>JAANYP010002236.1:120315-189073 GCA_020465985.1 Centrapalus pauciflorus | reverse complement strand
GATTTGGCGGCATTATCTGTATGGGACTAGATGCAAGTTATATACAGATCACAAAAGTCTGAAGTATATATTCGACCAGAAAGAGCTGAATATGCGTCAAAGGCGATCTATGGAATTGATTAAAGACTATGACTGTGAAATCCTTTACCATCCAGGTAAAGCAAACATTGTAGCAGATGCCCTAAGCCGCAAAACCAGACAAGACCATTATACCCGATGTTATGCTTTGACTCCTGTTGTTTTGGAGTCTGCCTTGCCTGAGTCGATTATTGCCGCTCAGACCGAAGCCATTCGGGATGAGAACTTGAAATCTGAACGTATGGTTACATATGTGACTCAGCTGACCCTTGATAACCATGGTCTTAGACGGTTCTTGGATAGAATATGGGTTCCCAGACTAGGAGGTATTCGGGATCAAATTCTGTCGGAAGCTCATATGTCGAAATTTTCGATACACCCTGGTTCTACTAAAATGTATCAAGATTTGAGGACGGAATATTGGTGGCCTGGAATGAAGAAGGACGTAGGACGATATGTAGAAAATTGCATGACTTGTTTACAAGTCAAATCGGAACATCAGAAGCCGTATGGGGAACTACAACCATTTCCAGTCCCGGAATGGAAGTGGGACCACATAACCATGGACTTTGTGACGAAGCTGCCCAGGACTAAGCGGAATCATGACTCTATATGGGTAATAGTGGATCGACTTACTAAGTCAGCCCATTTCCTACCTATACGTGAAGATGAACGCCTCGAAAAGTTAGCTGAATTGTACGTAAAGGAAATCGTGACTAGACATGGTGTGCCATTGTCTATAGTATCGGACCGTGACAGCAGATTTACTTCTCGTTTTTGGAAGGCTTTTCAGAATGGACTAGGAACTGATCTTAAGATGAGCACCGCTTATCATCCAGAAACTGACGGGCAAAGTGAGAGAACGATTTTGACCTTAGAAGATATGTTACGTGCTTGTGTGATTGATCTCGATGGAAGTTGGGATACTCACCTGCCGTTTGTGGAGTTTGCTTATAACAATAGTTATCACTCGACTATTGGAATGCCTCCATATCAGCTTTTGTACGGACGTCGATGCAGAACTCCAACCTGTTGGAGGGAAACAGGTGAACGGCCGATCTCTGGACAAGCGATTTTGCAAGAAGCCCATGACCAACTACAGTTGATTCGACAGCGGATTCAGACTTCTCAAGACAGACAAAAGAAGTATAATGATCGAAGACGTAAACCAATTGCGTTTGAAGTTGGAGATAAAGTGTTGTTGAAGGTCTCGCCAAGAAAAGGGATAGTAAGGTTCGGCAAACGGGGGAAGTTGAGCCCTCGATTTGTGGGTCCTTTTGAAATTCTCGAGCGTATAGGATTGCAAGCCTACAGATTAAAGCTGCCTGCCGAAATGACTGGGATTCATGATGTATTTCATTTGAGTAATCTTCGAAAGTGTTTAGCTGACGCTGAAGCTGTGATTCCTTGGAAAGACGTACAAATTGATGAGCAGTTGCGATACGAAGAAGAGCCCGAGCGTATAATCGATCATAAGGTTTCGAAATTGCGCAACAAGGAAATTCCAATGGTGTTAGTTCAATGGAAATACCATAAGGGATCTGCGCAAACTTGGGAACGAGAAGACGAGATTAGGCAGAAGTATCCGAAGTTATTTCTGTCTTAGTCGATTCCGAGGACGGAATCAATTTAACGGGGGAAGATTGTAACAGCCCGTAATTTATTAAATATAAATTACAGCATCAGACTTTTGATAATAAAGCAATTTTATCAAAATATTAGTAATTAACTGAAAACATGAATCTTAAAATAGTTAATTATATTAAGTTATAATTAATTATGAAAAGTTGCCCAAAATTAGCTGAAATAAAATTAATAATTAAAATTCAGCTAAATGACAAATTAAAGACTGAAAATGACGAAACGGACTAAAATGAATAAAAAATGTGACTAAAAGTCAATTATGCAGATCGGATTGTTGGGAATAAAAGATGGTCAATTGCGGAAAATTCAGTAGAAAATCTGATTTTCCCTATTTTCCTATAAATATGAGCTCCCCTCCTCACTTCTTAAGTTTGGAAACTTGGGCTCTCCTCCTTCTCTCTCTAAGATTGTCCTTCTCTCTAGCATTTCTCCTAATCGAACCGTCGGATTCTCGTGATTCATACGCCATCGGATAGAGATCGTCGAGCTCTTCACGAATCTACCATTACATGTTTGATTTCGTCCGGATTTGAGGTAAGATCGACCCCTTTTCTGTCTTTTGGTTCGGTTTTGAAAGAGCAATTTCGAGTTTGCTCATTTTCCCTTCATTTGTAGCTGATTTGCTTCCGTTTAGGACCTGTTTTTGCTTGGAAATCGTCTATAGTCGAAGGATATAGCTTGGACGAAGGTTAGTAACTACTTTTCCATCAATTATGTTCATATTAAGATGATAAAACCTGGAAAACCGTTGAACTTGTAGAACAAACTCGAGTTATTCATGTGTTTCGAATCTAATCACTTAGACTCGAGGTTGTGTAGTTCGAATCTACTCCCCTTAGAATCTAATTTATCTGTCTCGAATCAGTTTAGCTAGATTCGAATATGTGTGTTTCGAATCTGACCTTCCCTAGACTCGAATGTACGCCTTCGAATCTGTCTAGCCCATCTCGAATGTATGCATGGAACTATGTATGCCTTCGAATCTAAGTGTGTGTTTCGAATCTATAGATTCGAATTAGGTGTGGTTCGAATCTAACTTCCTTAATTCGAATCTGTGTTTGTTCCTAGCCAAAGTTAAATTCCTAAAATCAGATTAAGTAATTAATCAACCTATTGTAATTAAAAGTATAATATGATTATGATAAAACTCACAAGTTCAAGTTGCATATCTATTTTATGCACAAATGAATTAACAGAGTCTGTACGAACCCTTAGAATATGTATGACCTGTTCAACTTGTTAAGTAATACGATTGGCTTTGTTTCAAGGCCACACATCTGTAATTAGATGAATCGTATTAATCTGAAAAGAATAGACTCACCTTGGGACGATAGGAACTACCTCAGACTCGACAGCCAGAACTGACAATAACCTGAATATGTAACTAGGGTTATATAGATTATGTCACAGACTTGACATTAATATGCCAGACTTGAAAACTGAAATGCAGGAACCCGTTGATTTGACAGAGTAAACTGAACCGCTTAATTCGTTAAGCATTATCTGACTACGGACCACTGTGAGTGACAGATTTCATTAATTACTTGCATATATTTCGATACTTATTGGTGAATGTATTGACTGTATGGAAACTTCTGATTGTTGCTGCATGTTTCTTTAATACTATATTGTATCATAGAAACGTACTTTTGACATTACTGAAGCTAGACACTTGAATTGCCTTGATTGCATGTTCACTTTTACATTTTATGTAAATACGTATCATGCTTATTGCTTACTTGACTGTATAAATATTTGCCGCTGCATATTGCATTATCCGACAGGACCGAATGTGAGATCTCCATTCACAGGAGGGAATTCTGCAGATTCCTTTCCTATTTGACTTGTTTCCATACACTTCCCGTAGGGCTTCGGCCTTACACATGGGAATACCGACTGGGTTGTCTCCCAACCTTTTTGACGTCTCTGACGTATTGCCGACAGGAACTGATAGTATGTTATATGTGTGTGGTAACTAATGGAACTCTGTTAACTCACTAAGCTTTGTTAGCTTACTCTGTCATGACAACTCCTTTTCAGGAAAAGCTGATAAAGGCAAGACCATAGCAGGTAGTTCGTCCCAGGCTAAGTGAATCTGGACTTTGATGAATAGCAGACTTATGGATTTGATGACGCCTATTTTGAAAAGATGTTGCGGTCTCGGGTAGCTTGTTCAGTCTTCCGCACTCTGATTGAAGATTTAGAAGCTAGTTAGACCACCATTTGATTTTAATATATTGTTGTAATTAAGTATTCATGCTGATGGACCTGTGGTATCAAACAATTAGTAATATTTATTAATTAATGAAATGAAATATTATGACGTGTACTGTTTGTGGAAACTTGGATGTTACACAATGTTTCCATACAAGTCTGTAAAAATCACCAATAAGTACCGAAACATATGCAAGCAAGTAATGCAGTTTGTCACTCACAGTGGTCCTGAGCAATCCAAGTTATAAAGGATCATGCAACAGCAGTTGTCCAGTTTCAGCAATGTGTATCATACGTCCCTAACATACAAATAAGTAATCAAGGAACATGCAACACCAGTTGTCTAGTTTCAGCAATGTATATCATACATTCCTAACATACTATTAAGTAATCAAGGAACAAGCAGCAGCGAATGTTTTCATACAAGTCAGTAAGAATCACCAATAAGTACCGAAACATATGCAAAGTAAGTAATGTAATCTGTCACTCACACCGTTCCTAAACATTGCAAGTAATCAAAGAACATGCAGCAGCAGTCGTCCAGTTTCAGCAGTGTCTATCATACGTTCCTAACATACAATTAAGTAATCAAGGAACAAGCAGCAGCAGATGTTTCAATACAAGTCGGTCACAATCAACAATAAGTACCGAAACATATGCAAGTAAGTAATGCAATCTGTCACTCACAGCGGTCCTGAGCAATGCAAGTGTAACACCCGAGTTACCACAAACAGTACACGTCATAATTTCTTTATGTACATTACATTAAGTAATAAATATATTGTCTGATACCACAGGTCCACATGCCTGATTCAATTTAAGCTACAAGATACTTAATTACCAAAAATATTAAAGATAAGATGGTGGTCTAATCTAGTTTCTAAAATCTTCAATCAGAGTGCGTTAGATTGAACAAGCTACCCGAGACCGCAATTATCTTGACAAAATAGGCATCAGCACAAAGTTCAAAAGTCTGCAATCATCAAGTATCCAATTTCACTTAGCCTGGGACGAACTACCTGCTATAGTCTTGGCCTTATCAGCTTTTCCTGTAAAGAGAGTTGTCATGACAGAGTAAGCTAACTTTGCTTAGTGAGTTAACAGAGTACCATTAGTTACCACACATATATATAACATACTATCAGCTCATGTCGGTAAGTCAACACGTCAGAGACGGCAAGGTTTTGGGAGTCAACCCAATCTGTATTCCCATGTGTAAGGCCAAAGCCCTACGGGAAGTGTATGGAAACGAGTCAGATAGGAAAGGAATCTGCAGAATTCCTTCCTGTGAATGGAGATCTCGCATTCGGTCCGAGCAGTTTATGCAGTATGCAGAGGCAAATGTATCAACAATCAAGTAAGCAGTAAGCATGATAAATATTTACATAAAATGTAAAAGTGAACATGCAATTCAAGGCATTTCAGATATCTAGCTTCAATAACGACAAAAGTAAGTCCCTATGATGCATTAAAGTATTCAAGATACAGATAGCAATAACAAATGTTTCCATACAGCTTAATAACATTCACCAATAAGTATTGAAATATATGCAAGTAATTAATGAAGTCTGTCACTCACAGTAGTCCTTAGTCAGTTAATGCTTAACGAATTAAGCCGTTCAATTTACTCTGTCAAATCGGCGGGTTCCTGCAGTTCAGTTTCAAGTCTGGCATATTAATGTCGAGATTGCAACATGACCTATATAATCCTTAATTATATAATCAAGTTATTGTCATTTCTTGATGTCGAGTCTGAGGTAGTTCCTATCATCCCAAAATGAGTCTATTCTTATTAGTTTAATACGATCCATATAATTACAGATATATGGCCTTGAAACAAAGCCAACCGTATTTCTAGCAAGGTGAATCATGACATACTATGTCTAAAGGTTCATACAGGGCCTGATAATTTAGTTGCGCATAAAATAGTTATGCATCTTGAAACTTGTGAGTTTTACCATAATCATAAGATACTTTCAATTACATTTACATAACATAAGGTTGATTAACAACTTAATCTGATTTAGGAATTTATATTTGGCTTGGAACTTAAACCAGATTCAAATTTAAGGAGACAGATTCGTACAGCCTACATTCGAGTCTATCTAATTAGATTCGAAATAGCTTAATTCGAGTCTAGATAATCAGATTCGAATACAACTTGTTCTAGTCTAGGGAAGATAGATTCGAAGGCAATCACCTAGAATCGAAGACAACCCATAGATTTGAAAACAATGCATAGATTCGAAATTATTACCTAGATTCGAAGACAATACATAGATTCGAAACACACACACACATTCGAGACACACATTCGAGACACATACATTCGAGACACACATTCGAGACACATACATTCGAGTCCAGACATGAATTTCTCGAATTTGTTCTTCTTGTTCATCGGTTTTCCAGGTTTTTAGCAACTAAACATGAGCATAAATGAGGGAGAAATAGTCACTAACCTTTGTCCAAGTTTATAGCATTCGATTCTAGACTTTTTCCAAGCAAAATCAGGTCCTAAACAAGAGCAAATCAGCTTCGAATGTAGACGGTTTGAGCAATTTCGAGTTTGCTCTTCAAAACCGAAACAAAAGACAGAAAAAGGGTCGAATTTACCTCAAATCGGAACCAAATCGAACATCCAATGACAGATTAATGTAGAGCTCGACGATATCTATCCGATGACGTATAAATCACGAGAATCCGATAAGCCGTTTAGGAGAAAAGCTAGAGAGAAGTCAGATTGTAGAGAGAGAAGGTCTCAAAGGGGAATATTCAGAATTTTCTAAACTAAGGAAAGGAGGGTTCAAGCTCTATTTATAGGAAATAGAGAAAAATCAGATTTTCTACTGAATTTATGGAATTGACCAACTTTTATTCTTAACAATCTAATTTGCATTTTCAGATGCAAATAATAGCAAGGAAGTTCTAGATTTGCTAAAATTATCTTTTAGACTAATTTTTATTCATTTTAGTCCATTTCGTCATTTTCAGTCTTTAATTTGTCAACTAGCCAAATTTAATTATTAACTTTATTTCAGCTAAATTTGGGGCAAGATTTCATAATTAATTATAACTTAATATAATTAACTACTTAAAATTCATGTTTTCGGTTAATTACTAATAATTGGACAAAATTGCTTAATTATCCAAAGTTTGATGTTGTAATTTATATTTAATAAATTACGGGCTGTTACAGTCTTCCCCCGTTAAATTGATTCCGTCCTCGGAATCGACTAAGACAGAAATAACTTTGGATACTTTTGCCTAATTCCGTCTTCTCGCTCCCAAGTTTGCGCAGATCTCTTATGGTATTTCCATTGAACTAACACCATTGGAATTTCCTTGTTGCGCAATTTCGAAACCTTATAATCGATTATACGCTCGGGCTCTTCTTCGTATCGCAACTGTTCGTCAATTTGTACGTCTTTCCAAGGAATCGCAGCTTCAGCGTCAATCAAACATTTTCGAAGATTACTAACGTGAAATACATCATGAATTCCAGACATTTCGGCAGGCAACTTTAATCTGTAGGCTTGCAATCCTACACGCTCGAGAATTTCAAAAGGACCAACAAATCGAGGGCTCAACTTCCCCAGTTTGCCGAACCTCACTATCCCTTTTCTTGGCGTGACCTTCAACAACCACTTTATCACCAACCTCAAACACAATTGGCTTACGTCTTCGATCATGATATTTCTTTTGTCTGTCATGAGAAGTCTGTATCCGCTGTCGAATCAACTGCAAAATGGCTGGTCCTGAGATCGGGCGTTCACCTGTTTCCCTCCAACAGGTTGGAGTTCGGCATCGACGTCCGTACAAAAGCTGATATGGAGGCATACCAATAGTCGAGTGATAACTATTGTTGTAAGCAAATTCTACAAACGGAAGGTGAGTATCCCAATTTCCTCCGAGATCAATCACACAGGCGCGTAGCATATCTTCCAAAGTCAAAATCGTTCTCTCACTTTGCCCGTCGGTTTCTGGATGATAAGCGGTGCTCATCTTGAGTTCAGTACCTAGTCCATTCTGAAAGGCCTTCCAAAAGCGAGAAGTAAATCTGCTGTCACGGTCAGATACTATAGACAATGGAACACCATGTCTAGTCATGATTTCTTTCATGTACAATTCAGCTAGCTTTTCGAGGCGTTCATCTTCACGTATGGGTAGGAAATGGGCTGACTTAGTGAGTCGATCCACTATTACCCATATAGAGTCATGATTCCGTTTAGTCCTTGGCAGCCTTGTTACAAAGCCCATGGTTATATGGTCCCACTTCCATTCCGGGATTGGCAATGGTTGTAGTTTCCCATACGGCTTATGTTGTTCCGATTTGACTTGTAGACAAGTCATGCAATTTTCTACATATCGACCTACGTCCTTTTTCATTCCAGGCCACCAATATTCCGTTCTCAAATCTTGATACATTTTAGTAGAACCAGGATGTATCGCAAATTTCGACATATGAGCCTCCGACAGAATCTGATCACGAACACCTCCTAATCTGGGAACCCATATTCTATTCATGAACCGTCTAAGACCACGATTGTCAATATTTAGCTTGACCACATAAGTAACCATACGCTCGGATTTCAAGTTCTCATCTCGAATGGCTTCAGATTGAGCGGCAATTAACAACTCAGGCAGGGCAGACTCCATAACGACAGAAGTCAAGGCATAACATCGGATATAATGGTTCTGTCCGGATTTGCGGCTTAAGGCATCTGCTACAATGTTTGCTTTACCTGGATGGTAGAGGATCTCACAGTCATAGTCTTTAATCAATTCCATGGATCGCCTTTGACGCATATTCAGCTCTTTTTGGTCAAATATATATTTCAGACTTTTGTGATCTGTATATAACTTACATCTAGTCCCATACAGATAATGCCGCCAAATCTTCAATGCAAAGGTTACGGCTGCAAGCTCCAAATCATGCATCGGATAATTCTTTTCATGCACCTTTAGCTGGCTTGATGCGTAGGCAATTACTTTATCCCGCTGCATCAGCACACAGCCTAATCCCATCCTTGAAGCATCACATAGACTACAAAGTCGTCGTTACCCTCAGGTAAGGCCAGAACCGGAGCTTCAATTAGCTTACACTTCAGAGTCTCAAAAGCTCGATCTTGAGATTCATTCCATTCAAACTTAACTTCTTTCTTTGTCAGGCTTGTTAAAGGCACCGCAATCTTGGAAAATCACGAATAAATCTTCGGTAATAGCCCGCTAAACCCAAGAAACTTCGAACTTCAGATACGCTTTTCGGTGCTTCCCACTTCTGAACCGCATCCACTTTCGATAGATCCACGGCTATTCCCTCACCCGAGACAATATGTCCTAAAAATTGCACCTGGCGTAACCAGAATTCACATTTGGAGAATTTTGCGTAGAGTCGCTCCTTTCGTAACAATTCTAGCAATTCTCGCAAATGCATCGCATGATCAGATTCAGACTTAGAGTAAATCAAGATGTCATCAATGAAGACTATCACTGATTTGTCCAGCATTGGTCTACATACTCTATTCATGAGGTCCATAAATGCGGCCGGGGCATTTGTGAGACCGAATGGCATTACTAGGAATTCAAAATGGCCATATCGAGTACGAAATGCAGTCTTTGGTACGTCAGATTCAAATACCTTGAGTTGATGATATCCAGATCGAAGAACAATCTTCGAGAAATAGCTAGCCCCTTACAGTTGGTCAAACAAGTCGTTAATTATAGGCAGAGGGTTTCGGTTCTTAATAGTTACTTTATTTAGCTCCCGATAATCGATACACATGCGAAAGGTACCATCCTTCTTCTTAACAAAAAGAACCGGAGCACCCCAAGGAGAAGTACTCGGACGAATAAACCCTTTTTCCAATAATTCCTGCAACTGGCTCATCATTTCCTTCATTTCATTCGGAGCAAGACGGTAAGGAGCTTTTGCGATAGGAGCTGCACCCGGTACAAGGTCAATGTGGAATTCGATTTGACGATCTGGTGGCAATCCAGAGATGTCATCCGGAAATACATCAGGGAATTCCCGAACTACAGGTACTTCAGACACGGTCTTTTTAACTACTTTAGCATCTATGGCATATGCTAAATAGGCGGAACAACCTTTGGTTAGGCATTTTCGGGCTTTCATTACAGAAATGAGACCTAAATCTCGAGTTTTTCTATCGCCATAAACGTATCGTTCACTTCCTTCGGGGGTTCTAATTCTAATTATCCTTTTGGCACAAAGGATTTCAGCATTATTCATCATTAGCCAGTCCATTCCTATAATAACATCGAACTCTCTAATCCACATCGGTATCAGGTCAATGTCCAAGGAGAGGTCATCGATTACTAGCTTACAAGAGCGAAAGACTCTATTTACAGTCACAAAGCTTGAACTAGCAGTTTCTACGTCTAAGGGTACAGGTAACATTACAGGGGCAAAATCAAACTGTTTAGCAAACTTTTCAGACACATACGACAGATTAGAGCCAGAGTCAAATAGGATTAAAGCAGGTATATGGTTAACAAGAAATGTACCCGTGACGACGTCAGCAGTCTCTTTTGCCTCATCGGCTGTCATCTGGAAGGATCTCGGTTGATTCCTCGGAGCAGAGGAACCCTTGACTGATTGCTGAGGTGAAGATGCAGGCGGAGGAACAAATCGGGGGCGAGTACAGTCTTTAGCATGGTGCCCCAACGTGATGCAGTTACGACAAGCCTCACTGCGCTTGGGACATTCTGACCTATCATGACCATTCTGTCTGCAGCAGTAGCACTTAACGAATGCAGGATCACATTTTCCTTCATGAATTTGCTTGCAGCGAGGACAAGTAGACTTTGGCGCCGAGGTCACAGCATATGATTTAGCCTTCTTAGAAGACTGCTTATCTCCTTTCCTTGAACTTTCATTCTTCTTCTCCACTCTCTCCTTCCCCGATTTCTCAGATTTTTCTTTCTTGCTAGATTTGGCAATAAAAGGACATGCTCGTTCAGGATAGATTTCAAGCTCACCTACCCTAGCAATTTCAACCGCCTCAATATAACTTCTCGGTCTGCCATATTTCACAAACTTTTGAATTTCTCTATCCAAACCATCCACAAATAAATCCCTTCGTCTTTCATCAGTATCGACAGGGTGATCAGATAATAGCGAGAGCCTGGTAAATTCCAGCTCATAATTTGTTACGGACTTTGTACCTTGCTGAAAAGATAGCAGAGTTTTCTCCATTTGGCGCTTAACATCTTGGGGACAGTATTTCTCCTTCAGATGATTCTTAAATTGATCCCAAGTAATGGATTTCTCCATTGCATCAGACATGGGATTTGTAATTGACTTCCACCATCGCCCAGCTCCATCTTCTAACATTCCTGTTGCAAACGTGACCTTGTCTTCTTCATTACACTTAGAGAGTTTAAACGCTTTCTCCACATTAGCAACCCAATCCATAGCTTTTACAGGATCCGATGACCCAGCAAACGTACGAGCTCCACATTTCTTAAAATCAACAAATGTACACTCTCGACCCACCTTAACGTGATGGTCAGAGGAATCAGTCTCGCTTTCATCAGAGGACACATGCCTATGTTTCCTCTTTCGGTCTTTCTTCGGTTTTGCTAACATCTCTTCCTTATGTTTCAATTCCAGCTCTTGCAACTTAAGTTCTCGTAACCTAAGTTCTTCCTCACGGCGCTTAAAGTCTATTTCGCGCTGGGTTTCCTCATCAGTTTGCACAACCGCCTTACCCTTAGTAAGTAAGTCCTTAATTTCCTTAAAACGGTTTTCAACCGCCATATCAGTCTGCAGTCGATTCCTATCCATCATAATTTGCATTTGTATACGATTATCTTCATTCAACTTATGAACTAGATCAATTAATTGAGCCTGCTGAGGAGGCACCGGCGTAGCAGTACTGCTTGAGTCATTAGCAGTATTTTCAGGGTCAGTGCCTAAGTCTTCTACATGAACAGACTTCTTATGTTGATCAGCCGCAGCATCAGCAGCTTTACCAACAGTTGAGGTACCAGCAACAATTGGATTCTTATCAGCCATTGGCTGAAAAATATAGAGGAAATAACTATTATTTCCTGATTCAAATAGGCACAATTCGTATCATAATGCCTACGTCATATAATCACATTATTATGAAAGCAGCCAGTCTGGCTGACACCAAGTCAAGTCAGTATCAAGCAGTCAGTCCTTCCCCCGTCCTATCAGTCATCAATTGCCTATCTTAGGTCAAGTTGTGTGGGTAGTCCTTTACTAATTAGGTTACCCTAGGCCTCGGTGACTTGTTTGGGAATTCAGAGTCACATAGTCCATATCATACCAGTAGTTTAAGTATCGGGTGGCCAATCCGATGATTAAACTGCTGCTCTGATACCAACTTTGTAACACCCGAGTTGCCACAAACAGTACACGTCATAATTTCTTTAAGTACATTACATTAAGTAATAAATATATTGTCTGATACCACAGGTCCACATGCCTGATTCAATTTAAGCTACAAGATACTTAATTACCAAAAATATTAAAGATAAGATGGTGGTCTAATCTAGTTTCTAAAATCTTCAATCAGAGTGCGAAAGATTGAACAAGCTACCCGAGACCGCAATTATCTTGACAAAATAGGCATCAGCACAAAGTTCAAAAGTCTGCAATCATCAAGTATCCAATTTCACTTAGCCTGGGACGAACTACCTGCTATAGTCTTGGCCTTATCAGCTTTTCCTGTAAAGAGAGTTGTCATGACAGAGTAAGCTAACTTTGCTTAGTGAGTTAACAGAGTACCATTAGTTACCACACATATATATAACATACTATCAGCTCATGTCGGTAAGTCAACACGTCAGAGACGGCAAGGTTTTGGGACTCAACCCAATCTGTATTCCCATGTGTAAGGCCGAAGCCCTACGGGAAGTGTATGGAAACGAGTCAGATAGGAAAGGAATCTGCAGAATTCCTTCCTGTGAATGGAGATCTCGCATTCGGTCCGAGCAGTTTATGCAGTATGCAGAGGCAAATGTATCAACAATCAAGTAAGCAGTAAGCATGAGAAATATTTACATAAAATGTAAAAGTGAACATGCAATTCAAGGCATTTCAGATATCTAGCTTCAATAACGACAAAAGTAAGTCCCTATGATGCATTAAAGTATTCAAGATACAGACAGCAATAACAAATGTTTCCATACAGCTCAATAACATTCACCAATAAGTATTGAAATATATGCAAGTAATTAATGAAGTCTGTCACTCACAGTAGTCCTTAGTCAGTTAATGCTTAACGAATTAAGCCGTTCAATTTACTCTGTCAAATCGGCGGGTTCCTGCAGTTCAGTTTCAAGTCTGACATATTAATGTCGAGATTGCAACATGACCTATATAATCCTTAATTATATAATCAAGTTATTGTCATTTCTTGATGTCGAGTCTGACATATTAATGTCGAGATTGCAACATGACCTATATAATCCTTAATTATATAATCAAGTTATTGTCATTTCTTGATGTCGAGTCTGAGGTAGTTCCTATCATCCCAAAATGAGTCTATTCTTATTAGTTTAATACGATCCATATAATTACAGATATATGGCCTTGAAACAAAGCCTACCGTATTTCTAGCAAGGTGAATCATGACATACTATGTCTAAAGGTTCATACAGGGCCTGATAATTTAGTTGCGCATAAAATAGTTATGCATCTTGAAACTTGTGAGTTTATAAGTAATCAAGGAACAAGCAGCAGATGTTTCCATTCTAAACTTTTCCAGGTTTTTAGCAACTAAACATGAGCATAAATGAGGGAGAAATAGTCACTAACCTTTGTCCAAGTTTATAGCATTCGATTCTAGACTTTTTCCAAGCAAAATCAGGTCCTAAACAAGAGCAAATCAGCTTCGAATGAAGAGGGTTTGAGCAATTTCGAGTTTGCTCTTCAAAACCGAAACAAAAGACAGAAAAAGGGTCGACTTTACCTCAAATCGGAACCAAATCGAACATGCAATGACAGATTAATGTAGAGCTCGACGATATCTATCCGATGACGTATAAATCACGAGAATCCGATAAGCCGTTTAGGAGAAAAGCTAGAGAGAAGTCAGATTGTAAAGAGAGAAGGTCTCAAAGGGGAATATTCAGAATTTTCTAAACTAAGGAAAGGGGGGAGGGTTCAAGCTCTATTTATAGGAAATAGAGAAAAATCAGAATTTCTACTGAATTTCTGGAATTGACCAACTTTTATTCTTAACAATCTAATTTGCATTTTCAGATGCAAATAATAGCAAGGAAGTTCTAGATTTGCTAAAATTATCTTTTAGACTAATTTTTATTCATTTTAGTCCATTTCGTCATTTTCAGTCTTTAATTTGTCAACTAGCCAAATTTAATTATTAACTTTATTTCAGCTAAATTTGGGGCAAGATTTCATAATTAATTATAACTTAATATAATTAACTACTTAAAATTCATGTTTTCGGTTAATTACTAATAATTGGACAAAATTGCTTAATTATTCAAAGTTTGATGCTGTAATTTATATTTAATAAATTACGGGCTGTTACAGCAAGTAATCAAGGAACATGCAGCAGCAGTTGTCTAGTTTCAGCGTGTCTATCATACGTTCCTATTATACAATTAAGTAATCAAGGAACAAGCAGCAGATGTTTCCATTCAAGTCTGTAACAATCACCAATAAGTACCGAAACATATGCAAGTAAGTAATGTAATCTGTCACTCACACCGGTCCTGAGCAATGCAAGTAATCAAGGAACATGCAGCAGTGGTTGTCCAGTTTCAGCAGTGTCTATCATACGTTCCTAACAAACAATTAAGTAATCAAGGAACAAGCAGCAACCGATGTTTCCATACAAGTCAGTAACAATCACCAATAAGTACCGAAACATATGCAAGTAAGTAATGCAATTTGTCACTCACAGCGGTCCTGAGCAATCCAATAATCAAGGAACATGCAACAGCAGTTGTCCAGTTTCAGCAGTGTCTATCATACGTCCCTAACATACAAATAAGTAACCAAGGAACATGCAGCAGCAGTTGTCTAGTTTTAGCAATGTCTATCATACGTTCCTAACATACAATTAAGTAATCAAGGAACAAGCAGGAGCAGATGTTTCCAAACAAGTCAGTAACAATCACCATTAAGTACTGAAACGTATGCAAGTAAGTAATGCAATCTGTCACATACAGCGGTCCTGAGCAATGCAAGTAATCAAGGAACATGCAACAACAGTTGTCCAGTTTCAGCAGTGTCTATCATGCGTTCCTAACATACAATTAAGTAATCAAGGAACAAGCAGCAACCAATGTTTCCATAAAAGTCTGTAAAAATCACCAATAAGTACCGAAACATATGCAAGTAAGTAATGCAATTTGTCACTCACAGCTGTCCTGAGCAATCCAAGTTATCAAGGAACATGCAACAGCAGTTGTCCAGTTTCAGCAGTGTCTATCATACGTCCCTAACATACAAATAACTAATCAAGGAAGTGTCTATCATACGTTCCTAACATACTATTAATTAATCACGGAACAAGCAGCAGCAGATGTTTCCATACAAGTCAGTAAGAATCACCAATAAGTACCGAAACATATGCAAAGTAAGTAATGTAAGCTGTCACTCACACCGGTCCTAAGCAGTGCAAGTAATCAAGGAACATGCAGCAGCAGTTGTCCGGTTTCAACAGTGTCTATCATACGTCCCTAACATACAAATAAGTAATCAAGGAACATGCAGCAGCAGTTGTCTAGTTTTAGCAATGTCTATCATACGTTCCTAACATACAATTAAGTAATCAAGGAACAAGCAGGAGCAGATGTTTCCAAACAAGTCAGTAACAATCACCAATAAGTACTGAAACGTATGCAAGGCAGTAATGCAATCTGTCACATACAGCGATCCTGAGCAATGCAAGTAATCAAGGAACATGCAGCAGCAGTTGTCTAGTTTCAGCGGTGTCTATCATACGTTCCTAACATACAATTAAGTAATCAAGGAACAAGCAGCAGCAGATGTTTCCATACAAGTCTGTAACTATCACCAATAAGTACAGAAACATATGCAAGTAAGTTATGCAATCTGTCACTCACAGCGGTCCTGAGCAATGCAAGTAATCAAGGAACATGCAGCAGCTGTTGTCTAGTTTCAGCAGTGTCTATCATACGTTCCTAACATACAATTAAGTAATCAAGGAACAAGCAGCAGATGTTTCCATTCAAGTCTGTAACAATCACCAATAAGTACCGAAACATATGCAAGTAAGTAATGTAATCTGTCACTCACACCGGTCCTGAGCAATGCAAGTAATCAAGGAACATGCAGCAGTGGTTGTCCAGTTTCAGCAGTGTCTATCATATGTTCCTAACAAACAATTAAGTAATCAAGGAACAAGCAGCAGCCGATGTTTCCATACAAGTCAGTAACAATCACCAATAAGTACCGAAACATATGCAAGTAAGTAATGCAATTTGTCACTCATAGCGGTCCTGAACAATCCAATAATCAAGGAACATGCAACAGCAGTTGTCCAGTTTCAGCAGTGTCTATCATACGTCCCTAACATACAAATAAGTAATCAAGGAACATGCAGCAGCAGTTGTCTAGTTTTAGCAATGTCTATCATACGTTCCTAACATACAATTAAGTAATCAAGGAACAAGCAGGAGCAGATGTTTCCAAACAAGTCAGTAACAATCACCATTAAGTACTGAAACGTATGCAAGTAAGTAATGCAATCTGTCACATACAGCGGTCCTGAGCAATGCAAGTAATCAAGGAACATGCAACAACAGTTGTCCAGTTTCATTAGTGTCTATAACATACAAATAACTAATCAAGGAAGTGTCTATCATACGTTCCTAACATACTATTAATTAATCACGGAACAAGCAGCAGCAGATGTTTCCATACAAGTCAGTAAGAATCACCAATAAGTACCAAAACATATGCAAAGTAAGTAATGTAATCTGTCACTCACACCGGTCCTAAGCAGTGCAAGTAATCAAGGAACATGCAGCAGCAGTTGTCCGGTTTCAACAGTGTCTATCATACGTCCCTAACATACAAATAAGTAATCAAGGAACATGCAGCAGCAGTTGTCTAGTTTTAGCAATGTCTATCATACGTTCCTAACATACAATTAAGTAATCAAGGAACAAGCAGGAGCAGATGTTTCCAAACAAGTCAGTAACAATCACCATTAAGTACTGAAACGTATGCAAGTAAGTAATGCAATCTGTCACATACAGCGGTCCTGAGCAATGCAAGTAATCAAGGAACATGCAACAACAGTTGTCCAGTTTCATTAGTGTCTATAACATACAAATAACTAATCAAGGAAGTGTCTATCATACGTTCCTAACATACTATTAATTAATCACGGAACAAGCAGCAGCAGATGTTTCCATACAAGTCAGTAAGAATCACCAATAAGTACCAAAACATATGCAAAGTAAGTAATGTAATCTGTCACTCACACCGGTCCTAAGCAGTGCAAGTAATCAAGGAACATGCAGCAGCAGTTGTCCGGTTTCAACAGTGTCTATCATACGTCCCTAACATACAAATAAGTAATCAAGGAACATGCAGCAGCAGTTGTCTAGTTTTAGCAATGTCTATCATACGTTCCTAACATACAATTAAGTAATCAAGGAACATGCAGGAGCAGATGTTTCCAAACAAGTCAGTAACAATCACCAATAAGTACTGAAACGTATGCAAGTAAGTAATGCAATCTGTCACATACAGCGGTCCTGAGCAATACAAGTAATCAAGGAACATGCAGCAGCAGTTGTCTAGTTTCAGCGGTGTCTATCATACGTTCCTAACATACAATTAAGTAATCAAGGAACAAGCAGCAGCAGATGTTTCCATACAAGTCTGTAACTATCACCAATAAGTATAGAAACATATGCAAGTAAGTTATGCAATCTGTCACTCACAGCGGTCCTGAGCAATGCAAGTAATCAAGGAACGTGCAGCATCTGTTGTCTAGTTTCAGCAGTGTCTATCATACGTTCCTAACATACAATTAACTAATCAAGGAACAAGCAGCAGATGTTTCCATTCAAGTCTGTAACAATCACCAATAAGTACCGAAACATATGCAAGTAAGTAATGTAATCTGTCACTCACACCGGTCCTGAGCAATGCAAGTAATCAATGAACATGCAGCAGTGGTTGTCCAGTTTCAGCAGTGTCTATCATACGTTCCTAACAAACAATTAAGTAATCAAGGAACAAGCAGCAGCCGATGTTTCCATACAAGTCAGTAACAATCACCAATAAGTACCGAAACATATGCAAGTAAGTAATGCAATTTGTCACTCATTGCGGTCCTGAACAATCCAATAATCAAGGAACATGCAACAGAAGTTGTCCAGTTTCAGCAGTGTCTATCATACGTCCCTAACATACAAATAAGTAATCAAGGGACATGCATCAACAGTTATCTAGTTTCAGCAGTGTCTATCATACGTTCCTAACATACAATTAAGTAATCAAGGAACAAGCAGGAGCAGATGAATCCAAACAAGTCAGTAACAATCACCAATAAGTACTGAAACGTTTGCAAGTAAGTAATGCAATCTGTCATATACAACGGTCCTGAGCAATGCAAGTAATCAAGGAACATCCAACAACAGTTGTCCAGTTTTAGTAGTGTCTATCATACGTTCCTAACATTCAATTAAGTAATCAAGGAACAAGCAGCAGCCAATGTTTCGATACAAGTCAGTAACAATCACCAATAAGTACTGAAACGTATGCAAGTAACTAATGGAATCTGTCACTCACACCAGTCCAGAGCAATCCAAGTAATCAAGGAACATGCAGCAGCAGTTGTCCAGTTTCAGCAGTGTCTATCATACGTTCCTAACATACAATTAAGTAATCAAGGAACAAGCAGCAACATATGTTTCCATACAAGTCAGTAACAATCACCAATAAGTACCGAAACTTATGCAAGTAAGTAATGGAATCTGTCACTCATACCTGTCCTTAGCAATCCAAGTAATCATTGAACATGCAGCAGTTTTCCAGTTTCAGCAGTGTCTATCATACGTTACTAACATACAATTAAGTAATCAAGGAACAAGCAGCAGCCGATGTTTCCATACAGGTCAGTAATAATCACCAATAAGTACCGAGACATATGCAAATAAGTAATGCAATCTGTCTCTTACAGCGGTCCTGAGCAATGCAAGTAATCCAGGAACATGCAGCAGCAGTAGTCCAGTTTCAGCAGTGTCTATCATACGTTCCTAACATACAATTAAGAAATCAAGGAACAAGCAACAAGCAATGTTTCCATACAAGTCTGTAAAAATCACCAATAAGTATCGAAACATATGCAAGTAAGTAATGCAATTTGTCACTCACAGCGGTCCGGAGGAATCCAAGTTATCAAGGAACATGCAACACCAGTTGTCCAGTTTCAGCAGTGTCTATCATACGTCCCTAGCATAGAAATAAGTAATCAAGGAACATGCAGCAGCAGTTGTCTAGTTTCAGCAGTGTCTATCATACGTTCCTAACATACAATTAAGTAATCAAGGAACAAGCAGGAGTAGATGTTTCCAAACAAGTCAGTAACAATCACCAATAAGTACTGAAACGTATGCATGTAAGTAATGCAATCTGTCACATACAGCGGTCCTGAGCAATGCAAGTAATCAAGGAACATGCAGCAGCAGTTGTCTAGTTTCAGCGGTGTCTATCATACGTTCCTAACATACAATTAAGTAATCAAGGAACAAGCAGCAGCAGATGTTTACATACAAGGCTGTAACTATCACCAATAAGTACCGAAACATATGCAAGTAAGTTATGCAATCTGTCACTCACAGCGGTCCTGAGCAATGCAAGTAATCAAGGAACATGCAACAGCTGTTGTCTAGTTTCAGCAGTGTCTATCATACGTTCCTAACATACAATTAAGTAATCAAGGAACAAGCAGCAGATGTTTCCATTCAAGTCTGTAACAATCACCAATAAGTACCGAAACATATGCAAGTAAGTAACGTAATCTGTCACTCACACCGGTCCTGAGCAATGCAAGTAATCAAGGAACATGCAGCAGTGGTTGTCCAGTTTCAGCAGTGTCTATCATACGTTCCTAACAAACAATTAAGTAATCAAGGAACAAGCAGCAGCCGATATTTCCATACAAGTCAGTAACAATCACCAATAAGTACCGAAACATATGCAAGTAAGTAATGCAATTTGTCACTCACAGCGGTCCTGTACAATCCAATAATCAAGGTACATGCAACAGTAGTTGTCCAGTTTCAGCAGTGTCTATCATACGTCCCTAACATACAAATAAGTAATCAAGGAACATGCAGCAGCAGTTGTCTAGTTTCAGCAGTGTCTATCATACGTTCCTAACATACAATTAAGTAATTAAGGAACAAGCAGGAGCAGATGTTTCCAAACAAGTCAGTAACAATCACCAATAAGTACTGAAACATATGCAAGTAAGTAATGCAATTTGTCACATACAGCGGTCCTGAGCAATGCAAGTAATCAAGGAACATGCAACAACAGTTGTCCAGTTTCAGCAGTGTCTATCATACTTTCCTAACATACAATTAAGTAATCAAGGAACAAGCAGCACCCAATGTTTCCATACAAGTCTGTAAAAATCACCAATAATTACCGAAACATATGCAAGTAAGTAATGCAATTTGTCACTCACAGCGGTCCTGAGCAATCCAAGTTATCAAGGAACATGCAACAACAGTTGTCCAGTTTCAGCAGTGTCTATCATACGTCCCTAACATACAAATAAGTATTCAAGGAACATGCAGCAGCAGTTGTCTAGCTTCAGCAGTGTCTATCATACGTTCCTAACATACTATTAATTAATCAAGGAACAAGCAGCAGCAGATGTTTCCATACAAGTCAGTAAGAATCACCAATAAGTACCGAAACATATGTAAAGTAAGTAATGTAATCTGTCACTCACACCGGTCCTAAGTAGTGCAAGTAATCAAGGAACATGCAGCAGCAGTTGTCCGGTTTCAACAGTGTCTATCATACGTTCCTAACATAAAATTAAGTAATCAAGGAACAAGCAGCAGCAGATGTTTTAATACAAGTCGTTAACAATCAGCAATAAGTACCGACACATATGCAAGTAAGTAATGTAATCTGTCACTCACACCGGTCATGAGCAATGCAAGTAATCAAGGAACACGCAGCAGTAGTTGTCAAGTTTCAGCAGTGTCTATCATACGTTCCTAACAAACAATTAAGTAATCAAGGAACAAGCAACAGCAGATGTTTTCATACAAGTAAGTAACAATCACCAATAAGTACCGAAACATATGCAAGTAAGTAATGCAATTTGTCACTCATAGCGGTCCTGAACAATCCAATAATCAAGGAACATGCAACAGCAGTTGTCCAGTTTCAGCAGTGTCTATCATACGTTCCTAACATGCTATTAACTAATCAAGGAACAAGCAGCAGCAGCTGTTTCCATACAAGTCAGTAAGAATCACCAATAAGTACCGAAACATATGCAAAGTAAGTAATGTAATCTGTCACTCACACCGGTCCTGAGCAATCCAACAATCAAGGAACATGTAGCAGTAGTTGTCCAGTTTCAGCAGTGTCTATCATACGTTCCTAACAAACAATTAAGTAATCAAGGAACAAGCAGCAGCCGATGTTTCCATACAAGTCAGTAACAATCACCAATAAGTACCGAAACATATGCAAGTAAGTTATGCAATCTGTCACTCACAGCGGTCCTGAGCAATGCAAGTAATCAAGGAACATGCAGTAGCAGGTGTCCAGTTTCAGCAGTGTCTATCATACGTTCCTAACATACAATTAAGTAATCAAGGAACAAGCAGTAGCGGATGTTTCCATACAAGTCAGTAACAATCACCAATAAGTACCGAAACATATGCAAGTAAGTAATGCAATTTGTCACTCATAGCGGTCCTGAACAATCCAATAATCAAGGAACATGCAACAGCAGTTGTCCAGTTTCAGTAGTGTCTATCATACGTCCCTAACATACAAATAAGTAATCAAGGAACATGCATCTACAGTTATCTAGTTTCAGCAGTGTCTATCATACGTTCCTAACAACAATTAAGTAATCAAGGAACAAGCAGGAGCAGATGAATCCAAACAAGTCAGTAACAATCACCAATAAGTACTGAAACGTTTGCAAGTAAGTAATGCAATCTGTCATATACAACGGTCCTGAGCAATGCAAGTAATCAAGGAACATCCAACAACAGTTGTCCAGTTTTAGTAGTGTCTATCATACGTTCCTAACATTCAATTAAGTAATCAAGGAACAAGCACCAGCCAATGTTTCGATACAAGTCAGTAACAATCACCAATAAGTACTGAAACGTATGCAAGTAACTAATGGAATCTGTCACTCACACCTGTCCTGAGCAATCCAAGTAATCAAGGAACATGCAGCAGCAGTTGTCCAGTTTCAGCAGTGTCTATCATACGTTCCTAACATACAATTAAGTAATCAAGGAACAAGCAGCAACAGATGTTTCCATACAAGTCAGTAACAATCACCAATAAGTACCGAAACTTATGCAAGTATGTAATGGAATCTGTCACTCATACCTGTCCTTAGCAATCCAAGT
The DNA here is from genome assembly GCA_020465985.1 of Centrapalus pauciflorus. Classification (NCBI taxonomy): domain Eukaryota; kingdom Viridiplantae; phylum Streptophyta; class Magnoliopsida; order Asterales; family Asteraceae; genus Centrapalus; species Centrapalus pauciflorus. Next base: position 166,507 of record JAANYP010002236.1, on the reverse strand, counting down.
AATCAATGAACATGCAGCAGTTTTCCAGTTTCAGCAGTGTCTATCATACGTTACTAACATACAATTAAGTAATCAAGGAACAAGCAGCAGCCGATGTTTCCATACAGGTCAGTAATAATCACCAATAAGTACCGAGACATATGCAAATAAGTAATGCAATCTGTCTCTTACAGCGGTCCTGAGCAATGCAAGTAATCCAGGAACATGCAGCAGCAGTAGTCCAGTTTCAGCAGTGTCTATCATACGTTCCTAACATACAATTAAGAAATCAAGGAACAAGCAGCAAGCAATGTTTCCATACAAGTCTGTAAAAATCACCAATAAGTATCGAAACATATGCAAGTAAGTAATGCAATTTGTCACTCACAGCGGTCCTGAGCAATCCAAGTTATCAAGGAACACGCAACAGCAGTTGTCCAGTTTCAGCAGTGTCTATCATACGTCCCTAACATAGAAATAAGTAATCAAGGAACATGCAGCAGCAGTTGTCTAGTTTCAGCAGTGTCTATCATACGTTCCTAACATACAATTAAGTAATCAAGGAACAAGCAGGAGCAGATGTTTCCAAACAAGTCAGTAACAATCACCAATAAGTACTGAAACGTATGCAAGTAAGTAATGCAATCTGTCACATACAGCGGTCCTGAGCAATGCAAGTAATCAAGGAACATGCAGCAGCAGTTGTCTAGTTTCAGCGGTGTCTATCATACGTTCCTAACATAAAATTAAGTAATCAAGGAATAAGCAGCAGCAGATGTTTCCATACAAGTCTGTAACTATCACCAATAAGTACCGAAACATATGCAAGTAAGTTATGCAATCTGTCACTCACAGCGGTCCTGAGCAATGCAAGTAATCAAGGAACATGCAACAGCTGTTGTCTAGTTTCAGCAGTGTCTATCATACGTTCCTAACATACAATTAAGTAATCAAGGAACAAGCAGCAGATGTTTCCATTCAAGTCTGTAACAATCACCAATAAGTACCGAAACATATGCAAGTAAGTAATGTAATCTGTCACTCACACCGATCCTGAGCAATGCAAGTAATCAAGGAACATGCAGCAGTGGTTGTCCAGTTTCAGCAGTGTCTATCATACGTTCCTAACAAACAATTAAGTAATCAAGGAACAAGCAGCAGCCGATATTTCCATACAAGTCGGTAACAATCACCAATAAGTACCGAAACATATGCAAGTAAGTAATGCAATTTGTCACTCACAGCGGTCCTGAACAATCCAATAATCAAGGAACATGCAACAGTAGTTGTCCAGTTTCAGCAGTGTCTATCATACGTCCCTAACATACAAATAAGTAATCAAGGAACATGCAGCAGCAGTTGTCTAGTTTCAGCAGTGTCTATCATACGTACCTAACATACAATTAAGTAATCAAGGAACAAGCAGGAGCAGATGTTTCCAAACAAGTCAGTAACAATCACCAATAAGTACTGAAACGTATGCAAGTAAGTAATGCAATCTGTCACATACAGCGGTCCTGAGCAATGCAAGTAATCAAGGAACATGCAACAACAGTTGTCCAGTTTCAGCAGTGTCTATCATACGTTCCTAACATACAATTAAGTAATCAAGGAACAAGCAGCAACCAATGTTTCCATACAAGTCTGTAAAAATCACCAATAAGTACCGAAACATATGCAAGTAAGTAATGCAATTTGTCACTCACAGCGGTCCTGAGCAATCCAAGTTATCAAGGAACATGCAACAACAGTCGTCCAGTTTCAGCAGTGTCTATCATACGTCCCTAACATACAAATAACTAATCAAGGAACATGCAGCAGCAGTTGTCTAGCTTCAGCAGTGTCTATCATACGTTCCTAACATACTATTAATTAATCAAGGAACAAGCAGCAGCAGATGTTTCCATACAAGTCAGTAAGAATCACCAATAAGTACCGAAACATATGCAAAGTAAGTAATGTAATCTGTCACTCACACCGGTCCTAAGTAGTGCAAGTAATCAAGGAACATGCAGCAGCAGTTGTCCGGTTTCAACAGTGTCTATCATACGTTCCTAACATAAAATTAAGTAATCAAGGAACAAGCAGCAGCAGATGTGTTAATACAAGTCGATAACAATCAGCAATAAGTACCGACGCATATGCAAGTAAGTAATGTAATCTGTCACTCACCCCGGTTCTGAGCAATGCAAGTAATCAAGGAACACGCAGCAGTAGTTGTCAAGTTTCAGCAGTGTCTATCATACGTTCCTAACAAACAATTAAGTAATCAAGGAACAAGCAGCAGCAGATGTTTTCATACAAGTAAGTAACAATCACCAATAAGTACCGAAACATATGCAAGTAAGTAATGCAATTTGTCACTTATAGCGGTCCTGAACAATCCAATAATCAAGGAACATGCAACAGCAGTTGTCCAGTTTCAGCAGTGTCTATCATACGTCCCTAACATACAAATAAGTAATCAAGGAACATGCATCAACAGTTATCTAGTTTCAGCAGTGTCTATCATACGTTCCTAACATGCTATTAATTAATCAAGGAACAAGCAGCAGCAGATGTTTCCATACAAGTCAGTAAGAATCACCAATAAGTACCGAAACATATGCAAAGTAAGTAATGTAATCTGTCACTCACACCGGTCCTGAGCAATCCAACAATCAAGGAACATGTAGCAGTAGTTGTCCAATTTCAGCAGTGTCTATCATACGTTCCTAACAAACAATTAAGTAATCAAGGAACAAGCAGCAACCGATGTTTCCATACAAGTCAGTAACAATCACCAATAAGTACCGAAACATATGCAAGTAAGTTATGCAATCTGTCACTCACAGCGGTCCTGAGCAATGCAAGTAATCAAGGAACATGCAGCAGCAGGTGTCCAGTTTCAGCAGTGTCTATCATACGTTCCTAACATACAATTAAGTAATCAAGGAACAAGCAGCAGCGGATGTTTCCATACAAGTCAGTAACAATCACCAATAAGTACCGAAACATATGCAAGTAAGTAATGCAATTTGTCACTCATAGCGGTCCTGAACAATCCAATAATCAAGGAACATGCAACAGCAGTTGTCCAGTTTCAGTAGTGTCTATCATACGTCCCTAACATACAAATAAGTAATCAAGGAACATGCATCAACAGTTATCTAGTTTCAGCAGTGTCTATCCTACGTTCCTAACATACAATTAAGTAATCAAGGAACAAGCAGGAGCAGATGAATCCAAACAAGTCAGTAACAATCACCAATAAGTACTGAAACGTTTGCAAGTAAGTAATGCAATCTGTCATATACAACGGTCCTGAGCAATGCAAGTAATCAAGGAACATCCAACAACAGTTGTCCAGGTTTAGTAGTGTCTATCATACGTTCCTAACATTCAATTAAGTAATCAAGGAACAAGCAGCAGCCAATGTTTCGATACAAGTCAGTAACAATCACCAATAAGTACTGAAACGTATGCAAGTAACTAATGGAATCTTTCACTCACACCTGTCCAGAGCAATCCAAGTAATCAAGGAACATGCAGCATCAGTTGTCCAGTTTCAGCAGTGTCTATCATACTATCCTAACATACAATTAAGTAATCAAGGAACAAGCAGCAACAGATGTTTCCATACAAGTCAGTAACAATCACCAATAAGTACCGAAACTTATGCAAGTAAGTAATGGAATCTGTCACTCATACCTGTCCTTAGCAATCCAAGTAATCAATGAACATGCAGCAGTTTTCCAGTTTCAGCAGTGTCTATCATACGTTACTAACATACAATTAAGTAATCAAGGAACAAGCAGCAGCCGATGTTTCCATACAGGTCAGTAATAATCACCAATAAGTACCGAGACATATGCAAATAAGTAATGCAATTTGTCTCTTACAGCGGTCCTGAGCAATGCAAGTAATCCAGGAACATGCAACAGCAGTAGTCCAGTTTCAGCAGTGTCTGTCATACGTTCCTAACATACAATTAAGAAATCAAGGAACAAGCAGCAAGCAATGTTTCCATGCAAGTCTGTAAAAATCACCAATAAGTATTGAAACATATGCAAGTAAGTAATGCAATTTGTCACTCACAGCGGTCCTGAGCAATCCAAGTTATCAAGGAACATGCAACAGCAGTTGTCCAGTTTCAGCAGTGTCTATCATACGTCCCTAACATAGAAATAAGTAATCAAGGAACATGCAGCAGCAGTTGTCTAGTTTCAGCAGTGTCTATCATACGTTCCAAACATACAATTAAGTAATCAAGGAACAAGCAGGAGCAGATGTTTCCAAACAAGTCAGTAACAATCACCAATAAGTACTGAAACGTATGCAAGTAAGTAATGCAATCTGTCACATACAGCGGTCCTGAGCAATGCAAGTAATCAAGGAACATGCAGCAGCAGTTGTCTAGTTTCAGCGGTGTCTATCATACGTTCCTAACATACAAATAAGTAATCAAGGAACAAGCAGCAGCAGATGTTTCCATACAAGTCTGTAACTATCACCAATAAGTACCGAAACATATGCAAGTAAGTTATGCAATCTGTCACTCACAGCGGTCCTGAGCAATGCAAGTAATCAAGGAACATGCAACAGCTGTTGTCTAGTTTCAGCAGTGTCTATCATACGTTCCTAACATACAATTAAGTAATCAAGGAATAAGCAGCAGATGTTTCTATTCAAGTCTGTAACAATCACCAATAAGTACCGAAACATATGCAAGTAAGTAATGTAATATGACACTCACACCGGTCCTGAGCAATGCAAGTAATCAAGGAACATGCAGCAGTGGTTGTCCAGTTTCAGCAGTGTCTATCATACGTTCCTAACAAACAATTAAGTAATCAAGGAACAAGCAGCAGCCGATATTTCCATACAAGTCAGTAACAATCACCAATAAGTACCGAAACATATGCAAGTAAGTAATGCAATTTGTCACTCACAGCGATCCTGAACAATCCAATAATCAAGGAACATGCAACAGTAGTTGTCCAGTTTCAGCAGTGTCTATCATACGTCCCTAACATACAAATAAGTAATCAAGGAACATGCAGCAGCAGTTGTCTAGTTTCAGCAGTGTCTATCATACGTTCCTAACATACAATTAAGTAATAAAGGAACAAGCAGGAGCAGATGTTTCCAAACAAGTCAGTAACAATCACCAATAAGTACTGAAACGTATGCAAGTAAGTAATGCAATATGTCACATACAGCGGTCCTGAGCAATGCAAGTATTCAAGGAACATGCAACAACAGTTGTCCAGTTACAGCAGTGTCTATCATACGTTCCTAACATACAATTAAGTAATCAAGGAACAAGCAGCAACCAATGTTTCCATACAAGTCTGTAAAAATCACAAATAAGTACCGAAACATATGCAAGTAAGTAATGCAATTTGTCACTCACAGCGGTCCTGAGCAATCCAAGTTATCAAGGAACATGCAACAACAGTTGTCCAGTTTCAGCAGTGTCTATCATACGTCCATAACATACAAATAACTAATCAAGGAACATGCAGCAGCAGTTGTCTAGCTTCAGCAGTGTCTATCATACGTTCCTAACATACTATTAACTAATCAAGGAACAAGCAGCAGCAGATGTTTCCATACAAGTCAGTAAGAATCACCAATAAGTACCGAAACATATGCAAAGTAAGTAATGTAATATGTCACTCACACCGGTCCTAAGTAGTGCAAGTAATCAAGGAACATGCAGCAGCAGTTGTCCGGTTTCAACAGTGTCTATCATACGTTGCTAACATAAAATTAAGTAATCAAGGAACAAGCAGCAGCAGATGTTTTAATACAAGTCGGTAACAATCAGCAATAAGTACCGACACATATGCAAGTAAGTAATGTAATCTGTCACTCACACCGGTCCTGAGCAATGCAAGTAATCAAGGAACACGCAGCAGTAGTTGTCAAGTTTCAGCAGTGTCTATCATACGTTCCTAACAAACAATTAAGTAATCAAGGAACAAGCAGCAGCAGATGTTTTCATACAAGTAAGTAACAATCACCAATAAGTACCGAAACATATGCAAGTAAGTAATGCAATTTGTCACTAATAGCGGTCCTGAACAATCCAATAATCAAGGAACATGCAACAGCAGTTGTCCAGTTTCAGCAGTGTCTATCATACGTCCCTAACATACAAATAAGTAATCAAGGAACATGCATCAACAGTTATCTAGTTTCAGCAGTGTCTATCATACGTTCCTAACATGCTATTAATTAATCAAGGAACAAGCAGCAGCAGATGTTTCCATACAAGTCAGTAAGAATCACCAATAAGTACCGAAACATATGCAAAGTAAGTAATGTAATCTGTCACTCACCGGTCCTGAGCAATCCAATAATCAAGGAACATGTAGCAGTAGTTGTCCAGTTTCAGCAGTGTCTATCATACGTTCCTAACAAACAATTAAGTAATCAAGGAACAGGCAGCAGCGGATGTTTCCATACAAGTCAGTAACAATCACCAATAGGTACCGAAACATATGCAAGTAAGTTATGCAATCTGTCACTCACAGCGGTCCTGAGCAATGCAAGTAATCAAGGAACATGCAACAGCTGTTGTCTAGTTTCAGCAGTGTCTATCATACGTTCCTAACATACAATTAAGTAATCAAGGAATAAGCAGCAGATGTTTCTATTCAAGTCTGTAACAATCACCAATAAGTACCGAAACATATGCAAGTAAGTAATGTAATATGTCACTCACACCGGTCCTGAGCAATGCAAGTAATCAAGGAACATGCAGCAGTGGTTGTCCAGTTTCAGCAGTGTCTATCATACGTTCCTAACAAACAATTAAGTAATCAAGGAACAAGCAGCAGCCGATATTTCCATACAAGTCAGTAACAATCACCAATAAGTACCGAAACATATGCAAATAAGTAATGCAATCTGTCTCTTACAGCGGTCCTGAGCAATGCAAGTAATCCAGGAACATGCAGCAGCAGTAGTCCAGTTTCAGCAGTGTCTATCATACGTTCCTAACATACAATTAAGTAATCAAGGAACAAGCAGCAAGCAATGTTTCGATACAAGTCAGTAACAATCAACAATAAGTACTGAAACGTATGCAAGTAACTAATGGAATCTGTCACTCACACCTGTCCAGAGCAATCCAAATAATCAATGAACATGCAGCAGCAGTTGTCCAGTTTCAGCAGTGTCTATCATACGTTCCTAACATACAATTAAGTAATCAAGGAACAAGCAGCAGCAGATGTTTCCATACAAGTCAGTAACAATCACCAATAAGTACCGAAACTTATGCAAGTAAGTAATGGAATCTGTCACTCATACCTGTCCTTAGCAATCCAAGTAATCAATGAACATGTAGATGTTTTCCAGTTTCAGCAGTGTCTATCATACGTTACTAACATATAATTAAGTAATCAAGGAACAAGCAGCAGCCGATGTTTCCATACAGGTCAGTAATAATCACCAATAAGTACCGAGACATATGCAAATAAGTAATGCAATATGTCTCTTACAGCGGTCCTGAGCAATGCAAGTAATCCAGGAACATGCAGCAGCAGTAGTCCAGTTTCAGAAGTGTCTATCATACGTTCCTAACATACAATTAAGTAATCAACGAACAAGCAGCAAGCAATGTTTCCATACAAGTATGTAAAAATCACCAATAAGTATCGAAACATATGCAAGTAAGTAATGCAATTTGTCTCTCACAGCGGTCCTGAGCAATCCAAGTTATCAAGGAACATGCAACAGCAGTTGTCCAGTTTCAGCAGTGTCTATCATACGTCCCTAACATAGAAATAAGTAATCAAGGAACATGCACCAGGAGTTGTCTCGTTTCAGCAGTATCTATCATACGTTCCTAACATACAATTAAGTAATCAAGGAACAAGCAACAGATGTTTCCATTCAAGTCTGTAACAATCACCAATAAGTACCGAAACATATGCAAGTAAGTATTGTAATCTGTCACTCACACCGGTCCTGAGCAATGCAAGTAATCAAGGAACATGCAGCAGTGGTTGTCCAGTTTCAGCAGTGTCTATCATACGTTCCTAACAAACAATTAAGTAATCAAGGAACAAGCAGCAGCCAATGTTTCCTCACAAGTCAGTAACAATCACCAATAAGTACCGAAATATATGGAAGTAAGTAATGCAATTTGTCACTCACAGCGGTCCTGAGCAATCCAATATTAGGAACATGCAACAGCAGTTGTCCAGTTTCAGCAGTGTCTATCATACGTCCCTAACATACAAATAAGTAATCAAGGAACATGCAGCAGCAGTTGTCTAGTTTCAGCAGTGTCTATCATACGTTCCTAACATACAATTAAGTAATCAAGGAACAAGCAGGAGCAGATGTTTCCAAACAAGTCAGTAACAATCACCAATAAGTACTGAAACGTATGCAAGTAAGTAATGCAATCTGTCACATACAGCGGTCCTGAGCAATGCAAGTAATCAAGGAACATGCAACAACAGTTGTCCAGTTTCAGCAGTGTCTATCATACGTTCCTAACATACAATGAAGTAATCAAGGAACAAGCAGCAACCAATGTTTCCATACAAGTCTGTAAAAATCACCAATAAGTAGCGAAACATATGCAAGTAAGTAATGCAATTTGTCACTCACAGCGGTCCTGAGCAATCCAAGTTATCAAGGAACATGCAACAGCAGTTGTCCAGTTTCAGCAGTGTCTATTATAGGTCCCTAACATACAAATAACTAATCAAGGAACATGCAGCAGCAGTTGTCTAGCTTCAGCAGTGTCTATCATACGTTCCTAACATACTATTAATTAATCAAGGAACAAGCAGCAGCAGATGTTTCCATACAAGTCAGTAAGAATCACCAATAAGTACCGAAACATATGCAAAGTAAGTAATGTAATCTGTCACTCACACCGGTCCTAAGCAGTGCAAGTAATCAAGGAACATGCAGGAGCAGTTGTCCGGTTTCAACTGTGTCTATGATACGTTCCTAACATAAAATTAAGTAATCAAGGAACAAGCAGCATCAGATGTTTTAATACAAGTCGGTAACAATCACCAATAAGTACCAACACATATGCAAGTAAGTAATGTAATCTGTCACTCACACCGGTCCTGAGCAATGCAAGTAATCAAGGAACATGCAGCAGTAGTTGTCAAGTTTCAGCAGTGTCTATCATACGTTCCTAACAAACAATTATGTAATCAAGGAACAAGCAGCAGCAGATGTTTTCATACAAGTAAGTAACAATCAAAAATAAGTACTGAAATATATGCAAGTAAGTAATACAATTTGTCACTCATAGCGGTCTTGAACAATCCAATAATCAAGGAACATGCAACAGCAGTTGTCCAGTTTCAGCAGTGTCTATCATACGTCCCTAACATACAAATAAGTAATCAAGGAACATGCATCAACAGTTATCTAGTTTCAGCAGTGTCTATCATACGTTCCTAACATACAATTAAGTAATCAAGGAACAAGCAGGAGCAGACGAATCCAAACAAGTCAGTAACCATCACCAATAAGTACTGAAACGTATGCAAGTAAGTAATGCAATCTGTCAGATACAACGGTCCTGAGCAATGCAAGTAATCTAGGAACATCCAACAACAGTTGTCCAGTTTTAGTAGTGTCTATCATACGTTCCTAACATTCAATTAAGTAATCAAGGAACAAGCAGCAGCCGATGTTTCGATACAAGTCAGTAACAATCACCAATAAGTACTGAAACTTATGCAAGTAACAAATGGATTCTGTCACTCACACCTGTCCTTAGCAATCCAAGTAATCAATGAACATGCAGCAGTTTTCCAGTTTCAGCAGTGTCTATCATACGTTACTAACATACAATTAAGTAATCAAAGAACAAGCAGCAGCCGATGTTTCCATACAGGTCAGTAATAATCACCAATAAGTACCGAGACATATGCAAATAAGTAATGCAATCTGTCACTCACAGCGGTCCTGAGCAATCCAAGTTATCAAGGAACATGCAACAGCAGTTGTCCAGTTTCAACAGTGTCTATCATACATCCCTACACATAGAAATAAGTAATCAAGGAACATGCAGGAGCAGATGTTTCCAAACAAGTTAGTAACAATCACCAATTAGTACTGAAACGTATGCAAGTAAGTAATGCAATCTGTCACATACAACGGTCCTGAGCAATGCAAGTAATCAAGGAACATCCCACAACAGTTGTCCAGTTTTAGTAGTGTCTATCATACGTTCCTAACATTCAATTAAGTAATCAAGGAACAAGCAGCAGCCGATGTTTCGATACAAGTCAGTAACAATCACCAATAAGTACTGAAACTTATGCAAGTAACTAATGGATTCTGTCACTCACACCTGTCCAGAGCTATCCAAGTAATCAAGGAACATGCAGCAGCAGTTGTCCAGTTTCAGCAGTGTTTATCATACGTTCCTAAGATACAATTAAGTAATCAAGGAACAAGCAGCAGCAGATGTTTCCATACAAGTCAGTTTCAATCACCAATAAGTACCGAAACTTATGCAAGTAAGTAATGGAATCTGTCACTCATACCTGTCCTTAGCAATCCAAGTAATCAATGAACATGCAGCAGTTTTTCAGTTTCAGCAGTGTCTATCATACGTTACTAACATACAATTAAGTAATCAAGGAACAAGCAGCAGCCAATGTTTCCATATAGGTCAGTAATAATCACCAATAAGTACCGAGACATATGCAAATAAGTAATGCAATCTGTCTCTTACAGCGGTCCTGAGCAATGCAAGTAATCCAGGAACATGCAGCAGTAGTAGTCCAGTTTCAGCAGTGTCTATCATACGTTCCTAACATACAATTAAGTAATCAAGGAACAAGCAGCAACCAATGTTTCCATACAAGTCTGTAAAAATCACCAATAAGTACCGAAACATATGCAAGTAAGTAATGTAATTTGTCACTCACAGCGGTCCTGAGCAATCCAAGTTATCAAGGAACATGCAACAGCAGTTGTCCAGTTTCAGCAGTGTCTATCATACGTCCCTAACATACAAATAACTAATCAAGGAACATGCAGCAGCAGTTGTCTAGTTTCAGCAGTGTCTATCATACGTTCCTAACATACTATTAATTAATTAAGGAACAAGCAGCAGCAGATGTTTCCATACAAGTCAGTAAGAATCACCAATAAGTACCGATACATATGCAAAGTAAGTAATGTAATCTGTCACTCACACCGGTCCTGAGCAATCCAATAATCAAGGAACATGTAGCAGTAGTTGTCCAGCTTCAGTAGTGTCTATCATACGTTCCTAACAAACAATTAAGTAATCAAGGAACAAGCAGCAGCCGATGTTTCCATACAAGTCAGTAACAATCACCAATAAGTACCGAAACTTATGCAAGTAAGTAATGTAATCTGTCACTCACACCGGTCCTGAGCAATGCAAGTAATCAAGGAACATGTAGCAGTAGTTGTCCAGTTTCAGTTGTGTCTATCATACGTTCCTAACAAACAATTATGTAATCAAGGAACAAGCAACAGCCGATGTTTCCATACAAGTCAGTAACAATCACCAATAAGTACCGAAACTTATGCAAGTAAGTAATGTAATCTGTCACTGACACCGGTCCTGAGCAATGCAAGTAATCAAGGAACATGTAGCAGTAGTTGTCCAGTTTCAGCAGTGTCTATCATACGTTCCTAACAAACAATTAAGTAATCAAGGAACAAGCAGCAGCCGATGTTTCCATACAAGTCAGTAACAATCACGAATAAGTACCGAAACATATGCAAGTAAGTAATGCAATCTGTCAATCACAGTGGTCCTGAGCAATGCAAGTAATGAAGGAACATGCACCAGCAGTTGTCCAGTTTCAGCAGTGTCTATCATACGTTCCTGAATTACAATTAAGTAATCAAGGAACAAGCAGCAGCAAATGTTTCAACACAAGTCGGTAACTATCACCAATAAGTTCAGAAACATATGCAAGTTAGTAATGCAATTTGTCACCAACAGCGGTCCTGAGCAATCCAAGTAATCAAGGAACATGCAACAGCAGTTGTCCAGTTTCAGTAGTGTCTATCATATGTTCTTAACATACAATTAAGTAATCAAGGAACAAGCAGCAACCGATGTTTCGATACAAGTCAGTAAAAATCACCAATAAGTACCGAAACATATGCAAGTAAGAAATGGAATCTGTCACTCACACCTGAGCAATCCAAGTAATCAAGGAACATGCAGCAGCAGTTGTCCAGTTTCAGCAGTGTCTATCATACGTTCCTAACATACAATTAAGTAATCAAGGAACAAGCAGCAAAGTCAGTAACAATCACAAATAAGTACTGAAACGTATGCAATTAAGTAATGGAATCTGTCACTCACACCGGTCCTGAGCAATGCAAGTAATCAAGGAACATGCAACAACAGTTGTCCAGTTTCAGCAGTGTCTATCATACGTTCCTAACAAACAATTAAGTAATCAAGGAAAAAGCAGCAGCCGATGTTTCCATACAAGTCAGTAACAATCACCAATAAGTACCGAAACTTATGCAAGTAAGTAATGTAATCTGTCACTCACACCGGTCCTGAGCAATGCAAGTAATCAAGGAACATGTAGCAGTAGTTGTCCAGTTTCAGCAGTGTCTATCATACGTTCCTAACAAACAATTAAGTAATCAAGGAACAAGCAGCAGCCGATGTTTCCATACAAGTCAGTAACAATCACCAATAAGTACCGAAACTTATGCAAGTAAGTAATGTAATCTGTCACTCACACCGGTCCTGAGCAATGCAAGTAATCAAGGAACATGTAGCAGTAGTTGTCCAGTTTCAGCTGTGTCTATCATACGTTCCTAACAAACAATTAAGTAATCAAACAAGCAGCAGCCGATGTTTCCATACAAGTCAGTAACAATCACCAATAAGTACCGAAACTTATGCAAGTAAGTAATGTAATCTGTCACTACACCGGTCCTGAGCAATGCAAGTAATCAAGGAACATGTAGCAGTAGTTGTCCAGTTTCAGCAGTGTCTATCATACGTTCCTAACAAACAATTAAGTAATCAAGGAACAAGCAGCAGCCGATGTTTCCATACAAGTCAGTAACAATCACGAATAAGTACCGAAACATATGCAAGTAAGTAATGCAATCTGTCAATCACAGTGGTCCTGAGCAATGCAAGTAATGAAGGAACATGCACCAGCAGTTGTCCAGTTTCAGCAGTGTCTATCATACGTTCCTGAATTACAATTAAGTAATCAAGGAACAAGCAGCAGCAGATGTTTCAATATAAGTCGGTAACTATCACCAATAAGTTCAGAAACATATGCAAGTTAGTAATGCAATTTGTCACCAACAGCGGTCCTGAGCAATCCAAGTAATCAAGGAACATGCAACAGCAGTTGTCCAGTTTCAGCAGTGTCTATCATATGTTCTTAACATACAATTAAGTAATCAAGGAACAAGCAGCAGCCGATGTTTCGATACAAGTCAGTAAAAATCACCAATAAGTACCGAAACATATGCAAGTAAGAAATGGAATCTGTCACTCACACCTGAGCAATCCAAGTAATCAAGGAACATGCAGCTGAAGTTGTCCAGTTTCAGCAGTGTCTATCATACGTTCCTAACATAGAATTAAGTAATCAAGGAACAAGCAACAGCAGATGTTTCCATACAAGTCAGTAACAATCACCAATAAGTACTGAAACGTATGCAAGTAAGTAATGGAATCTGTCACTCACACCTGTCCTGAGCAATCCAAGTAATCAAGGAACATGCATCAGCAGTTGTCAAGTTTCAGCAGTGTCTATCATATGTTCTTAACATACAATTAAGTAATCAAGGAACAAGCAGCAGCCGATGTTTCGATACAAGTCAGTGAAAATCACCAATAAGTACCGAAACATATGCAAGTAAGAAATGGAATCTGTCACTCACACCTGAGCAATCCAAGTAATCAAGGAACATGCAGCAGCAGTTGTCCAGTTTCAGCAGTGTCTATCATACGTTCCTAACATAGAATTAAGTAATCAAGGAACAAGCAGCAGCAGATGTTTCCATACAAGTCAGTAACAATCACCAATAAGTACTGAAACGTATGCAAGTAAGTAATGGAATCTGTCACTCACACCGGTCCTGAGCAATGCAAGTAATCAAGGAACATGCAACAACAGTTGTCCAGTTTCAGCAGTGTCTATCATACGTTCCTAACATACAATTGAGTAATCAAGGAACAAGCAGCAGCCGATGTTTCGATACAAGTTAGTAACAATCTCCAGTAAGTACTGAAACGTATGCAAGTAAGTAATGGAATCTGTCACTCACACCTGTCCTGAGCAATCCAAATAATCTAGGAACATGCATCAGCAGTTGTCAAGTTTCAGCAGTGTCTATCATATGTTCTTAACATACAATTAAGTAATCAAGGAACAAGCAGCAGCCGATGTTTCGATACAAGTCAGTAAAAATCACCAATAAGTACCGAAACATATGCAAGTAAGAAATGGAATCAGTCACTCACACCTGAGCAATCCAAGTAATAAAGGAACATGCAGCAGCAGTTGTCCAGTTTCAGCAGTGTCTATCATACGTTCCTAACATAGAATTAAGTAATCAAGGAACAAGCAGCAGCAGATGTTTCCATACAAGTCAGTAACAATCACCAATAAGTACTGAAACATATGCAAGTAAGTAATGGAATCTGTCACTCACACATGTCCTGAGCAATCCAAGTAATCAAGGAACATTCAGCAGCAATTGTCAAGTTTCACCAGTGTCAATCATACGTTCCTGACTTACAGTTAAGTAATCATGGAACAAGCAGCAGCAGATGTTTCAATACAAGTCGGTAACTATCAGGAATAAGTACCGAAACATATGAAAGTTAGTAATGCAATCTGTCACATACAGCGGTCCTGAGCAATCCAAGTAATCAAGGAACATGCAACAGCAGTTGTCCAGTTTCAGCAGTGTCTATGATACGTTCCTAACATACAATTAAGTAATCAAGGAACAAGCAGGAGCATATGTTTCCAAACAAGTCAGTAACAATCACCAATAAGTACTGAAACATATGCAAGTGAGTAATGCAATCTGTCAGTCACAGCGGTCCTGAGCAATGCAAGTAATCAAGGAACATGCAGCAGCAGTAGTCCAGTTTTTGCAGTGTCTATCATACGTCCCTAACATACAAATAAGTAATCAAGGAACATGCAACAGCAGTTGTCTAGTTTCAGCAGTGTCTATCATACGTTCCTAACATACAATTAAGTAATCAAGGAACAAGCAGGAGCAGATGTTTCCAAACAAGTCAGTAACAATCACCAATAAGTACTGAAACGTATGCAAGTAAGTAATGCAATCTGTCACATAGAGCGGTCCTGAGCAATGCAAGTAATCAAATAACATGCATCAACAGTTGTCCAGTTTCAGTAGTGTCTATCATACGTTCCTAACATACAATTAAGTAATCAAGGAACAAGCAGCAACCAATGTTTCCATACAAGTCTGTAAAAATCACCAATAAGTACCGAAACATATGCAAGTAAGTAATGCAATTTGTCACTCACAGCGGTCCTGAGCAATCCAAGTTATCAAGGAACATGCAACAGCAGTTGTCCAGTTTCAGCAGTGTCTATCATACATCCCTAACATACAAATAACTAATCAAGGAACATGCAGCAGCAGTTGTCTAGTTTCAGCAGTGTCGATCATACGTTCCTAACATACTATTAATTAATTAAGGAACAAGCAGCAACAGATGTTTCCATACAAGTCAGTAAGAATCACCAATAAGTACCGAAACATATGCAAAGTAAGTAATGTAATCTGTCACTCACACCGGTCCTGAGCAATCCAATAATCAAGGAACATGTAGTAGTAGTTGTCCAGTTTCAGCAGTGTCTATCATACGTTCCTAACAAACAATTAAGTAATCAAGGAACAAGCAGCAGCCGATGTTTCCATACAAGTCAGTAACAATCACCAATAAGTACCGAAACTTATGCAAGTAAGTAATGTAATCTGTCACTCACACCGGTCCTGAGCAATGCAAGTAATCAAGGAACATGTAGCAGTAGTTGTCCAGTTTCAGCTGTGTCTATCATACGTTCCTAACAAACAATTAAGTAATCATCGAACAAGCAGCAGCCGATGTTTCCATACAAGTCAGTAACAATCACCAATAAGTACCGAAACTTATGCAAGTAAGTAATGTAATCTGTCACTCACACCGGTCCTGAGCAATGCAAGTAATCAAGGAACATGTAGCAGTAGTTGTCCAGTTTCAGCAGTGTCTATCATACGTTCCTAACAAACAATTAAGTAATCAAGGAACAAGCAGCAGCCGATGTTTCCATACAAGTCAGCAACAATCACGAATAAGTACCGAAACATATGCAAGTAAGTAATGCAATCTGTCACTCACAGTGATCCTGAGCAATGCAAGTAATGAAGGAACAATCACCAGCAGTTGTCCAGTTTCAGCAGTGTCTATCATCGTTCCTGAATTACAATTAAGTAATCAAGGAACAAGCAGCAGCAGATGTTTCAATACAAATCGGTAACTATCACCAATAAGTTCAGAAACATATGCAAGTTAGTAATGCAATTTGTCACTCACAGCGGTCCTGAGCAATCCAAGTAATCAACGAACATGCAACAGCAGTTGTCCAGTTTCAGCAGTGTCTATCATACGTTCCTAACATACAATTAAGTAATCAAGGAACGAGCAGCAGCAGATGTTTCCATACAAGTCAGTAACAATCACCAATAAGTACTGAAACATATGCAAGTGAGTAATGCAATCTGTCAGTCACAGCGGTCCTGAGCAATGCAAGTAATCAAGGAACATGCAGCAGCAGTAGTCCAGTTTCAGCAGTGTCTATCATACGTTCCTAACATACAATTAAGTAATCAAGGAACAAGCAGTAGCAGATGTTTCCATACCAGTCAGTAACAATCACCAATAAGTACTGAAACGTATGCAAGAAAGTAATGCAATGTGTCACATACAGCGGTCGTGAGCAATGCAAGTAATCAAGGAACATGCAACAACAGTTGTCCGGTTTCAGCAGTGTCTATCATACGTTCCTAACATACAATTAGATAATCAAGGAACAAGCAGCAGCCGATGTTTCGATACAAGTCACTAACAATCACCAATAAGTACTGAAACATATGCAAGTAAGTAATGGAATCTGTCACTCACACCTGTCCTGAGCAATCCAAGTAATCAAGGAACATGCATTAGCAGTTGTCAAGTTTCAGCAGTGTCTATCATACGTTCTTAACATACAATTAAGTAATCAAGGAACAAGCAGCAGCCGATGAATCGATACAAGTCAGTAAAAATCACCAATAAGTACCGAAACATATGCAAGTAAGTAATGGAATCTGTCACTCACACCTGTCCTGAGCAATCCAAGTAATCAAGGAACATGCAGCAGCAGTTGTCCAGTTTCAGCAGTGTCTATCATACGTTCCTAACATACAATTAAGTAATCAAGGAACAAGCAGCAGCAGATGTTTCCATACAAGTCTGTAACAATCACCAATAAGTACCGAAACATATGCAAGTAAGTAATGGAATCTGTCACTCACACATGTCCTGAGCAATCCAAGTAATCAAGGAACATTCAGCAGCAATTGTCAAGTTTCAGCAGTGTCTATCATACGTTCCTGACTTACAATTAAGTAATTAAGGAACAAGCAGCAGCAAATGTTTCAATACCAGTCGGTAACTATCACCAATAAGTACCGAAACATATGAAAGTTAGTAATGCAATCTGTCACATACAGTGGTCCTGATCAACACAAGTAATCAAGGAACATGCAACAGCAGTTGTCCAGTTTCAGCAGTGTCTATCATACGTTCCTAACATAGAATTAAGTAATAAAGGAACAAGCAGCAACAGATGTTTCCATAGAAGTCAGTAACAATCACCAATAAGTACTGAAACGTATGCAAGTAAGTAATGGAATCTGTCACTCAAACCTATCCTGAGCAATCCAAGTAATCAAGGACCATGCAGCAGCAGTTGTCCAGTTTCAGCAGTGTCTATCATACAAACATATGCAAAGTAATGGAATCTGTCACTCACACCTGTCGTGAGCAATCCAAGTAATCAAGGAACATTTAGCAGTAGTTGTCAAGTTTCAGCAGTGTCTATCATACGTTCCTAATATACAATTAAGCATCAAGGAACAAGCAGCAGCCGATGTTTCCATACAAGTCAGTAACAATCACCAATAAGTACCCAAACATATGCAAGTAAGTAATGCAATCTGTCACTCACAGCGATACTGAGCAACGCAAGTAGTCAAGGAACATGCAGCAGCAGTTGTCCAGTTTCAGCAGTGTCTATCATACGTTCCTGACTTACAATTAAGTAATCAAGGAACAAGCAGCAGCAGATGTTTCAATACAAGTCGGTAACTATCACCAATAAGTACCGAAACATATGCAAGTTAGTAATGCAATCTGTCACATACAGCGGTCCTGAGCAATCCAAGTAATCAAGGAACATGCAACAGCAGTTGTCCAGTTTCAACAGTGTCTATCATACGTTCCTAACATAGAATTAAGTACTCAAGGAACAAGCAGCAGCAGATGTTTCCATACTAGTCAATAACAATCTCCAATAAGTACTGAAACGTATGCAAGTAAGTAATGGAATCTGTCACTCAAACCTGTCCTGAGCAATCCAAGTAATCAAGGAACATGCAGCAACAGTTTTCCAGTTTCAGCAGTGTCTATCATACAAACATATGCAAGTAAGTAATGGAATCTGTCACTCACACCTGTCCTGAGCAATCGAAGTAATCAAGGAACATGCAGCAGCAGTTGTCAAGTTTCAGCAGTGTCTATCATACGTTCCTACATACAATTAAGTAATCAAGGAACAAGCAGCAGCCGATGTTTCGATACAAGTGAGTAACAATCACCAATAAGTACTGAAACGTATGCAAGTAAGTAATGAAATCTTTCACTCACACCTGTCCTGAGCAATCCAAGTAATCAAGGAACATGCATCAGCAGTTGTCAAGTTTCAACAGTGTCTATCATACGTTCCTACATACAATTAAGTAATCAAGGAACAAGCAGCAGTCGATGTTTCGATACAAGTGAGTAACAATCACCAATAAGTACTGAAACGTATGCAAGTAAGTAATGAAATCTTTCACTCACACCGTTCCTGAGCAATCCAATAATCAAGGAACATGTAGCAGTAGTTGTCCAGTTTCAGTAGTGTCTATCATACGTTCCTAACAAACAATTAAGTAATCAAGGAACAAGCAGCAGCCGATGTTTCCATACAAGTCAGTAACAATCACCAATAAGTACCGAAACTTATGCAAGTAAGTGATGTAATCTGTCACTCACACCGGTCCAGAGCAATGCAAGTAATCAAGGAACATGTAGCAGTAGTTGTCCAGTTTCAGCAGTGTCTATCATACGTTCCTAACAAACAATTAAGTAATCAAGGAACAAGCAGCAGCCGATGTTTCCATACAAGTCAGTAACAATCACCAATAAGTACCGAAACTTATGCAAGTAAGTAATGTAATCTGTCACTCACACCGGTCCTGAGCAATGCAAGTAATCAAGGAACATGTAGCAGTAGTTGTCCAGTTTCAGCTGTGTCTATCATACGTTCCTAACAAACAATTAAGTAATCAAGGAACAAGCAGCAGCCGATGTTTCCATACAAGTCAGTAACAATCACCAATAAGTACCGAAACTTATGCAAGTAAGTAATGTAATCTGTCACTGACACCGGTCCTGAGCAATGCAAGTAATCAAGGAACATGTAGCAGTAGTGGTCCAGTTTCAGCAGTGTCTATCATACGTTCCTAACAAACAATTAAGTAATCAAAGAACAAGCAGCAGCCGATGTTTCCATACAAGTCAGTAACAATCACGAATAAGTACCGAAACATATGCTAGTAAGTAATGCAATCTGTCACTCACAGTGGTCCTGAGCAATGCAAGTAATGAAGGAACATGCACCAGCAGTTTTCCAGTTTCAACAGTGTCTATCATACGTTCCTGAATTACAATTAAGTAATCAAGGAACAAGCAACAGCAGATGTTTCAATACAAGTCGGTAACTATCACCAATAAGTTCAGAAACATATGCAAGTTAGTAATGCAATTTGTCACTCACAGCGGTCCTGAGCAATCCAAGTAATCAAGGAACATGCAACAGAAGTTGTCCAGTTTCAGCAGTGTCTACCATACGTTCCTAACATACAATTAAGCAATCAAGGAACGAGCAGCAGCAGATGTTTCCATACAAGTCAGTAACAATCACCAATAAGTACTGAAACATATGCAAGTGAGTAATGCAATCTGTCAGTCACAGCGGTCCTGAGCAATGCAAGTAATCAAGGAACATGCAGCAGCAGTAGTCCAGTTTCAGCAGTGTCTATCATACGTTCCTAACATACAATTAAGTAATCAAGGAACAAGCAGTAGCAGATGTTTCCATACCAGCCAGTAACAATCACAAATAAGTACTGAAACGTATGCAAGAATGTAATGCAATCTGTCACATACAGCGGTCCTGAGCAATGCAAGTAATCAAGGAACATGCAACAACAGTTGTCCAGTTTCAGCAGTGTCTATCATACATTCCTAACATACAATTAAATAATCAAGGAACAAGCAGCAGCCGATGTTTCCATACAAGTCAGTAACAATCACCAATAAGTACCGAAACTTATGCAAGTAAGTAATGTAATCTGTCACTCACACCGGTCCTGAGCAATGCAAGTAATAAAGGAACATGTAGCAGTAGTTGTCCAGTTTCAGCTTTGTCTATCATACGTTCCTAACAAACAATTAAGTAATCAAGGAACAAGCAGAAGCCGATGTTTCCATACAAGTAAGTAACAATCACCAATAAGTACCGAAACTTATGCAAGTAAGTAATGTAATCTGTCACTCACACCGGTACTGAGCAACGCAAGTAATCAAGGAACATGTAGCAGTAGTTGTCCAGTTTCAGCAGTGTCTATCATACGTTCCTAACAAACAATTAAGTAATCAAGGAACAAGCAGCAGCCGATGTTTCCATACAAGTCAGTAACAATCACGAATAAGTACCGAAACATATGCAAGTAAGTAATGCAATCTGTCACTCACAGTGGTCCTGAGCAATGCAAGTAATGAAGGAACAATCACCAACAGTTGTCCAGTTTCAGCAGTGTCTATCATACGTTCATGAATTACAATTAAGTAATCAAGGAACAAGCAGCAGCAGATGTTTCAATACAAGTTGGTAACTATCACCAATAAGTTCAGAGACATATGCAAGTTAGTAATGCAATTTGTCACTCACAGCGGTCCTGAGCAATCCAAGTAATCAACGAACATGCAACAGCAGTTGTCCAGTTTCAGCAGTATCTATCATACGTTACTAACATACAGTTAAGTAATCAAGGAACGAGCAGCAGCAGATGTTTCCATACAAGTCAGTAACAATCACCAATAAGTACTGAAACATATGCAAGTGAGTAATGCAATCTGTCAGTCACAGCGGTCCTGAGCAATGCAAGTAATCAAGGAACATGCAGCAGCAGTAGTCCAGTTTCAGCAGTATCTATCATACGTTCCTAACATACAATTAAGTAATCAAGGAACAAGCAGTAGCAGATGTTTCCATACCAGTCAGTAACAATCACCAATAAGTACTGAAACGTATGCAAGAAAGTAATGCAATCTGTCACATACAGCGGTCGTGAGCAATGCAAGTAATCAAGGAACATGCAACAACGGTTGTCCGGTTTCAGCAGTGTCTATCATACGTTCCTAACATACAATTAAAAAATCAAGGAACAAGCAGCAGCCGATGTTTCGATACAAGTCAGTAACAATCACCAATAAGTACTGAAACATATGCAAGTAAGTAATGGAATCTGTCACTCACACCTGTCCTGAGCAATCCAAGTAATCAAGGAACATGCATCAGCAGTTGTCAAGTTTCAGCAGTGTCTATCATACGTTCTTAACATACAATTAAGTAATCAAGGAACAAGCAGCAGCCGATGAATCGATACAAGTCAGTAAAAATCACCAATAAGTACCGAAACATATGCAAGTAAGTAATGGAATTTGTCACTCACACCTGTCCTGAGCAATCCAAGTAATCAAGGAACATGCAGCAACAGTTGTCCAGTTTCAGCGGTGTCTATCATACGTTCCTAACATACAATTAAGTAATCAAGGAACAAGCAGCAGCAGATGTTTCCATACAAGTCAGTAACAATCACCAATAAGTACCGAAACATATGCAAGAAAGTAATGGAATCTGTCACTCACACATGTCCTGAGCAATCCAAGTAATCAAGGAACATTCAGCAGCAATTGTCAAGTTTCAGCAGTGTCTATCATACGTTCCTGACTTACAATTAAGTAATCAAGGAACAAGCAGCAGCAGATGTTTCAATACTAGTCGGTAACTATCACCAATAAGTACCGAAACATATGAAAGTTAGTAATGCAATCTGTCACATACAGCGGTCCTGAGCAACACAAGTAATCAAGGAACATGCAACAGCAGTTGTCCAGTTTCAGCAGTGTCTATCATACGTTCCTAACATTGAATTAAGTAATAAAGAAACAAGCAGCAGCAGATGTTTCCATAGAAGTCAGTAACAATCACCAATAAGTACTGAAACGTATGCTAGTAAGTAATGGAATCTGTCACTCAAACCTGTCCTGAGCAATCCAAGTAATCAAGGAACATGCAGCAGCAGTTGTCCAATTTCAGCAGTGTCTATCATACAAACATATGCAAAGTAATGGAATCTGTCACTCACACCTGTCTTGAGCAATCCAAGTAATCAAGGAACATTCAGCAGCAGTTGTCAAGTTTCAGCAGTGTCTATCATACGTTCCTAACATACAATTAAGTATCAAGGAACAAGCAGCAGCCGATGTTTCCATACAAGTCAGTAACAATCACCAATAAGTACCGAAACATATGCAAGTAAGTAATGCAATCTGTCACTCACAGCGATACTGAGCAACGCAAGTAGTCAAGGAACATGCAGCAGCAGTTGTCCAGTTTCAGCAGTGTCTATCATACGTTCCTGACTTACAATTAAGTAATCAAGGAACAAGCAGCAGCAGATGTTTCAATACAAGTCGGTAACTATCACCAATAAGTACCGAAACATATGCAAGTTAGTAATGCAATCTGTCACATACAGCGGTCCTGAGCAATCCAAGTAATCAAGGAACATGCAACTGCAGTTGTCCAGTTTCAGCAGTGTCTATCATACGTTCCTAACATAGAATTAAGTACTCAAGGAACAAGCAGCAGCAGATGTTTCCATACAAGTCAGTAACAATCACCAATAAGTACTGAAACGTATGCAAGTTAGTAATGGAATCTGTCACTCAAACCTGTCCTGAGCAATCCAAGTAATCAAGGAACATGCAGCAACAGTTTTCCAGTTTCAGCAGTGTCTATCATACAAACATATGCAAGTAAGTAATGGAATCTGTCACTCACACCTGTGCTGAGCAATCCAAGTAATCAATGAACATGCAGCAGCAGTTGTCAAGTTTCAGCAGTGTCTATCATACGTTCCTACATACAATTAAGTAATCAAGGAACAAGCAGCAGCCGATGTTTCGATACAAGTGAGTAACAATCACCAATAAGTACTAAAACGTATGCAAGTAAGTAATGAAATCTTTCACTCACACCTGTCCTGAGCAATCCAAGTAATCAAGGAACATGCATCAGCAGTTGTCAAGTTTCAGCAGTGTCTATCATACGTTCCTACATACAATTAAGTAATCAAGGAACAAGCAGCAGCCAATGTTTCGATACAAGTGAGTAACAATCACCAATAAGTACTGAAACGTATGCAAGTAAGTAATGAAATCTTTCACTCACACCGGTCCTGAGCAATCCAATAATCAAGGAACATGTAGCAGTAGTTGTCCAGTTTCAATAGTGTCTATCATACGTTCCTAACAAACAATTAAATAATCAAGGAACAAGCAGCAGCCGATGTTTCCATACAAGTCAGTAACAATCACGAATAAGTACCGAAACATATGCAAGTAAGTAATGCAATCTGTCACTCACAGTGGTCCTGAGCAATGCAAGTAATGAAGGAACATGCATCAGCAGTTGTCCAGTTTCAGCAGTGTCTATCATACGTTCCTGAATTACAATTAAGTAATCAAGGAACAAGCAGCAGCAGATGTTTCAATACAAGTCGGTAAATATCACCAATAAGTTCAGAAAGATATGCAAGTTAGTAATGCAATTTGTCACTCACAGCAGTCCTGAGCAATCCAAGTAATCAAGGAACATGCAACAGCAGTTGTCCAGTTTCAGCAGTGTCTATCAAACGTTCCTAACATACAATTAAGTAATCAAGGAACGAGCAGCAGCAGATGTTTCCATACAAGTCAGTAACAATCACCAATAAGTACTGAAACATATGCAAGTGAGTAATGCAATCTGTCAGTCACAGCGGTCCTGAGCAATGCAAGTAATCAAGGAACATGCAACAGCAGTAGTCCAGTTTCAGCAGTGTCTATCATACGTTCCTCACATACAATTAAGTAATCAAGGAACAAGCAGTAGCAGATGTTTCCATACCAGTCAGTAACAATCACCAATAAGTACTGAAACGTATGCAAGAAAGTAATGCAATCTGTCACATACAGCGGTCGTGAGCAATGCAAGTAATCAAGGAACATGCAACAACAGTTGTCCTGTTTCAGCAGTGTCTATCATACGTTCCTAACATACACTTAAATAATCAAGGAACAAGCAGCAGCCGATGTTTCGATACAAGTCAGTAACAATCACCAATAAGTACTGAAACGTATGCAAGTAAGTAATGGAATATGTCACTCACACTTGTCCTGAGCAATCCAAGTAATCAAGGAACATGCATCAGCAGTTGTCAAGTTTCAGCAGTGTCTATCATACGTCCTTAACATACAATTAAGTAATCAAGGAACAAGCAGCAGCCGATGAATCGATACAAGTCAGTAAAAATCACCAATAAGTACCGAAACATATGCAAGTAAGTAATGGAATCTGTCACTCACACCTGTCCTGAGCAATCCAAGTAATCAAGGAACGTGCAGCAGCAGTTGTCCAGTTTCAGCAGTGTCTATCATACGTTCCTAACATACAATTAAGTAATCAAGGAACAAGCAGCAGCAGATGTTTCCATACAAGTCAGTAACAATCACTAATAAGAACCGAAACATATGCAAGTAAGTAATGGAATCTGTCACTCACACATGTCCTGAGCAATCCAAGTAATCAAGGAACATTCAGCAGCAATTGTCAAGTTTCAGCAGTGTCTATCATACGTTCCTGACTTACAATTAAGTAATCAAGGAACAAGCAGCAGCAGATGTTTCAATACCAGTCGGTAACTATCACCAATAAGTACCGAAACATATGAAAGTTAGTAATGCAATCTGTCACATACAGCGGTCCTGAGCAACACAAGTAATCAAGGAACATGCAACAGCAGTTGTCTAGTTTCAGCAGTGTCTATCATACGTTCCTAACATAGAATTAAGTAATAAAGGAACAAGCAGCAGCAGATGTTTCCATAGAAGTCAGTAACAATCACCAATAAGTACTGAAACGTATGCAAGTTATGGAATCTATCACTCAAACCTGTCCTGAGCAATCCAAGTAATCAAGGAACATGCAGCAGCAGTTGTCCAGTTTCAGCAGTGTCTATCATACAAACATATGCAAAGTAATGGAATCTGTCACTCACATCTGTCGTGAGCAATCCAAGTAATCAAGGAACATTCAGCAGCAGTTGTCAAGTTTCAGCAGTGTCTATCATATGTTCCTAACATACAATTAAGTATCAAGGAGCAAGCAGCAGCCGATGTTTCCATACAAGTCAGTAACAATCACCAATAAGTACCGAAACATATGCAAGTAAGTAATGCAATCTGTCACTCACTGCGATCCTGAGCAACGCAAGTAGTCAAGGAACATGCAGCAGCAGTTGTCGAGTTTCAGCAGTGTCTATCATACGTTCCTGACTTACAATTAAGTAATCAAGGAATAAGCAGCAGCAGATGTTTCAATACAAGTCGGTAACTATCACCAATAAGTACCGAAACATATGCAAGTTAGTAATGCAATCTGTCACATACAGCGGTCCTGAGCAATCCAAGTAATCAAGGAACATGCAACAACAGTTGTCCAGTTTCAGCAGTGTCTATCATACGTTCCTAACATAGAATTAAGTACTCAAGGAACAAGCAGCAGCAGATGTTTCCATACAAGTCAGTAACAATCACCAATAAGTACTGAAACGTATGCAAGTAAGTAATGGAATCTGTCACTCAAACCTGTCCTAAGCAATCCAAGTAATCAAGGAACATGCAGCAACAGTTTTCCAGTTTCGGCAGTGTCTATCATACAAACATATGCAAGTAAGTAATGGAATCTGTCACTCACACCTGTCCTGAGCAATACAAGTAATCAAGGAACATGCAGCAGCAGTTGTCGAGTTTCAGCAGTGTCTATCATACGTTCCTACATACAATTAAGTAATCAAGGAACAAGCAGCAGCCGATGTTTCGATACAAGTGAGTAACAATCACCAATAAGTAATGAAACGTATGCAAGTAAGTAATGAAATCTTTCACTCACACCTGTCCTGAGCAATCCAAGTAATCAAGGAACATGCATCAGCAGTTGTCTAGTCTCAGCAGTGTCTATCATACGTTCTTAACATACAATTAAGTAATCAAGGAACAACCAGCAGCCGATGTTTCGATACAAGTCAGTAAAAATCACCAATAAGTACCGAAACATACGCAAGTAAGTAATGGAATCTGTCACTCACACCTGTCCTGAGCAATCCAAGTAATCAAGGAACATGCAGCAGCAGTTGTCCTGTTTCAGCAGTGTCTATCATACGTTCCTAACATACAATTAAGTAATCAAGGAACAAGCAGCAGTAGATGTTTTCATACAAGTCAGTAACAATCACCAATAAGAACCGAAACATATGCAAGTAAGTAATGGAATCTGTCACTCACACATGTCCTGAGCAATCCAAGTAATCAAGGAACATTCAGCAGCAATTGTCAAGTTTCAGCAGTGTCTATCATACGTTCCTGACTTACAATTAAGTAATCAAGGAACAAGCAGCAGCAGATGTTTCAATACCAGTCGGTAACTATCACCAATAAGTACCGAAACATATGAAAGTTAGTAATGCAATCTGTCACATACAGCGGTCCTGAGCAACACAAGTAATTAAGGAACATGCAACAGCAGTTGTCCAGTTTCAGCAGTGTCTATCATACGTTCCTAACATAGAATTAAGTAATAAAGGAACAAGCAGCAGCAGATGTTTCCATAGAAGTCAGTAACAATCACCAATAAGTACTGAAACGTATGCAAGTTATGGAATCTATCACTCAAACCTGTCCTGAGCAATCCAAGTAATCAAGGAACATGCAGCAGCAGTTGTCCAGTTTCAGCAGTGTCTATCATACAAACATATGCAAAGTAATGGAATCTGTCACTCACACCTGTCGTGAGCAATCCAAGTAATCAAGGAACATTCAGCAGCAGTTGTCAAGTTTCAGCAGTGTCTATCATACGTTCCTAACATACAATTAAGTATCAAGGAGCAAGCAGCAGCCGATGTTTCCATACAAGTCAGTAACAATCACCAATAAGTACCGAAACATATGCAAGTAAGTAATGCAATCTGTCACTCACTGCGATCCTGAGCAACGCAAGTAGTCAAGGAACATGCAGCAGCAGTTGTCGAGTTTCAGCAGTGTCTATCATACGTTCCTGACTTACAATTCAGTAATCAAGGAATAAGCAGCAGCAGATGTTTCAATACAAGTCGGTAACTATCACCAATAAGTACCGAAACATATGCAAGTTAGTAATGCAATCTGTCACATACAGCGGTCCTGAGCAATCCAAGTAATCAAGGAACATGCAACAACAGTTGTCCAGTTTCAGCAGTGTCTATCATACGTTCCTAACATAGAATTAAGTACTCAAGGAACAAGCAGCAGCAGATGTTTCCATACAAGTCAGTAACAATCACAAATAAGTACTGAAACGTATGCAAGTAAGTAATGGAATCTGTCACTCAAACCTGTCCTGAGCAATCCAAGTAATCAAGGAACATGCAGCAACAGTTTTCCAGTTTCAACAGTGTCTATCATACAAACATATGCAAGTAAGTAATGGAATCTGTCACTCACACCTGTCCTGAGCAATACAAGTAATCAAGGAACATGCAGCAGCAGTTGTCGAGTTTCAGCAGTGTCTATCATACGTTCCTACATACAATTAAGTAATCAAGGAACAAGCAACAGCCGATGTTTCGATACAAGTGAGTAACAATCACCAATAAGTAATGAAACGTATGCAAGTAAGTAATGAAATCTTTCACTCACACCTGTCCTGAGCAATCCAAGTAATCAAGGAACATGCATCAGCAGTTGTCTAGTCTCAGCAGTGTCTATCATAAGTTCTTAACATACAATTAAGTAATCAAGGAACAACCAGCAGCCGATGTTTCGATACAAGTCAGTAAAAATCACCAATAAGTACCGAAACATACGCAAGTAAGTAATGGAATCTGTCACTCACACCTGTCCTGAGCAATCCAAGTAATCAAGGAACATGCAGCAGCAGTTGTCCTGTTTCAGCAGTGTCTATCATACGTTCCTAACATACAATTAAGTAATCAAGGAACAAGCAGCAGTAGATGTTTTCATACAAGTCAGTAACAATCACCAATAAGAACCGAAACATATGCAAGTAAGTAATGGAATCTGTCACTCACACATGTCCTGAGCAATCCAAGTAATCAAGGAACATTCAGCAGCAATTGTCAAGTTTCAGCAGTGTCTATCATACGTTCCTGACTTACAATTAAGTAATCAAGGAACAAGCAGCAGCAGATGTTTCAATACCAGTCGGTAACTATCACCAATAAGTACCGAAACATATGAAAGTTAGTAATGCAATCTGTCACATACAGCGGTCCTGAGCAACACAAGTAATCAAGGAACATGCAACAGCAGTTGTCCAGTTTCAGAAGTGTCTATGATACGTTCCTAACATAGAATTAAGTAATAAAGGAACAAGCAGCAGCAGATGTTTCCATAGAAGTCAGTAACAATCACCAATAAGTACTGAAACGTATGCAAGGTAAGTAATGGAATCTGTCACTCAAACCTGTCCTGAGCAATCCAAGTAATCAAGGAACATGCAGCAGCAGTTGTCCAGTTTCAGCAGTGTCTATCATACAAACATATGCAAAGTAATGGAATCTGTCACTCACACCTGTCGTGAGCAATCCAAGTAATCAAGGAACATTCAGCACTAGTTTTCAAGTTTCAGGAGTGTCTATCATACGTTCCTAACATACAATTAAGTATCAAGGAACAAGTAGCAGCCGATGTTTCCATACAAGTCAGTAACAATCACCAATAAGTACCGAAACATATGCAAGTAAGTAATGCAATCTGTCACTCACAGCGATCCTGAGCAACGCAAGTAGTCAAGGAACATGCAGGAGCAGTTGTCGAGTTTCAGCAGTGTCTATCATACGTTCCTGACTTACAATTAAGTAATCAAGGAACAAGCAGCAGCAGATGTTTCAATACAAGTCGGTAACTATCACCAATAAGTACCGAAACATATGCAAGTTAGTAATGCAATCTGTCACATAAAGCGGTCCTGAGCAATCCAAGTAATCAAGGAACATGCAACAGCAGTTGTCCAGTTTCAGCAGTGTCTATCATACGTTCCTAACATAGAATTAAGTACTCAAGGAACAAGAAGCAACAGATGTTTCCATACAAGTCAGTAACAATCACCAATAAGTACTGAAACGTATGCAAGTAAGTAATGCAATCTGTCACATACAGCGGTCCTGAGCAACACAAGTAATCAAGGAACATGCAACAGCAGTTGTCCAGTTTCAGAAGTGTCTATGATACGTTCCTAACATAGAATTAAGTAATAAAGGAACAAGCAGCAGCAGATGTTTCCATAGAAGTCAGTAACAATCACCAATAAGTACTGAAACGTATGCAAGGTAAGTAATGGAATCTGTCACTCAAACCTGTCCTGAGCAATCCAAGTAATCAAGGAACATGCAGCAGCAGTTGTCCAGTTTCAGCAGTGTCTATCATACAAACATATGCAAAGTAATGGAATCTGTCACTCACACCTGTCGTGAGCAATCCAAGTAATCAAGGAACATTCAGCAGTAGTTTTCAAGTTTCAGGAGTGTCTATCATACGTTCCTAACATACAATTAAGTATCAAGGAACAAGTAGCAGCCGATGTTTCCATACAAGTCAGTAACAATCACCAATAAGTACCGAAACATATGCAAGTAAGTAATGCAATCTGTCACTCACAGCGATCCTGAGCAACGCAAGTAGTCAAGGAACATGCAGGAGCAGTTGTCGAGTTTCAGCAGTGTCTATCATACGTTCCTGACTTACAATTAAGTAATCAAGGAACAAGCAGCAGCAGATGTTTCAATACAAGTCGGTAACTATCACCAATAAGTACCGAAACATATGAAAGTTAGTAATGCAATCTGTCACATAAAGCGGTCCTGAGCAATCCAAGTAATCAAGGAACATGCAACAGCAGTTGTCCAGTTTCAGCAGTGTCTATCATACGTTCCTAACATAGAATTAAGTACTCAAGGAACAAGCAGCAACAGATGTTTCCATACAAGTCAGTAACAATCACCAATAAGTACTGAAACGTATGCAAGTAAGTAATGGAATCTGTCACTCAAACCTGTCCTGAGCAATCCAAGTAATCAAGGAACATGCAACAACAGTTTTCCAGTTTCAGCAGTGTCTATCATACAAACATATGCAAGTAAGTAATGGAATCTGTCACTCACACCTGTCCTGAGCAATCCAAGTAATCAAGGAACATGCAGCAGCAGTTGTCGAGTTTCAGCAGTGTCTATCATACGTTCCTACATACAATTAAGTAATCAAGGAACAAGCAGCAGCCGTTGTTTCGATACAAGTGAGTAACAATCACCAATAAGTACTG
Organism: Centrapalus pauciflorus; assembly: GCA_020465985.1. NCBI lineage: Eukaryota > Viridiplantae > Streptophyta > Magnoliopsida > Asterales > Asteraceae > Centrapalus > Centrapalus pauciflorus. The sequence continues at coordinate 135,479 of JAANYP010002236.1, read as the reverse complement.
AAACGTATGCAAGTAAGTAATGAAATCTTTCACTCACACCTGTCCTGAGCAATCCAAGTAATCAAGGAACATGCATCAGCAGTTGTCCAGTTTCAGCAGTGTCTATCATACGTTCTTAACATACAATTAAGTAATCAAGGAACAACCAGCAGCCGATGTTTCGATACAAGTCAGTAAAAATCACCAACAAGTACCGAAACATACGCAAGTAAGTAATGGAATCTGTCACTCACACCTGTCCTGAGCAATCCAAGTAATCAAGGAACATGCAGCAGCAGTTGTCCAGTTTCAGCAGTGTCTATCATACGTTCCTAACATACAATTAAGTAATCAAGGAACAAGGAGCAGCAGATGTTTTCATACAAGTCAGTAACAATCACCAATAAGTATCGAAACATATGCAAGTAAGTAATCGAATCTGTCACTCACACATGTCCTGAGCAATCCAAGTAATCAAGGAACATTCAGCAGCAGTTTTCAAGTTTCAGCAGTGTCTATCATACGTTCCTAACATACAATTAAGTAATCAAGGAACAAGCGGTAGCAGATGTTTCCATACAAGTCAGTAACAATCACCAATAAGTACCGAAACATATGCAAGTAAGTAATGCAATCTGTCACTCACAGCGGTCCTGAACAAAGCAAGTAATCAAGGAACATGCAGCAGCAGTTTTCCAGTTTCAGCAGTGTCTATCATACAAACATATGCAAGTAAGTAATGGAATCTGTCACTCACACCTGTCATTAGCAATCCAAGTAATCAAGGAACATTCAGCAGCAGTTGTCAAGTTTCAGCAGTGTCTATCATACGTTCCTAACATACAATTAAGTAATCAAGGAACAAGCAGCAGCTGATGTTTCCATACAAGTCAGTAACAATCACCAATAAGTACCGAAACATATGCAAGTAAGTAATGAAATCTGTCACTCACACCTGTCCTGAGCAATCCAAGTAATCAAAGGAACATGCATCAGCAGTTGTCCAGTTTCAGCAGTGTCTATCATACATTCCTAACATACAATTAAGTAATCAAGGAACTAGCAGCAGCAGATGTTTCCATACAAGTCAGTAACAATCACCAATAAGTACCGAAACATATGCAAGTAAGTAATGGAATCTGTCACTCACACCTATCCTGAGCAATCGAAGTAATCAAGGAACATGCAGCAGCAGTTGCCATGTTTCAGCAGTGTCTATCATACGTTCCTAACATATAATTAAGTAATCAAAGAACAAGTAGCTGACGATGTTTCCATACAAGTCAGTAACAGTCACCAATGAGTACCGAAACATATGCAAGTAAGTAATGCAATCTTTCACTCACAGTGGTCCTGAGCAATGCAAGTAATCAAGGAACATGCAGCAGCAGTTGTCAAGTTTCAGCAGTGTCTATCATACGTTCCTGACATACAATTAACTAATCAAGGAACAAGAAGCAACAGATGTTTCAATACAAGTTGGTAACAATCACCAATAAGTACCGAAACATATGCAAGTTAGTAATGCAATGTCTCACTCACAGCCGTCCTGAGCAATCCAAGTAATCAAGGAACATGCAACAGCAGTTGTCCAGTTTCAGCAGTGTCAATCATACGTTCCTAACAAACAATTAAGTAATCAAGGAACAAGTAGCAGCAGATGTTTCCATACAAGTCAGTAACAATCACCAATAAGTACTGAACCGTATGCAAGTAAGTAATGGAATCTGTCCCTCACACCTATCCTGAGCAATCCAAGTACTCAAGGAACATGCTGCAGCAGTTGTCCAGTTTCATAGCAGTGTCTATTCATACGTTGCCTACATACAATTAAGTAATCAAGGAACAAACCGCAGCAGATGTTTCCATACAAGTCAATAACAATCACCAATAAGTACCGAAACATATGCAAGTAAGTAAGGCAATCTGTCACTCACAGCGGTCCTAAGCAATGCAAGAAATCAAGGAACATGCAAAACAGTTGTCCAGTTTCAGCAGTGTCTATCATACGTTCCTAGCATACAATTAAGTAATTAAGGAACAAGCAGCAGCAGATGTTTCCATACAAGTCAGTAACAATCACCAATAAGTACCGAAACATATGCAAGTAAGTAATGCAATCTGTCAATCACAACGGTCCTGAGCAACGCAAGTATTCAAGGAACATGCAGCAGCAGTTGTCCAGTTTCAGCAGTGTCTATCATACGTTCCTAACATACAATTAAGTAATCAAGGAACAAGCAGCAGCAGATGTTTCCATACAAGTCAGTAACAATCACCAATCAGTATTGAAACGTATGCAAGTAAGTAATGGAATCTGTCACTCACACATGTCCTGAGCAATCCAAGTAATCAAGGAACATTCAGCAGCAGTTGTCAAGTTTCGGTAGTGTCTATCATACGTTCCTAACATACAATTAAGGAATCAAGGAACAAGCAACAGCCGATGTTTCCATACAAGTCATTAACAATCACCAATAAGTACCGAAACATATGCAAGTAAGTAATGCAATCTGTCACTCACAACGGTCCTGAGCAACGCAAGTAATCAAGGAACATGCAGCAGCAGTTGTCCAGTTTCAGCGGTGTCTATCATACGTTCCTGACTTACAATTAAGTGATCAAGGAACAAGCAGCAGCAGATGTTTCAATACAAGTCGGTAACTATCACCAATAAGTACCAAAACATATGCAAGTTAGTAATGCAATCTGTCACATACAGCGGTCCTGAGCAATCCAAGTAATCAAGGAACATGCAACAGCAGTTGTCCAGTTTCAGCAGTGTCTATCATACGTTCCTAACATAGAATTAAGTACTCAAGGAACAAGCAGCAACAGATGTTTCCATACAAGTCAGTAACAATCACCAATAAGTACTGAAACGTATGCAAGTAAGTAATGGAATCTGTCACTCAAACCTGTCCTGAGCAATCCAAGTAATCAAGGAACATGCAGCAGCAGTTGTCCAGTTTCAGCAGTGTCTATCATACAAACATATGCAAGTAAGTAATGGAATCTGTCACTCACACCTGTCCTGAGCAATCCAAGTAATCAAGGAACATGCAGCAGCAGTTGTCAAGTTTCAGCAGTGTCTATCATATGTTCCTAACATACAATTAACTAATCAAGGAACAAGGAGCAGCAGATGTTTTCATACAAGTCAGTAACAATCACCAATAAGTATCGAAACATATGCAAGTAAGTAATCGAATCTGTCACTCACACATGTCCTGAGCAATCCAAGTAATCAAGGAACATTCAGCAGCAGTTTTCAAGTTTCAGCAGTGTCTATCATACGTTCCTAACATACAATTAAGTAATCAAGGAACAAGCAGTAGCAGATGTTTCCATACAAGTCAGTAACAATCACCAATAAGTACCGAAACATATGCAAGTAAGTAATGCAATCTGTCACTCACAGCGGTCCTGAACAAAGCAAGTAATCAAGGAACATGCAGCAACAGTTTTCCAGTTTCAGCAGTGTCTATCATACAAACATATGCAAGTAAGTAATGGAATCTGTCACTCACACCTGTCATTAGCAATCCAAGTAATCAAGGAACATTCAGCAGCAGTTGTCAAGTTTCAGCAGTGTCTATCATACGTTCCTAACATACAATTAAGTAATCAAGGAACAAGCAGCAGCTGATGTTTCCATACAAGTCAGTAACAATCACCAATAAGTACCGAAACATATGCAAGTAAGTAATGAAATCTGTCACTCACACCTGTCCTGAGCAATCCAAGTAATCAAAGGAACATGCATCAGCAGTTGTCCAGTTTCAGCAGTGTCTATCATACATTCCTAACATCCAATTAAGTAATCAAGGAACTAGCAGCAGCAGATGTTTCCATACAAGTCAGTAACAATCACCAATAAGTACCGAAACATATGCAAGTAAGTAATGGAATCTGTCACTCACACCTATCCTGAGCAATCGAAGTAATCAAGGAACATGCAGCAGCAGTTGCCATGTTTCAGCAGTGTCTATCATACGTTCCTAACATATAATTAAGTAATCAAAGAACAAGTAGCTGACGATGTTTCCATACAAGTCAGTAACAGTCACCAATAGGTACCGAAACATATGCAAGTAAGTAATGCAATCTTTCACTCACAGTGGTCCTGAGCAATGCAAGTAATCAAGGAACATGCAGCAGCAGTTGTCAAGTTTCAGCAGTGTCTATCATACGTTCCTGACATACAATTAACTAATCAAGGAACAAGAAGCAACAGATGTTTCAATACAAGTTGGTAACAATCACCAATAAGTACCGAAACATATGCAAGTTAGTAATGCAATGTGTCACTCACAGCCGTCCTGAGCAATCCAAGTAATCAAGGAACATGCAACAGCAGTTGTCCAGTTTCAGCAGTGTCAATCATACGTTCCTAACAAACAATTAAGTAATCAAGGAACAAGTAGCAGCAGATGTTTCCATACAAGTCAGTAACAATCACCAATAAGTACTGAAACGTATGCAAGTAAGTAATGGAATCTGTCACTCACACCTGTCCTGAGCAGCCAAGTGAATCAAAGGAACATCAGCAGCAGTTGTCCAGTTTCACAGTGTCATCATACGTTCCTAACATACAATAAGTAATTCAAGAAACAACCGAGCAGATGTTTCCAACAAGTCAGCTAACAATCACCAATTTAAGACTGGAAACGTATGAAGTTAAGTAATGGAATCTGCATCACACCTGTTTGAGCAATCAATAATCAAGAACATGCAAGCAGCAGTTGTCCAGTTTCAGCAGTGTCTATCATACGTTCCTAACATCACAGTTAATTAATCAAGGAACAAGCAGCCGACGATGTTTCCATACAAGCTTCGTAACAATCACCAATAAGTACCGAAACATATGCAAGTAAGTAATGCAATCTGTCAATCACAACGGTCCTGAGCAACGCAAGTATTCAAGGAACATGCAGCAGCAGTTGTCCAGTTTCAGCAGTGTCTATCATACGTTCCTAACATACAATTAAGTAATCAAGGAACAAGCAGCAGCAGATGTTTCCATACAAGTCAGTAACAATCACCAATCAGTATTGAAACGTATGCAAGTAAGTAATGGAATCTGTCACTCACACATGTCCTGAGCAATCCAAGTAATCAAGGAACATTCAGCAGCAGTTGTCAAGTTTCGGTAGTGTCTATCATACGTTCCTAACATACAATTAAGGAATCAAGGAACAAGCAACAGCCGATGTTTCCATACAAGTCATTAACAATCACCAATAAGTACCGAAACATATGCAAGTAAGTAATGCAATCTGTCACTCACAACGGTCCTGAGCAACGCAAGTAATCAAGGAACATGCAGCAGCAGTTGTCCAGTTTCAGCGGTGTCTATCATACGTTCCTGACTTACAATTAAGTGATCAAGGAACAAGCAGCAGCAGATGTTTCAATACAAGTCGGTAACTATCACCAATAAGTACCAAAACATATGCAAGTTAGTAATGCAATCTGTCACATACAGCGGTCCTGAGCAATCCAAGTAATCAAGGAACATGCAACAGCAGTTGTCCAGTTTCAGCAGTGTCTATCATACGTTCCTAACATAGAATTAAGTACTCAAGGAACAAGCAGCAACAGATGTTTCCATACAAGTCAGTAACAATCACCAATAAGTACTGAAACGTAATTGCAAGTAAATAATGGAACTTCACTCAAACTGTCTGAGCAATCCAAGTAACAAGGAACATGCAGCAGCAGTTGTCCAGTTCAGCAGTTCATCATACAAAAGTAGCAAGTAAGTAAGGAATCTGCACTCACAACGTCCTGAGCAATCAAGTGAAGCAAGAACATGCAGCGCAGTTGTCAGTTTCAGCAGGTCTTCAATTTCCTAACAGACAATTAACTAATCAAGGGAACAAGCAGCAGCCATGTGTCGATAAAGTAAATAACACATCACCAATAATACTGAACGTATGCAAGCAAGTACATTGAAATCTTCAGCTCAACCTGTCCTGAGCAATCCAAGAACAAGAACATGCATCAGCAGGTTGTCCAGTTTCAGCAGTATCATAGCGTTCCTACATACATTAAGGAACAAGGAACAAAGCAACAGCCATGTTCCAAACAAGTCCAGTAACAATCACCGAATACGTCCGAACATAAATGCAAGTAAGTAATGGAATCTGTCAGCTCACACCTGTCTGAGCCAATCTAGGTAATCAAGGAAATGCAGCAGCAGTTGTCAAGTTTAAGCAGTGTTATCAACGTCCTAACATACAATAAGTATCAAGGAACAAGCGCAGCCGATGTCCATACAAGTCAGTAACAATCACCAAAAGTTACCGAAAATATGCAAGAATAATCGCAACTGTCACTCACACGATACGAGTAACGCAGTAGAGAACATGCAGCAGTCAGTGCCAGTTCAGCATCTATACACGTTCCTACTACAAATTAATATCAAGAACAAGCAGCAGCAGATGTTCCAATACAAGCCGGTAACTATCACCAATAAGACCGAGAACATATGCAAGTTAGTAATGCAATCTGTCACATACAGCGGTCCTGAGCAATCCAAGTAATCAAGGAACATGCAACAGCAGTTGTCCAGTTTCAGCAGTGTCTATCATACGTTCCTAACATAGAATTAAGTACTCAAGGAACAAGCAGTAGCAGATGTTTCCATACAAGTCAGTAACAATCACCAATAAGTACTGAAACGTATGCAAGTTAGTAATGGAATCTGTCACTCAAACCTGTCCTGAGCAATCCAAGTAATCAAGGAACATGCAGCAACAGTTTTCCAGGTTCAGCAGTGTCTATCATACAAACATATGCAAGTAAGTAATGGAATCTGTCACTCACACCTGTGCTGAGCAATCCAAGTAATCAATGAACATGCAGCAGCAGTTGTCAAGTTTCAGCAGTGTCTATCATACGTTCCTACATACAATTAAGTAATCAAGGAACAAGCAGCAGCCGATGTTTCGATACAAGTGAGTAACAATCACCAATAAGTACTAAAACGTATGCAAGTAAGTAATGAAATCTTTCACTCACACCTGTCCTGAGCAATCCAAGTAATCAAGGAACATGCATCAGCAGTTGTCAAGTTTCATCAGTGTCTATCATACGTTCCTACATACAATTAAGTAATCAAGGAACAAGCAGCAGCCAATGTTTCGATACAAGTGAGTAACAATCACCAATAAGTACTGAAACGTATGCAATTAAGTAATGAAATCTTTCACTCACACCGGTCCTGAGCAATCCAATAATCAAGGAACATGTAGCAGTAGTTGTCCAGTTTCAATAGTGTCTATCATACGTTCCTAACAAACAATTAAGTAATCAAGGAACAAGCAGCAGCCGATGTTTCCATACAAGTCAGTAACAATCACGAATAAGTACCGAAACATATGCAAGTAAGTAATGCAATCTGTCACTCACAGTGGTCCTGAGCAATGCAAGTAATGAAGGAACATGCATCAGCAGTTGTCCAGTTTCAGCAGTGTCTATCATACGTTCCTGAATTACAATTAAGTAATCAAGGAACAAGCAGCAGCAGATGTTTCAATACAAGTCGGTAAATATCACCATTAAGTTCAGAAACATATGCAAGTTAGTAATGCAATTTGTCACTCACAGCGGTCCTGAGCAATCCAAGTAATCAAGGAACATGCAACAGCAGTTGTCCAGTTTCAGCAGTGTCTATCAAACGTTCCTAACATACAATTAAGTAATCAAGGAACGAGCAGCAGCAGATGTTTCCATACAAGTCAGTAACAATCACCAATAAGTACTGAAACAAATGCAAGTGAGTAATGCAATCTGTCAGTCACAGCGGTCCTGAGCAATGCAAGTAATCAAGGAACATGCAACAGCAGTAGTCCAGTTTCAGCAGTGTCTATCATACGTTCCTCACATACAATTAAGTAATCAAGGAACAAGCAGTAGCAGATGTTTCCATACCAGTCAGTAACAATCACCAATAAGTACTGAAACGTATGCAAGAAAGTAATGCAATCTGTCACATACAGCGGTCGTGAGCAATGCAAGTAATCAAGGAACATGCAACAACAGTTGTCCTGTTTCAGCAGTGTCTATCATACGTTCCTAACATACACTTAAATAATCAAGGAACAAGCAGCAGCCGATGTTTCGATACAAGTCAGTAACAATCACCAATAAGTACTGAAACGTATGCAAGTAAGTAATGGAATATGTCACTCACACTTGTCCTGAGCAATCCAAGTAATCAAGGAACATGCATCAGCAGTTGTCAAGTTTCAGCAGTGTCTATCATACGTCCTTAACATACAATTGAGTAATCAAGGAACAAGCAGCAGCCGATGAATCGATACAAGTCAGTAAAAATCACCAATAAGTACCGAAACATATGCAAGTAAGTAATGGAATCTGTCACTCACACCTGTCCTGAGCAATCCAAGTAATCAAGGAACGTGCAGCAGCAGTTGTCCAGTTTCAGCAGTGTCTATCATACGTTCCTAACATACAATTAAGTAATCAAGGAACAAGCAGCAGCAGATGTTTCCATACAAGTCAGTAACAATCACTAATAAGAACCGAAACATATGCAAGTAAGTAATGGAATCTGTCACTCACACATGTCCTGAGCAATCCAAGTAATCAAGGAACATTCAGCAGCAATTGTCAAGTTTCAGCAGTGTCTATCATACGTTCCTGACTTACAATTAAGTAATCAAGGAACAAGCAGCAGCAGATGTTTCAATACCAGTCGGTAACTATCACCAATAAGTACCGAAACATATGAAAGTTAGTAATGCAATCTGTCACATACAGCGGTCCTGAGCAACACAAGTAATCAAGGAACATGCAACAGCAGTTGTCTAGTTTCAGCAGTGTCTATCATACGTTCCTAACATAGAATTAAGTAATAAAGGAACAAGCAGCAGCAGATGTTTCCATAGAAGTCAGTAACAATCACCAATAAGTACTGAAACGTATGCAAGTTATGGAATCTATCACTCAAACCTGTCCTGAGCAATCCAAGTAATCAAGGAACATGCAGCAGCAGTTGTCCAGTTTCAGCAGTGTCTATCATACAAACATATGCAAAGTAATGGAATCTGTCACTCACATCTGTCGTGAGCAATCCAAGTAATCAAGGAACATTCAGCAGCAGTTGTCAAGTTTCAGCAGTGTCTATCATATGTTCCTAACATACAATTAAGTATCAAGGAGCAAGCAGCAACCGATGTTTCCATACAAGTCAGTAACAATCACCAATAAGTACCGAAACATATGCAAGTAAGTAATGCAATCTGTCACTCACTGCGATCCTGAGCAACGCAAGTAGTCAAGGAACATGCAGCAGCAGTTGTCGAGTTTCAGCAGTGTCTATCATACGTTCCCGACTTACAATTAAGTAATCAAGGAATAAGCAGCAGCAGATGTTTCAATACAAGTCGGTAACTATCACCAATAAGTACCGAAACATATGCAAGTTAGTAATGCAATCTGTCACATACAGCGGTCCTGAGCAATCCAAGTAATCAAGGAACATGCAACAACAGTTGTCCAGTTTCAGCAGTGTCTATCATACGTTCCTAACATAGAATTAAGTACTCAAGGAACAAGCAGCAGCAGATGTTTCCATACAAGTCAGTAACAATCACCAATAAGTACTGAAACGTATGCAAGTAAGTAATGGAATCTGTCACTCAAACCTGTCCTAAGCAATCCAAGTAATCAAGGAACATGCAGCAACAGTTTTCCAGTTTCAGCAGTGTCTATCATACAAACATATGCAAGTAAGTAATGGAATCTGTCACTCACACCTGTCCTGAGCAATACAAGTAATCAAGGAACATGCAGCAGCAGTTGTCGAGTTTCAGCAGTGTCTATCATACTTTCCTACATACAATTAAGTAATCAAGGAACAAGCAGCAGCCGATGTTTCGATACAAGTGAGTAACAATCACCAATAAGTAATGAAACGTATGCAAGTAAGTAATGAAATCTTTCACTCACACCTGTCCTGAGCAATCCAAGTAATCAAGGAACATGCATCAGCAGTTGTCTAGTCTCAGCAGTGTCTATCATACGTTCTTAACATACAATTAAGTAATCAAGGAACAACCAGCAGCCGATGTTTCGATACAAGTCAGTAAAAATCACCAATAAGTACCGAAACATACGCAAGTAAGTAATGGAATCTGTCACTCACACCTGTCCTGAGCAATCCAAGTAATCAAGGAACATGCAGCAGCAGTTGTCCTGTTTCAGCAGTGTCTATCATACGTTCCTAACATACAATTAAGTAATCAAGGAACAAGCAGCAGTAGATGTTTTCATACAAGTCAGTAACAATCACCAATAAGTACCGAAACATATGCAAGTAAGTAATGGAATCTGTCACTCACACATGTCCTGAGCAATCCAAGTAATCAAGGAACATTCAGCAGCAATTGTCAAGTTTCAGCAGTGTCTATCATACGTTCCTGACTTACAATTAAGTAATCAAGGAACAAGCAGCAGCAGATGTTTCAATACCAGTCGGTAACTATCACCAATAAGTACCGAAACATATGAAAGTTAGTAATGCAATCTGTCACATACAGCGGTCCTGAGCAACACAAGTAATCAAGGAACATGCAACAGCAGTTGTCCAGTTTCAGAAGTGTCTATGATACGTTCCTAACATAGAATTAAGTAATAAAGGAACAAGCAGCAGCAGATGTTTCCATAGAAGTCAGTAACAATCACCAATAAGTACTGAAACGTATGCAAGGTAAGTAATGGAATCTGTCACTCAAACCTGTCCTGAGCAATCCAAGTAATCAAGGAACATGCAGCAGCAGTTGTCCAGTTTCAGCAGTGTCTATCATACAAACATATGCAAAGTAATGGAATCTGTCACTCACACCTGTCGTGAGCAATCCAAGTAATCAAGGAACATTCAGCAGTAGTTTTCAAGTTTCAGGAGTGTCTATCATACGTTCCTAACATACAATTAAGTATCAAGGACCAAGTAGCAGCCGATGTTTCCATACAAGTCAGTAACAATCACCAATAAGTACCGAAACATATGCAAGTAAGTAATGCAATCTGTCACTCACAGCGATCCTGAGCAACGCAAGTAGTCAAGGAACATGCAGGAGCAGTTGTCGAGTTTCAGCAGTGTCTATCATACGTTCCTGACTTACAATTAAGTAATCAAGGAACAAGCAGCAGCAGATGTTTCAATACAAAAAGGCGGTAACCTATCCACCACATAAGTACCGAAACATATGCAAGTTAGTAATTGCGAAGTCTGTCACATAAACCGGTCCTGGAGCGAATCCAAGGAATCAAGGAACATGCAACAGCAGTTGTCCAGTCTTCAGCAAGTGTCATCATACTGTTCCTTAACATAGAATTAAGTACTCAAGGGAACAAGCAGCAACAGATGTTTCGCATACAAGTCAGTACAATCACAATAAAGACTGAAAACGTAATGCAAGTAAGTAATTGAACTGCACTCAAACACTGTCCTGAGCAATCACAAGTAATCAGAACATCGCAACAAACCAGTTTTCCAGTTTCAGCAGTGCTATTCATACAAAACATCTATTGCAAGTAAGTAATGGAATCTGTCACTCCACCACCTGTCCTGCAGCAATTCTACCAAAGTAATCAAGGAACATGCAGCAGCAGTTGTCGAGTTTCAGCAGTGTCTATCATACGTTCCTACATACAATTAAGTAATCAAGGAACAAGCAGCAGCCGTTGTTTCGATACAAGTGAGTAACAATCACCAATAAGTACTGAAACGTATGCAAGTAAGTAATGAAATCTTTCACTCACACCTGTCCTGAGCAATCCAAGTAATCAAGGAACATGCATCAGCAGTTGTCCAGTTTCAGCAGTGTCTATCATACGTTCTTAACATACAATTAAGTAATCAAGGAACAACCAGCAGCCGATGTTTCGATACAAGTCAGTAAAAATCACCATCAAGTACCGAAACATACGCAAGTAAGTAATGGAATCTGTCACTCACACCTGTCCTGAGCAATCCAAGTAATCAAGGAACATGCAGCAGCAGTTGTCCAGTTTCAGCAGTGTCTATCATACGTTCCTAACATACAATTAAGTAATCAAGGAACAAGGAGCAGCAGATGTTTTCATACAAGTCAGTAACAATCACCAATAAGTATCGAAACATATGCAAGTAAGTAATCGAATCTGTCACTCACACATGTCCTGAGCAATCCAAGTAATCAAGGAACATTCAGCAGCAGTTTTCAAGTTTCAGCAGTGTCTATCATACGTTCCTAACATACAATTAAGTAATCAAGGAACAAGCAGTAGCAGATGTTTCCATACAAGTCAGTAACAATCACCAATAAGTACCGAAACATATGCAAGTAAGTAATGCAATCTGTCACTCACAGCGGTCCTGAACAAAGCAAGTAATCAAGGAACATGCAGCAACAGTTTTCCAGTTTCAGCAGTGTCTATCATACAAACATATGCAAGTAAGTAATGGAATCTGTCACTCACACCTGTCATTAGCAATCCAAGTAATCAAGGAACATTCAGCAGCAGTTGTCAAGTTTCAGCAGTGTCTATCATACGTTCCTAACATACAATTAAGTAATCAAGGAACAAGCAGCAGCTGATGTTTCCATACAAGTCAGTAACAATCACCAATAAGTACCGAAACATATGCAAGTAAGTAATGAAATCTGTCACTCACACCTGTCCTGAGCAATCCAAGTAATCAAAGGAACATGCATCAGCAGTTGTCCAGTTTCAGCAGTGTCTATCATACATTCCTAACATCCAATTAAGTAATCAAGGAACTAGCAGCAGCAGATGTTTCCATACAAGTCAGTAACAATCACCAATAAGTACCGAAACATATGCAAGTAAGTAATGGAATCTGTCACTCACACCTATCCTGAGCAATCGAAGTAATCAAGGAACATGCAGCAGCAGTTGCCATGTTTCAGCAGTGTCTATCATACGTTCCTAACATATAATTAAGTAATCAAAGAACAAGTAGCTGACGATGTTTCCATACAAGTCAGTAACAGTCACCAATAGGTACCGAAACATATGCAAGTAAGTAATGCAATCTTTCACTCACAGTGGTCCTGAGCAATGCAAGTAATCAAGGAACATGCAGCAGCAGTTGTCAAGTTTCAGCAGTGTCTATCATACGTTCCTGACATACAATTAACTAATCAAGGAACAAGAAGCAACAGATGTTTCAATACAAGTTGGTAACAATCACCAATAAGTACCGAAACATATGCAAGTTAGTAATGCAATGTGTCACTCACAGCCGTCCTGAGCAATCCAAGTAATCAAGGAACATGCAACAGCAGTTGTCCAGTTTCAGCCACAGTGTCAATTCAAGTTACCTAACAAACATAAGTAATCAAGGAACAAGTAGCAGCAGATGTTTTCCATACAAGTCGAGTAACAATCACCAATAAGTACTGAAACGTATTGCAAGAAGTAATGGAATCTGTCACTCACACCTGTCCTGAGCAATCCAAGTAATCAAGGAACATGCAGCAGCAGTTGTCCAGTTTCAGCAGTGTCTATCATACGTTCCTAACATACAATTAAGTAATCAAGGAACAAGCCGCAGCAGATGTTTCCATACAAGTCAGTAACAATCACCAATAAGTACTGAAACGTATGCAAGTAAGTAATGGAATCTGTCACTCACACCTGTTCTGAGCAATCCAAGTAATCAAGGAACATGCAGCAGCAGTTGTCCAGTTTCAGCAGTGTCTATCATACGTTCCTAACATACAATTAAGTAATCAAGGAACAAGCAGCTGACGATGTTTCCATACAAGTACATCAACAATCCCACCAATAAGTACCGAAAAACATATGCAAGTAAGTAATCGCCAACAGGTCTGCAATCACAACGGTACCTGAGCCCAACGCAAGTTATTAAGGAACACTTGCAGCAGCAGTTGTCCAGTTCTCAGCGAGTGTCTATCATTGAACGTCTCGCTAACATCAATTCTCACAGTAATCAAGGAACAAGCAGCAGCAGATGTTTCCATACAAGTCAGTAACAATCACCAATCAGTATTGAAACGTATGCAAGTAAGTAATGGAATCTGTCACTCACACATGTCCTGAGCAATCCAAGTAATCAAGGAACATTCAGCAGCAGTTGTCAAGTTTCGGTAGTGTCTATCATACGTTCCTAACATACAATTAAGGAATCAAGGAACAAGCAACAGCCGATGTTTCCATACAAGTCATTAACAATCACCAATAAGTACCGAAACATATGCAAGTAAGTAATGCAATCTGTCACTCACAACGGTCCTGAGCAACGCAAGTAATCAAGGAACATGCAGCAGCAGTTGTCCAGTTTCAGCGGTGTCTATCATACGTTCCTGACTTACAATTAAGTGATCAAGGAACAAGCAGCAGCAGATGTTTCAATACAAGTCGGTAACTATCACCAATAAGTACCAAAACATATGCAAGTTAGTAATGCAATCTGTCACATACAGCGGTCCTGAGCAATCCAAGTAATCAAGGAACATGCAACAGCAGTTGTCCAGTTTCAGCAGTGTCTATCATACGTTCCTAACATAGAATTAAGTACTCAAGGAACAAGCAGCAACAGATGTTTCCATACAAGTCAGTAACAATCACCAATAAGTACTAAAACGTATGCAAGTAAGTAATGGAATCTGTCACTCAAACCTGTCCTGAGCAATCCAAGTAATCAAGGAACATGCAGCAGCAGTTGTCCAGTTTCAGCAGTGTCTATCATACAAACATATGCAAGTAAGTAATGGAATCTGTCACTCACACCTGTCCTGAGCAATCCAAGTAATCAAGGAACATGCAGCAGCAGTTGTCAAGTTTCAGCAGTGTCTATCATATGTTCCTAACATACAATTAACTAATCAAGGAACAAGCAGCAGCCGATGTGTCGATACAAGTAAGTAACAATCACCAATAAGTACTGAAACGTATGCAAGCAAGTAATGAAATCTGTCACTTACACCTGTCCTGAGCAATCCAAGTAATCAAGGAACATGCATCAGCAGTTGTCCAGTTTCAGCAGTGTCTATCATATGTTCCTAACATACAATTAAGGAATCAAGGAACAAGCAACAGCCGATGTTTCCATACAAGTCAGTAACAATCACCAATAACGTCCGAAACATATGCAAGTAAGTAATGGAATCTGTCACTCACAC
>JAANYP010002236.1:105517-117853 GCA_020465985.1 Centrapalus pauciflorus | reverse complement strand
GCTGGTCCAGAGAGCGGGCGTTCACCTGTTTCCCTCCAACAGGTTGGAGTTCGGCATCGACGTCCGTACAAAAGCTGATATGGAGGCATACCAATAGTCGAGTGATAACTATTGTTATATGCAAACTCCACAAACGGCAAGTGGGTATCCCAACTCCCACCGAGATCAATCACACAGGCACGCAACATATCTTCTAATGTCAAAATTGTCCTCTCGCTTTGCCCATCAGTTTCTGGATGGTAAGCGGTGCTCATCTTAAGTTCAGTTCCTAGTCCAGTCTGAAAAGCCTTCCAAAAACGTGAAGTAAATCTGCTGTCACGGTCAGATACTATAGACAATGGCACACCATGTCTAGTCACAATTTCTTTTACGTACAATTCAGCTAACTTTTCGAGGCGTTCATCTTCTCGTATGGGTAGGAAATGGGCTGACTTAGTAAGTCGATCCACTATTACCCATATAGAGTCATGATTCCGCTTTGTCTTTGGCAGCTTCGTCATAAAGTCCATGGTTATGTGGTCCCACTTCCATTCCGGGATTGGCAATGGTTGTAGTTCCCCATACGGCTTCTGATGTTCAGATTTGACTTGTAAGCAAGTCATGCAATTTTCTACATATCGCCCCACGTCCTTCTTCATTCCAGGCCACCAATATTCCGTCCTTAAATCTTGATACATTTTGGTAGAACCAGGGTGTATCGAGAATTTCGACATATGAGCTTCCGACAAAATTCGATCCCGAATACCTCCTAGTCTGGGAACCCATATTCTATCCAAAAACCGTCTAAGACCACGATTATCAAGAGTCAGCTGGGTCACATAAGTAACCATGCGTTCAGATTTCAAGTTCTCATCCCGAATGGCTTCGGTTTGAGCGGCAATAATCGATTCAGGCCAGGCAGACTCCAAAACAACAGAAGTCAAGGCATAACATCGAGAATATTGGTCTTGTCTGGTCTTAAGGCTTAGGGCGTCTGCTACAATGTTTGCTTTACCAGGATGGTAAAGGATTTCACAGTCATAGTCTTTAATCAATTCCATAGATCGCCTTTGACGCATATTCAGCTCTTTCTGGTCAAATATATACTTCAGACTTTTGTGATCGGTATATAACTTGCACCTAGTCTTATACAAATAATGCCGCCAAATCTTCAGTGCGAAAGTCACGGCTGCGAGCTCCAAGTCATGCGTCGGGTAATTCTTTTCATGCGCCTTTAGCTGCCTTGATGCGTAGGCAATTACTTTATCCCTTTGCATCAGTACACAGCCTAATCCCATCTTAGATGCATCACTATAGACTACAAAATCATCATTACCCTCAGGTAAGGCCAAAATCGGCGCTTCTACTAGCTTACGTTTCAGAGTCTCAAAGGCTCGATCTTGAGATTCATTCCATTCAAACTTGACTTCTTTCTTCGTCAGGCTGGTTAAAGGCACCGCAATCTTGGAGAAATCACGGATAAATCTTCTGTAATAACCCGCTAGACCCAAGAAACTCCGGACTTCAGATACGTTTTTCGGCGCTTCCCACTTCTGAACCGCCTCAACCTTTGATTGATCTACGGCTATTCCCTCACCGGAGACAATATGTCCTAAAAACTGCACTTGGCGTAACCAAAATTCACATTTGGAGAATTTTGCATAGAGTCGTTCTTTTCGTAACAATTCTAACAATTCTCGCAAATGCATCGCATGATCAGATTCAGATTTGGAGTAAATCAAGATGTCATCAATGAAGACTATCACTGATTTATCCAGCATTGGTCTACATACTCTATTCATGAGGTCCATAAATGCTGCCGGGGCATTTGTGAGACCGAACGGCATTACAAGAAACTCAAAATGACCGTAACGAGTGCGAAATGCAGTCTTCGGTACGTCAGACTCAAATACTTTGAGTTGATGGTAACCAGATCGGAGATCGATCTTTGAGAAGTAGCTAGCCCCTTGCAGTTGATCAAACAGGTCGTCAATTCTTGGCAGAGGGTATCGGTTCTTGATTGTTACTTTATTCAGCTCCCGATAATCTATACACATGCGAAAGGTACCGTCCTTCTTCTTAACGAAAAGAACCGGAGCACCCCAAGGAGAAGTACTCGGACGAATAAACCCTTTTTCCAGTAATTCCTGTAACTGACTCATCATTTCCTTCATTTCATTCGGAGCGAGACGGTAAGGGGCTTTCGCGATAGGAGCAGCACCCGGTACAAGGTCAATATGGAATTCGATTTGACGATCTGGTGGCAAACCAGAGATGTCATCCGGGAACACGTCAGGGAAATCTCGAACTACAGGCACATCGGACACGGTCTTTTTAATTTCCTTATTATCTAAGGCATATGCTAAAAAGGCGGCACAACCTTTGGTTAGGCACTTCCGGGCTTTCATTACAGAAATGAGACCTAAATCTCGAGTCTTTCTATCGCCATAAACATAACGTTCACTTCCTTCGGGGGTTCTAATTCTAATTATCCTTTTAGCACAAAGGATTTCAGCATTATTCGTCATTAGCCAGTCCATTCCTATAATAACATCGAACTCCCTAATCCACATCGGTATCAGGTCAACGTCCGAGGAGAGGTCATCAATCACTAGCTTACAGGAACGAAAGACTCTATTCACAGTCACAAAGTTCGAGCTAGCAGTTTCTATGTCTAAGGGTGCAGGTAACATCACAGGGGCAAAATCAAACTGTCTAGCAAACTTTTCAGACACATACGACAGATTAGACCAGAGTCAAATAAGATTAAGGCAGGCATATCATTAACAAGAAATGTACCCGTGACGACGTCAGCAGTCTCTTTCGCCTCTTCGGCTGTCATCTGGAAAGCTCTCGGTTGATTCCTCGGAGCAGAGGAACCCTTAACTGATTGCTGAGGTGATGATGTAGGCGGAGGAACATATCGAGGCCGAGTACAATCTTTAGCATGATGCCCCAACGTAACGCAGTTTCGACAAGCCTCATCGCGTCTAGGACATTCTGACCTGTCGTGACCATTCTGTTTGCAGCAGTAACACTTAACAAACGCAGGATCGCATTTTCCTTCATGAGTTTGCTTGCAGCGAGGACAAGCAGGCTTTGGTGTCGAGGTCACAGCGAACGACTTAGCTTTCTTGGAAGACTGCTTATCTCCCTTCTTCGAACTTTCACTCTTCCTTTCCGATCTCTCCTTCCCAGCTTTCTCAGATTTTTCCTTCTTGCTAGATTTAGCAATAAAAGGACACGCTCGCTCAGGATAGATTTCAAGCTCACCTACCCTAGCAATTTCCACTGCCTCAATATAACTTTTCGGTCTGCCGGACTTCACAAACTTCCGGATTTCTCGATCCAGACCATCCACAAACAAATCCCTTCTTCTTTCGTCAGTATCAACGGGGTGATCAGATAATAGTGAGAGCCTGGTAAATTCCAGCTCATAGTCCGTTACAGATCTCGTACCTTGCTGAAAAGATAGCAGGGTTTTCTCCATCTGGCGCTTGACATCCTGGGGGCAGTATTTCTCCTTCAAATGAATCTTAAATTGTTCCCAAGTAATGGATTTCTCCATTGCTTCAGACATGGGATTTGTAATCGACTTCCACCAGCGGCCAGCTCCATCTTCTAACATTCCCGTCGCAAAAGTCACCTTATCTTCTTCATTACACTTGGAGAGTTTAAACGCTTTCTCCACGTTAGCGACCCAGTCGATAGCCTTAACAGGATCAGATGACCCCGCAAAAGTACGAGCTCCACACTTTTTGAAATCAACAAACGTACACTCACGTCCTACCTTAACGTGATGGTCAGAAGAGTCAGTCTCACTTTCATCAGAGGACACGTGTCTACGCTTCCTCTTCCTGTCTTTCTTCGGCTTCGCTAACATTTCTTCCCTATGCTTCAGTTCTAATTCTTGTAACTAAAGTTCTCGCAACCTAAGTTCTTCTTCACGGCGTTTAAATTCCATTTCGCGCTGGTTTACTTCATCAGTCTGCATCACTGCTTTACCCTTGGTCAACAATTCCTTAATCTCCCTAAATCTGTCTTCAACTGCCATATCAGTCTGCAGTCGGTTCCTATCCATCATAAGCTGCATTTGCCTACGGTTATCCTCATTCAACTTATGAACAAGGTCAATCAATTGAGCCTGCTGGGGAGGCACAGGGGTGGCAGTACTGCTTGAGTCATTAACAGTGTTCTCAGGGTCAGTGCCTAAGTCCTCTACGTGAACAGATTCTTTGTGTTGATCAGCTGCAGCATCAGCAGCTTTATCAACCCTTGAGGAACCGGCAACAGTCGGATTCTTATCAGCCATTGGCTGAAAAATTATAAAGGAAATAGCTATTATTTCCTGATTCAATAAGCACAATTCAAGTCATAATTCCTACATCAGATAATCATATCTAAATTCATAGATATGAAGGCAGTCAGTCAATCAGGCAGATACAAAGTCAAGTCAAAGTCAAGTCAAGGTCAAGTCAGTATTAAGCAGTCAATCCCTTCCCAATCCTATCAGTCATCATTTGCCTATCTTAGGTCAAATTGTGTGGGTAGTCCTTTACTAATTAGGTTACCCTAGGCCTCGGTGACTTGTTCGGGAATTCAGAGTCACATAGTCCATACCATACCAGTAGTTTAAGTATCGGGTGGCCAATCCGATGATTAAACTGCTGCTCTGATACCAACTTTGTAACATCCATTTTTCCACAAACAGTACACGTCATAATATTTCATTTCATAAATAATATTAATTGTTTGATACCACAGGCCCATCAGCAAAATACTTAATTACAACAATAATTTAAAGATCAAATGGTGGTCTAACTAGCTTCTAAATCTTCAATCAGAGTGCGGAAGACTGAACAAGCTACCCGAGACCGCATCGTCTTTACAAAATAGGCATCATCAAAAGTCCAAGACCTGCTATTCATCAAAATCCAGATTCACTTAGCCTGGGATGAACTACCTGCTATGATCTTGCCTTTATCAGCTTTTCCTGAAAAGGAGTTGTCATGACAGAGTAAGCTACAAAGCTTAGTGAGTTAACAGAGTTCCACTAAATACCACACACATATAACATACTATCAGATCCTGTCGGTCAACACGTCAGAGACGGCAATTAGGTTGGGAGACAACCCGGTCAGTATTCCCATATGTAAGGCCGAAGCCCTACGGGAAGTGTATGGAAACAAGTCAGATAGGAAAGGAATCTGCAGAATTCCCTCCTGTGAATGGAGATCTCACATTCGGTCCGGTCGGATGATGCAATATGCAACGGCAAGTATATAAACAGTCAAGTAAGCAGTAAGCATGATACGTATTTACATAAAATGTAAAAGTGAACATGCAATCAAGGCATTTCAAGTGTCTAGCTCAGTAATAGCAACATACGTTTCTATGATACAATATAGTATTAGAGAAACATGCACAATCAATCAGTAGTTTCCATACAGTCATTACATTTACCAATAAGTATCGAAATATATGTAAGTAATTAATGAAATCTGTCACTCACAGTGGTCCGTAGTCAGATAATGCTTAACGAGTTAAGCTGTTCAGTTTACTCTGTCAAATCGGTGGGTTCCTGCATTTCAGTTTCAAGTCTGAGTCATAATCTATATAACCCTAGTTATGTATTCAGGTCATTGTCAATTTTGGCTGTCGAGTCTGAGGTAGTTCCTATCGTCCCAAAGTGATTCTTATTCTTAACAGATCAATATGATACCTAATTACACATATGTGTGGCCTTGCAACGAGGCCAATCATATTACTAACTAGGTGAATCATGTCATTCATTTTCTAAGAGTTCATTCAATATTAGATGATACCTTTAATACAATAGGTTGTTTAATCACTTAATCTGATTTAGGAATTGATGTTTTGACTTGGAATTAAACCAGATTCAAATTTGGGATGCTAGAATCGAACCATAGCCAATTCGAATCTATAGATTCGAACAAGGGACTAGATTCGAATGGCTTAACAGATTCGAACTACACATCCTAGATTCGAAGCCTTTAAATTCTAGGGACAGATTCGAAGCCATAGAGACTCGAATCCCACACACAGACTCGAGACATACATATAGATTCGAAACCAGGGCTAGACTCGAAGCACATAGATTCTAAGGCAAGCACATACTAGATTCGAACAAGGGACTTAGAATCGAAGCAACTCTCGAGTCTAGGGAGGAGGAACAGATTCGAATTCATAGATTCGAACCTATACATTTCGAGTCTAGGGATGAACCTCTCGAATCTGATCATCTTGTTCATCGTTTTCCAGATTTTAACTACGAAACTTGAACAAAAATGAGGGAGAAATAGTTACTAACCTTCGTCCAAGCAATATCCTTCGTCTATGGATGATTTCCAAGCAAGAATAGGTCCTAAACGAGGGCAAATCAGCTTCAAATGAAGGAAAAATGAACAGATTCGAAAATGCTCTTCAAAACTGAGCCAAAAGTCAGAAAAACGGTCGATCTTACCTCAAATTCGGACGAAATCAAACACGAGATGGTAGATTCGCGAAGAACTCGACGATCTCTATTCAATGGCGTATAAAACACGAGAATCCAACGGTTCGATTTGAAGAAAAGCTAGAGAGAAGGAGGAGAGTGTAGAGAGAGAAGGAGAAGCAACTTTCCAAACTTTAAAAAGTGAGGAGTGAAGCTCCTATTTATAGGGAAATAGGGAAAATCAGATATTCTACTGAATTTTCCGGAATTGTCCAACTTTTATTTCCCCACAAACCGATTTGCATTTCAGATGCAAATATTAGCAAAGAAGTTCTAAATCTGCAACAATTGACTTTTAGTAAATTTTAACTCATTTTAGTCAGTTTTGCTATTTTCGGTCATTAAATTGTCATTTAGCTGAATTTTAATTATTAACTTAATTTCAACTAAATTTTTGGCAACTTAGCATAATTAATTATAATTTAATATAATTAATTATTTCAGATTCACATTATCAGCTAATCTATACTACTAATAAAGCATTTAGATGCTTGATTTTAAAAACAAGTGCTTAAAGCATAAAGTACAACATGATAAAGCATAATCTTGAATTTTAAGACATTCAAGTGTTTAAAGCATAGAGTACAAGTTAATAAAGCATATTTCTAATTTCAAGAGGTATAAACATTTGAAGCATGATGCACAACCCCTTGTTGCAAATAAAATTTGAATTAGTTTGAAATGACCGTCCTTTTTAAATTCTTGAGATCCAAAAAGCATTGGGAACACAATGAACTCTTCCTATTCTCTGAGATGGCATCACAATTGTAAGGAACTAATAAAGATAAGCCGGTCAGTAGTCGTGCATGTTCCATCCAATTCTCTTTCTTCAACATTCAATAATTTGTAGTTTTGTTAGATTTTGTTGTGTATTTCTATTTTAGTTTCATCAATTGCATCAATTGGTAAGACGAAAAAGAAATCGGATGAGGAAGATGCTAGAAACGACGCTGGAAATGGATGATTTGGTATGTTCGATGTCGGTTGCATTGGTGCCTATGTCAATGTCTCAGAAGCAAATGGCGGTGTCGCTGCCGCGTAGAGCTTTTTAAAGACCGCCATACGGTTGAAGGACGTGGACGGAGAAATCAGATTCCGGCTGTTTGTGCTGCTGGAATCTTCCAGTTAACTCGTAAGCTAGGTCATAAATTAGATGGCGAGACGATTTGGTGGTTGTTGGAGCACGCAGAACCGGCGATCATTAAAGCCACCGGAACCGGGACTTTGCCGGTGCTTGCTGTTAATGTTAACGGGACGTTAAAACTCCCGATGACTCGAAGCGAAGAAGAAGATGATGTGAATAGACGACAAGGGATTCTAACGGCGAGTTTCAAGACTTAAATAAATAGGGAATTTCCAAATTTGCGCCTATAGCTCCAAGCCTCCAATTGCCCCACAAACGCTTGTGCCTTTATGGACCATGTGTGCACCACCGACAACCGGTATTCACGGCGGAACTTTCTTCATGATTCCACCGTGTGGGATCACCGGACCACCAACATCTCACTAGCCGCAGCTGTTTGCCATACCCCCCGGTGCAACCCCTGTTTTCAATGGCACGACAACACGCCAACACCTATTACCAGTTACATACAAAAGGTGCTGAACAAGTCAATAGGTGTGTCTCCAAACTCTTCCCTGTAATCTTTTTTCATTCATCTTCATATGATAAAAAGAAAAGAAAAGAAAAGAAATCACTCACAGATCTCTTAAAAGGCATTTGCTTTTGATGTTCTAGGTGTACACTCATTTGTCATTTATATGCATTAACAAGTTGTACGTTTGACTCACGACATCAACTCAAAGTTCTGTTTTGTTTTCTAGGTGTCTTGCATAGTCAATTGAAATAAATGGCATGCATTAATAACTTGGATTTCTTTTAATTTCTTGAAGCAGAATGAGAAACTAAAGGCAATATTGAATGAGGAAACAAGAAGAAGGGAGTTGTGTTGATGCGTAATTATGAATCAAAGATGAAGGCAATAATGGAGGTAAAAGTTAAAACATGAAGTTTTGAACACAACAATCAGAACAAGAGAGCTACAAAATTGTTTATTAATAGCAAAAAAAGAAGCCAAAGATTGGGAGAAAAAAGCCATTGAGAATGAAGCCATGATGACAACCTCAACAGAAATCTCAACCAAGTGACAGAGAGAAAACATGTAAGATGCAGAATCAGTCTATAATGGTGGTGATGATTTTGAAAGACGAATGAAGATGGCATGCAAGGTGTGTCACGTGACAAGCTCTTGCATCCTATTGTTACCTTGCAGGCATTTGTGTTCTTGCAGGCCTTGTGAAGGGCTAACGGAAGATTGGAGGTTTTCTTTGGTCTAAATTGAGGAGCGTAAAATGGTCAGAGAAAAAAAAACCTTAAAAAAGTTGGGTTTGGCTTTGATTCTTTTCTTGAGTCTTTGTTATCAAAAAGATTATTTTGGCAGTACTATTAGTTGCAAAGGCCAAAGAATAAAGATCCAATAGAGTAATGGATATGATGAAAAATGTGAAAATAATTGGCATGTGTAAAGAATATTTATTGGTGCATTTTGACCCCTTTACGCATTTACTTTAACGAATAATGTTTTTATCTATTAACAATTTGGTTTTGGTATGTTATAAACAATCATGTGACGAGCCTTGTATGGTTATAAAAACCGAGTTCATAAAAAAGAATTACGAGGAAAATTTGCATGTAAATGAAAGGCATAAATTGTTTGACCACCGGAGAAATCTGTAAAATGAATCTTAATATACAAAGTTAAGATATATACTACAAACTTCTATAGTTTGTTAATATGCTTGTAATTTTTACCATTCAATATAATGATCTTTTAATATGTATTTTGTTAAATGTTACACAAATATTGGTTACTCGAGTGGATATTGACCCGACTTGATGAGGTGAAAGGACTCGAAGTGTGATTTGGACGGGATAAGTTTTTTTGAGTATGTTGACGGCCGTTAGACTTGCAAGCTCGGCCAATGACTGTTTCTTATTTTAGAATCAAAGTTTAGGCTTTTGTTTATATGTCGTAATAGATATCTAAGACTTTATATTCTTATTGATTAACTCGAATATATAGCACTCACTATTATTCATATTTTTTTTGCATGTTTGTTTTTATGATCGTTTCATAACATTAATTTTTTTATGTTTATCAAAGAAAAATAGAGAACGTATTTTGATGGGACACACACACAAGGATTTTTTTATACATTTGTCATGCATGACTTCTCAAATTATTTGTGTGTCTATAGACACACACGGGGATATTTTTTTTATACATTTAAAGTGTTCCAATTCTACTTGATGAACCTAAGTTGGCAGCTGGAACCGGAGGAAATCAAGGAGAGAAATTTGATACATGATTATAGCAAGACTTATTTAAAAGTTATGCTTTTGGTATGTATTAATATTTGAAAGGTGGCTATAAATTATTGTTCTGTGAGTGTAAATTGTTAATTGCATTTTTTTTCTATCACATGTTTGTTGTGATTAATTGTTTATATTGTTTTTTGCAATCATGGCAGGCGTGGCACCAGAAGGTTCTCAGTTTGATGCTCGTCAATTTGATGCCAAAATGAATGAGTTGCATGTTTTTCTGTTTAAAGTTCTTGTTGTAGTAACTTCCTCAGATGATGGTTTTATTTGAGAAGCAATGGCTTGAGCTAATTAAAGCTTTTAAGAATAATTCATGTCTTACATACTGAGGACATGCTTTTATTATTTTAAAGGCTTTCAAGTGATGATCATCATTTTTTTACGTCGTATGATGAGGTTTATGATAGTTATGATTTCATGGGTTTACAAGAGAACCTGTTGAGAGACATCTATGCATAAAGAAAGCATTATATGCTTATTTTGCAATTTGATTTTTACATGCATACATTGAGTATGAGCTGATTGTCCTGTGAATGATTGCATAAGTTGACTTGAGTAGTAATGAATAATCTCAACTAAGGGGGTGTTTGCATGTGCTTTTTTTGTCCGTGGTTATTGTAATATGTAAATTATTTACATCCTGTTATGATGATCTGGTTATTTAGGGGTTAAGTTTGATACTAGATGCAACAAAATTGACGTCAAATGGTAGAGTAAAGCTACTTGTATGCTCTTATTTCACCATTATCATATTTATCATGTTAATAATCAGAATTTACCAACACTCTAGACCAACAGAAGTGATTAATACAACTTAAAGCACCAAACTTTTACTACATAGGAGAATATGATTCTGATAATTCATCATCATATTATTACTTTCAAAACACACATCCAAAATCCCCTTAAAATTGTATTTCGTTGAGGTTACCTAACCCAAAAAAGTTTTGAATTGTGTCTTATTAATTTTTATGTTTTATGAAACTTTTACCAATAATTAACTTCATATAAATTTTGTTATCAATATGAACATTTGTTAGTTTGAAATACTGAGCATATAATGGTATATTTTGATAAATGTAATATTGGTTTCATAAAAAAAATCAATGACTGAATTATGTTTTTTTATTATGCATCGCCGCCGCCGCTTTGCGCGGGTACACTGCTATTACTAATAATGGGATAACATTGCTTTATTAACCAAAGTCTGATGCTGAAATATATACTTATTAAATTTCGGGCCGTTACATGAGCAATGCAAGTAATCAAGGAATATGCAACAACAGTTGTCCAGTTTCAGCGGTGTCTATCATACGTTCCTAGCATACAATTAAGTAATCAAGGAACAAGAAGCATATGTTTCCATACAAGTCAGTAACAATCACCAATAAGTACCCAAACATATGCAAATAAGTAATGCAATCTGTCACTCACAGCGGTCCTGAGCAATGCAAGTAATCAAGGAACATGCAACAATAGTTGTCCAGTTTCAGCAGTGTCTATCATACGTTCCTAGCAAACAATTAAGTAATCAAGGAGCAAGCAGCAGCAGATGTTTCCATACAAGTCAGTAACAATCACCAATAAGTACCCAAACATATGCAAGTAAGTAATGCAAGGTGTCACTCACAGCGGTCCTGAGCAATGCATGTAATCAAGGAACAAGCAACAACAGTTGTCTAGTTTCAGCAGTGTCTATCATACGTTCCTAGCATACAATTAAGTAATCAAGGAACAAGCAGCAACAGGTGTTTCCATACACATCAGTAACAATCACCGATAAGTAGCAAAACATATGCAAGTAAGTAATGCAATCTGTCACTCACAGCGGTCCTGAGCAATGCAAGTAATCAAGGAACATGCAACAATAGTTGTCCAGTTTCAGCAGTGTCTATCATACGTTCCTAGCAAACAATTAAGTAATCAAGGAGCAAGCAGCAGCAGATGTTTCCATACAAGTCAGTAACAATCACCAATAAGTACCCAAACATATGCAAGTAAGTAATGCAATCTGTCACTCACAGCGGTCCTGAGCAATGCATGTAATCAAGGAACAAGCAACAACAGTTGTCTAGTTTCAGCAGTGTCTATCATACGTTCCTAGCATACAATTAAGTAATCAAGGAACAAGCAGCAGCAGGTGTTTCCATACACGTCAGTAACAATCACTGATAAGTAGCAAAACATATGCAAGTAAGTAATGCAATCTCTCACTCACAGCGGTCCTGAGCAATGCAAGTAATCAAGGAACATGCAACAACAGTTGTCCAGTTTCAGCAGTGTCTATCATACGTTCCTAGCATACAATTAAGTAATCAAGGAGCAAGCAGCAGCAGATGTTTCCATACAAGTCAGTAACAATCACCAATAAGTACCGAAACATATGCAAGTAAGTAATGCAATCTGTCACTCACAGCGGTCCTGAGCAATGCAAGTAATCAAGGAACATGCAACAACAGTT
>JAANYP010002236.1:0-104524 GCA_020465985.1 Centrapalus pauciflorus | reverse complement strand
TTGCATGTGTTGCAACTAAGACAGTTTGTCCAAGCTGCTCTGTCTGCTGAACAGGCTGGACATAAACTGTCTACGCTGCTCTACACTGTTGAGCAGCTTGGGCATTTTTAAGTGTTCTGTTCTTTGTGAACAGAACCTGTTCTTTGTGAACAGGCTAAACACTTTATGGAATATGTTTCCAAGTCATCATGTATTGTTTTTGACTACAAGATCAGTTTACAAAGTCGAAGACAAAGTGGAAAACAGAACTGCTCAGCCTGCCCACGCTGTTCTGTAACATGAAGACAAAAGGTTATTTGAAAAAGGGTGACAGACCTTTTTCTTATATCAAAATAGGCCTTTACAAGGAAGAAAGACGCAAAGTTGACATTCCTAAATTAGTTAAAGGCAATGCAACAGTAGACAAAGTGAAAAGACAAAAGTTCTGCACATGTGAAGACAAGTCTGCTTTTCAGAAAAGTGCAGAAAAGGTTATGTTGTCTTTTCAACAAGACTTCTCCTTTTTCATTTCGTCCAATGAAGATGTTTCTCTTAGATCCTCTGAATGGGTATAAAAGGAAGCTTCTAAGGACAGATAGATGTGTGAAGAAAGCTAAGTGCTGAAACCAAGAGTGAACGTGCAAGTGTGATTTTCATGCATGCAAGCATGCTGTGTAAATCA
This sequence comes from Centrapalus pauciflorus, assembly GCA_020465985.1. Taxonomy (NCBI): domain Eukaryota; kingdom Viridiplantae; phylum Streptophyta; class Magnoliopsida; order Asterales; family Asteraceae; genus Centrapalus; species Centrapalus pauciflorus. The sequence continues at coordinate 103,863 of JAANYP010002236.1, read as the reverse complement.
GTATCTGTGTGTCTAAGCTGTTTTACATAAGCTGTTCCCTTAAATCTTGTAAACACAGTGAGTGCTTGTTAGTGAGTGTATTCATTGTATACTAGTTTGAGTTTGTCTTAGACTAGTGAACATACTGTTGTATCTGTCATCTCAGCTTGAACTACTCCGCATTCAAGCTTGTTTGTAATTAACAAATTGTTGATAATACATACAAACATTGAGAAAATAGTGTGTAGTTTTTAAATAGATGTATTCACCCCCCCCCCCCCTCTACAGCTTAAAGCTATATACTTTGGGAACCTCTCGGGACCTACAAAAATAAATAAGACTAAAAAACTGAGATTGAACTAAGAAGTAAAATAAACAAAAACAGCCTAGAACTCAACATTTACTAAGAGCATCAGAGTGGTCAACAAACAGATAGGACCATGCAGTAAAAAGTAAAACTTGTGCAGGAATAACATGTGTGTGCAGATCCGTATACATCTTATGCAACAACTAGACAACGAAGATAGACGTCACATGCAATCCAGAAACATGAACCAGACCAGTTAAATTGTGACAAGAAGCTAAACAATGATAGACGTCACAGGCAATCCAGTCAAGTGCCTCGGACAAAGATGGTCCTTACGACTGCATTAATGTGCCATATTATTCAGCCAAATTCAAAAGTTAACTAGAAACACGCAAACAATATTGATTATGGCACCATTATTCTCAAGTTCAAGCATGTCAGCTTGTGATTAATTCAGAAAAGAAAGTGAACCAGATCGTGAAGCCAGTAAGCTCACCAACCCCGAAACTATGAAAGCGGAACAGATCTTGGTAAAAACTAGTCGCCAAAACCTTTGTGGTGAATTGAATCACCCAAGAATCTAAGACGTTGTCGTGTGAGCCTATGTTCCAAATATAACCAGAAATCATGCCGATCTTACTCATTTTGTGGCATCAGATTAACCAGCAATATATACTAATGGACAGGAGACCAGATCAATCACTAAGTTCAACTGGTACCAACATGGATGCATAGAGTGGGTGTGGGAGCGCGTGTTGTGGCTTGTGGCTCAAGGAAATTCAGTGCGACTATTATAACAAATATCCCCGTCACTGTACCAAATTGATCAACCAGACTAACAACAAACAAGACATGCTTCAGCAGGGTAACGAAATTCCATATCAGGAGTGTAAGCATGTAATAAATCTGATATCAAGCCAACACCAACCGAGAGCCACCTTTAAACGAACACCAACCGATATCAAGCCCGGGAAAATTCATTGCAAAATATGTCAAGCAGTAGTAGGTGCAGAACCAAGGTTGCCAAATCAATGCACTAGAGGTTTAAAAAGTGGTAAGTTGAACCCTGGACGCCAAATTGCAAAGAACAGAGCAGTGTAGTCAACTTAACAACATTTGACTCTATACCCAAAATCAAACCCTGCAGTGTAATCAACTTAACAACATTTGACTCTATACCCAAAATCAAACGCTTTGCAATCTGACCAGAACAAATAATGTGCGTGCACCCTTAGACTTATTGAAACTCAAATGGTACTAACGAAACAAGCAACAACAAGCCAGAAATCAAGCTAATAAATAAACCTAAGAAGGGGATTTAGGCTTATATCGGTTCTTGTGTTTCAAATAGCCGCTCAAACGAGATCCCTAACAAGTGCAGCAATCACAAATGTAGAGGGAAAAGACAAGAATTAAAGTCTGCAAGACGAGCCCTTTAGGCTGCCAAACAGAACCAACAATAATGAAAATACAGCCCCAGCGTTCCAACTCGATCATCAAGGCACAACAGAATAGCAAAAGCAAACAAAACTGATCATACATGGAGCAAAAATTCATGGAATGGGACAGACACTATCCAGAATTCTCAGGGCGTTAAATCAAACAATGCAGTCCAAATCGAAAGTGAATTGATCACCAGAGTGGTTGTGGGTATGCAATTGGAACCCCTATTTTCACAAACTATGGGCAATGATCACACAAGAAATGTCCAAAGCAACTAGCCAAGCAGGGAAAAAAAATTAATCAGCAGGAAGCATTCAGGTCTGGGAAAAAAAATTATTGTGCAACACTACTAGAATTTTATTCTACCCCACACTTAGATTCTAGGATATGCCCACATCAGCACTTAAATCTGAATGATTAAATGCAAACACTACAACTAACCAAAAAGCTTAACATTTTTGCAGTCGTGTGGCCTGTGCTTATGTGGTCCTGTAGGCGTGCAAACAGAACTATGTCAGCAGAGAACAACAAAAGAAATTCCTACAGGCCAGGGCAGCACACATTCAATGCCAAGTCATAAAACAGAGCAAGGAGCAGAGTGGGTAATGTTTATCCCAAATAAACACATAATCTTTAAAGCTCAGCAAGTGCAATCGATTTGAAACCCAAAACTAGAATTACAGCATCTCAATGTCAAACCAGATCAGAAGTATGAATAATGTCCTTTGATCCTCATGGGTTGGTTACACAAGCACTAGGACGAGGAGAAACAGAGCATATACTAATTGTTCCTTCTAAAAATCAAGCAATCGAACACAGAACAATAAGCTTACTTAATGTTTCTGACCAATTGAGGTTCAAAATCAAGTGTGGATCAGCTCATAATCGGAAATGAACACTAAAAAATTATGATTTAACTGAAACCCAAAAGGTGTGTTCGTGAATGTTCAGCAGCCACAAAAGAAACCAAAGGGAGCAGAACTAATCCGTCAATATTTGAGTGCCACGAACTGGTCAGAAACCCTAACCACGAACTTGTCAGAAACCCTGTTCGTGAGTGCAGTGCGTGGTGTGTTTGGGGAGGAGGCCACGAACAAAAACCCTAACCCCATAACTAATCCGTCAGTATTTGAGATCAGAAGAAAGCTGATACCCGGTATCGATGAAATCAGAGAGGAAACCACCCAAAATCAAACTCAATCCAAGAGAAATCACCCACTTGAGAGAACCAGATAAGTTGGCGAGTGTGGGAAGGGAACCAGAGGAGAGCAATTGCGAGATTTCAATTTGGCGCCTGCTAGGAATTATTAAAAACCCTTACGTGTCCTCGTGGATTGTGTAGATTATATGTACAGATTTTAAAAGCTGATAACTACGCGGTGGTGTAACCTATCACTACGCGGTGGTGTGGGTTATTTGTACATTGCTTCAAACATGGTGTTGTAGAGATGAAGTTCACGCGGTGGTGTAACATGAACCTACGCGGCCGCGTAAATGCACAGACAGGGATAGCAGCTACAGAGCACAATCCAACCCAATATGTGACATTAACCAAATCTAGTGAACACAACTATGGGATTAGCAATTAGCTTCAATCATCAAACACCTCACCCCAGACTCATTTTATTCAAAAACACTTGATTTTATTCAAATTAAAGCAAAGAAATTAACTAAATAAAAGAAACAGATGATGACTTATTTGACTTTAAGAGTCAAACTAGAGAAACTAAAATCATGCAATAAAAGCAATAAAAGAGGCTCACACTCCGACAAAGCATGATATATGAAAGTGCGAGAAAGCAAAATGAAATGTTAAAAACTACACACACAAAATGCAATTATAAAAAGCAATACGGACTAAACACACTCAAATCTGTTGATTTATAAAAAGTCAAAACTCAGAATAGTAAACAATATCCTACCCCACACTGGTGCGTGAATGAACTTTCGCGGGTGCGTGAAAAGATTAACCAGGCACTCAATATGCAAAATTAAGTTCCATCAACAGTTCAAGAATGGCATATTAGTTTCCAAGACACTCAATATGTAAAAGTAAGCCAAGATAGGCCCCGTGAACTCAACTAAGGATTATGCAATTACCACTCCAATGCATCAAACACCTCACCCCACACTTATATTCTTGAAAACTCAAAAATAATTCAGATTAGAACAAGTGAAACAGAACACAAGAACAGAACTAAGCATGATTAAGTTGACTTTAAGAGTCAAACTGATGAAACTCAAGATATGCAATTAAGGCGATAACAACAGCTTAAGTTTCTGCATAGCATGGGATATGACACTAAGGAAAAACATCAATGAGGTGTTGAAAACGAAACACACAGTCTATAAATATAAAAAGCAAGAAGATTCAAATTAACTCAAAGGTGCTGACTTATAAAAAGTCGAACTGAACATTAAGGACAATGACCCATCCCATACTTGATTCCCAAACTTATGGACTCAAACATGCAACACACAATGAAAAAGAAACCAAAACAAGCAATGAACTATAGAAAGCATTATGAGAAGCACATCAGATAAATTAGCAAAATTCACACAAATAAAAACATGCAAATGATGGCAATAAGAAATCACACCAATATACAAGAGTGGCTTGAGTTATGATTGAGTCTCAAGCAAGACTCGCCACAGATAATTAAGCTGATAAGTTGGCCAACCGAAGATCGACCTCACAAGCATTCAATTCAGTTGGATTGTGATATAGCTTCAACCGATGCCTGTTTACCTTAAAGTTGCCATCAACTCCAACTAATTCAACTGTCCCATATGGGAATACCTCGGCAACAGTAAACGGGCCGGTCCAACAAGAGATAAGCTTACCTGGGAACAGCCTTAGGCGTGAATTATAAAGTAGAACCTGATCACCGGCCTTAAAGTCCTTAGGCTGAATCTGCGCATCGTGCCACTTCTTGGTCTTCTCCTAGTAAATCCAGGCACTCTCATATGCCTGATCTCTCAACTTGTCGAACTCGTTCAACTGAAGTTTCCTGTGATCACTTGCAGACAACAAATCAAAGTTAGACCATTTAAGTGCCCAGTAAGCCTTATGTTCTAATTCCAATGGCAGGTGACACGCCTTGCCATATACCATCGTATAAGGAGTGCAACCTATAGGAGTCTTATAAGCAGTGCGGAATGCCCAAAGCGCATCATCTAACTTATCTGATCATCCTCTCCTGTGCTCTCCTACAGTCCTCTCAAGAATCCTCTTTAAGCCCCGATTTGTAACCTCACCTTGTCCATTGGTTTGCGGATGGTAGGCTGTAGCTAGCCGGTGGGTGACACCATACCGCTGAAGAATCTTATCGAACTGAGCATTACGAAAATGAGTACCTCGATCACTAATGATAGCTCTTGGGGAGCCGAATCGAGTGAAAAGCTTCTTAAGGAAGGAACATACAACCCTAGCATCGTTAGTGGGTAAAGCTTGTGCTTCAACCCATTTAGAAACGTAGTCGACCGCAACTAGGATGTATTTATGACCACGAGTGGGAGAAAAAGGTCCAATAAAGTCGATGCCTCAAACGTCAAAGATCTCACACACCTGAAAGGTGTGTAGAGGCATCTCATTCCGATTTGAGATGTTTCCTTGACGCTGACATGCATCACATTTCTTAACCAGATCTTGGGCATCTTCGAATATCGTTGGCCAGAAGAAACCAGCATCAAACACTTTCTTGGCTGTGGCATTGGCCTCGTGATGACCACCTGTAGGACCTAGGTGGCACTCGCATAAGATTTGGAATGCCTCATCGCCAAACACACACCTACGAATGATCTGATCGGCACATACCCGAAATAGATAGATACGGGTCATCCCAGAAGTAGTTCTTAACATCTCGTAAGAACTTCTTCTTTTGTTGATGAGTTAACCCTTTAACCAACACGTTACTGGACAAATAGTTTGCATAGTCAGCAAACCATGGGCAGTCATTTGTTGCCTGTACTGCACATAAGGACTCATCAGGGAATTTCTCTTTGAACTCAGACTCATTCAAAGGAGGCAAATCTGAATTTTCTAATCTGCTCAAATGATCTGCCGCCAGATTCTCAGCCCCTTTCTTGTCTTTGATCTCGATATCAAACTCCTGGAGAAGAAGAATCCATCGAATCAAACGTGGTTTTGCGTCCTGCTTCTGAAACAAGTATCTCAGAGCTGCATGATCAGTGTAGACCACTGTTTTCGAGAGAACCAGGTATGATCGAAACTTCTCGAATGCATAAACCACAGCAAGAATCTCTGTCTCTGTCGTAGTGTAATTATGCCGAGGGTGGGTCTGTAAGAGTCTTACTCGCAAAGTATATGGCGTGGAACCGTTTATTTCGATGCTGACCTAACACTGCCTCAATAGCAAAGTCGCTCGCATCACACATCAGCTCAAATGGCGACTCCCAGTGGGGTGCCACCATGATAGGGGTAGTGGTTAGCTTCTCTTTCAACGTGTTAAAGGACTGCAAACATTCATCATCGAAGACAAATGTTGCATCCTTCTCAAGGAGCTTATTCATAGGGCATGCAATGAGTGAGAAGTCTTTAATGAATCGCCGGTAAAAAGTAGCGTGCCCTAGAAAGCTACGAACCGACTTAACAGATGTGGGAGGAGGCAGCTTAGATATAGTCTCATCCTTAGCCCTATCTACCTCAATTCCCTTACTCGAGATCTTGTGTCCTAACACTATACCCTCTCGGACCATAAAATGACACTTCTCCCAATTAAGGACCAGATTGGTCTCCTCACATTGGGTTAGAATCTTCTCCAAGTTAGTCAGGCAGTCCAAGAAAGAGTTACCAAACACAGAGAAATCATCCATGAAGACCTCAACACACTTCTTGATCAAATCATAGAAGATGGCTACCATACACCGCGGAAATGTCGCAGGAGCATTGCACAAACCAAAAGGCATGCGCCTATATGCGAACGTCCCATAAGGGCATGTGAATGTAGTATTGTCCTGATCTTGGGGGCTGATTGAGATCTGAAAGTATCCTGAGAAACCGTCCAGAAAACAATAGAACTCGTTTCCAGATAGTCGCTCAAGCATTTGATCGATGAAGGGCAAAGGGAAGTGATCCTTACGAGTTGCATCATTGAGCTTGCGGTAGTCTATGCAAACTCGCCAACCTGTGACTGTCCTTGAAGGAATCAACTCGTTCTTATCATTCTGAATGACAGTCATACCCCCCTTTTTAGGGACTACATGCACAGGACTCACCCACGGAGAATCAGAAATAGGATATATCAACCCGGCATCAAGAAGCTTCAGTACTTCTTTCTTGATAACATCGAGAATCTTTGGGTTGACTCTCCTTTGGGGCTGAATGACAGGTTTGATGTCCTCCTCCATCAGAATCTTATGGGTGCAATAAGCAGGGCTAATGCCTCGTATGTCAGTAATCTTCCATGCATTCGCCCGCTTATGCTTTCTTAGAACATTCAAGGGTTGTGCCTTCTCTTCACTAGAAAGATCCTTAGCAATAATAACCGGCAACTGAGATCGCCCCTCTAAATAGGCGTACTCAAGATGAGATGGCAACTCCTTAAGCTCGAGGGTCGGAATATCTTCTATCGACAACTTTGACAACCGCTCGTCGTAAAGCGTTCAAAAATAATTTATAAAAACACCAATCACCTTAACTTATAGTTAGGGTAAGTGGGATCGTCTCCTCAGGGAGCATGTGGTTATCAGTATTATTATACGATAGTTAATAACTAATAATAAAAACTAATTGATGAATGGAAATAGTTGAGCGAAACTTTTGGAAAATTAATTATAGCTTTAAGAAAACTTAAAGAATGGAGTAAGAAAACTTGAAGAAAATAAGAACACCAACGACTTCGGATTTAAGGTTTGGGTGGAATTATGGATTATCGACCTAGGGTTACTAATAACTTAATTATTTATTATTCCGATTAATTATCTTTGTAACCTAACCACATAGACATAGTTATGACAATCACATCTATCGCAATCCGTATTTTGGGCACGAATCGTGTCATGTTCACAGTCCGTCTTAACTCCTAATCTAATGAGCTTGGCACGGCATGTAACATGGCTACGACGCGTCTTACGATAAAGATATAAATAGAAGCGAACGAAACAATATATTTAAATAATAATCACACAGAAAACTAAATAAAATATATCGTTCGTTACAATATTAAACTAACGGAAAAACATAAATACTTAGCTAACAAACAAACTCTTGAACGATAATAGTGTGATCATCAACCAACGCGTACGAAACATTGAACTTGTCAGGAATAAGTTTCGTAGTTGTTGGATTGATGGTTGAAAGATGGAGCGTAGAAGGAACCAAACCCCAACCCTTCGTCGTTGGTTGTCGCGCAGACTACATCGTGAATCTGGGACTTTCTTCCTCTTTTTCTCTTCAATTTCTCATCTAAATATGTGTGTTATTTCGTCTGGAAACTTGTCATATATATAGGCAGCTCTGAAACCCTAAAAAATATGTGAAATTTAATTTTTATGGGTTGGGCGCAGCCGTGGGCGCAGGCCTGCGCCCCCCTCTGCGCTTGGGTCTAAAATCGCGTATTTTGGCAGAAAAATCACTTGGTTGAGCACTCAGTTGGGGAGCAGGGCTGCGCCCCAGTCTGCGCTTGACTTTCTATAAATCTTCTCCGATTGTGCTCAAATCGGCCAGACTTTTACTTGAGAGGATTACCTTAATGCGTAATGAGTTTTATCAATAGTAGAACATTCCAAGGCACAATTTACTCATTTTAACTCCTTTTAAGCATTAACCCTTCAATTGATAAATAACAATTAAATGTAGCATCATACCAATACTTTATACATAAAATACTATCATTTAAACACATTAAAGTCGGTATAAAATGAGCCGATCAAACTTAGATGTAACTAACTCCTCGCGATACATAGGTACAACCTCCTCAGTACGCGAAGATGTATCATGTGAAGACCACCCTTTACAGGGCGGTTGTCACGAGTCTAGGTCCCACATCATGCAATACGATATCAACCATAACTAAGATAGAGTAATTAATTGTGGAATATTAAATTACAGTACAAAATATTAGGATTTAAGTTTAATACATATTACCATTTTTAAACTAAACTTATAAAGGGCACAAGTCTAATCTAATTCATATCATCATATATTCAAAATAAATCTACCCAGATCACCATAATATCATCATCCAATTAGTACCAAAATGGGGTAGCTGAGTAGAGGTCTATGAAACTTCTGTCTTGAGCGTGTAAGACCTAAGAACTAGGTCCGGCAGGTGACTTTCCTTTCTCTTTTCCTGTAAAAATATTAATGTAGCAACCGTAACAATGCTTAGTGAGTAAATAGATTTTCAAATTAACATGCATGTCAAGCGGATCATCAATCTAGCGTGATATGTCTTGGCTGCCGCTACAGCCCTCATGATTGAGACATAGAAGTCATAGAGTCGGATGATGCTCAAGCCACGCTCACGCTTAAATCGTGGGGATCAGCCACATACTGGGCTAGCTACCAGTAAATCAACGTGGCGGAACATCGGAGGTCATTACCAAGTTCAATAGAACTGGTGAAATAGCCAGGTCTAGAACAATAGACCAGTCAGGGCTAATCAAGCTGAATCAATATGTCAAGTATATGCAATGATGAAGCATACGTAATCAATGTCATGATAGCAATAATCTTGAAGCAATATCTGAAGTGAACTGTAAAAGCAATATCATATGAAATGATAAGTAAAATAGCTATCATGATCCACTGGGCAACACCCAACCATGGTGTGCACAGGTCACAATCCAGCTGATAATATGAATGTCAAATTAATCTAGCATCAACAATATGTCTCAACCGGAAATTCAAGCATGTTAAATCTGAATATCTATAACTCACAGTGTTGGGTCTTTGTCAAACAGATGTAAAATCTACCACCTGAATTATCTCAGAATTTTATCTCAATCAGTTTTCTGTCAAATCAAGTCTTTGACCCACTTAATAAATCTTTAAATCTTTGTTCAGAATTTCACTGAAGCTGTCCAGAATTATCGTGTCAAAATCATATTAATATCATTATCTTTCAGTCTTTAAATCTTTATTATTTCTGATTCTGATAACTTGTCATTCATCTAATTTTCTTTTGTTCATATTTAATTCTCAAAGGATCAAATATATTATAAATATTAATATATAATTATTTTGCTAACTATCTCATTATTTTATGCGTTGTCCAAGTATTTTATTCAATATATTCGAATTTAAGGAGTGGGGTTCGAATTTATTACATAAATTCGAACATGTATCATCAAATTCGAACATGTTTCATTAATTTCGAATATATGCTTTGATTATATAAGGTTACATTTAAATGGATAATTAAATTCGAATATATATATATATATATATATATATATATATATATATATATATATATATATATATATATATATATATATATATATATATATATATATATATATATATATATATATATATATATATATAGCCAAAGTCGAAGTTTGTCTCGATTTTATGCACAAACACATTTGATAAAATTTGAATCCTCTATTTTGAATTTAATGACAAACTTAAATTATGATTCAAATTTAATGTACATCTCAATTTTGACTATGATTTGACTTTAATGTCAAATTCTAAACTTTCATTCGAATTTATTAGATTCGAATTATGCTCTTCGAATTTAATGATTAAATTCGAATATATTTCGAATTTAATTAAATTTCGAGTTTGTTCTATGTATTTTCGAGTTTGTTCTTGGCATTCTCGAATTTGTTCATATTTACAGCTTTAAAACATGAATTTCTAAGGCATAAATCACAAATATGATAAATATTAAGCCTATGTTCGATTATATTATACTTATTCTAGTTAAACTCCATAAAAATAGCTTTAAATTTCATAAAACTAATAAATTCGAAAAAACCGAAATATATAAAAACTTAAAAATATCGATTCTTACCTCAAATTCGTATGAAATCACGCAGGAGATAGCAGATTCGTGTAGTATTCTCCGAGATCTTTCTAACGATATATATATATAACTTGATAATCGGACGGTCGGTTTGGGAGATAACTTAGAGAGAGTAGAGAGAGAAAGTTAGAGAGAGAGAGTAGAGAGAGAGAGAGAGAATCTGATTTTATTGAAATAAATCACGTTTATATACTTCATCTAGTTATATTTGCTAGTTAACCCACTTTCATTTTTGTATATTATATCTCTTTTATTTAATTATCCTTAATAATTTATTAATTCATAATATAAATATTTATATAATTTAATTAAATATTTCATAATTTAATTAAATTATAATTCAAATAATGTAACATTATTACATTATCGGATCAAAATACTACTGAATTTATGACTAGATCAAAAGTTAGGTTGTTACAGAATGGGCTCCACCACGCACAAACTTCGTCCCCGAAGTTAGCTATGTTCGAACAGACTGGGATATGTAGCTTTCATGACATCTCTGGATTCCCAAGACTGATGCGAACCTTTGTGGTGTTTCCATTCGATGAGCACCATCTGTATATCTTTATTTCTAAGCTTCATGGTCTTCGAGTCCAGAATACATTCTGGCTCTTCAATCACTCTAAGCTTTTCATCAATCTGCAAATTAACGTGTGGTATCTGAACTTCTCTTTCGTCTGCTAGACTCTTTCGCAAGTGACTAACATGGAATACAGGATGTATTCCAGATAAGTCCGCTGGCAGTTCAAGACGATAAGATTGATTTCCTATCTTTTCCACAATCTTGAACGGACCGATGAATTTCGGAGCTAGCTTGTTTCTCTTTATAAATCTCACCACATTCTTCATTGGGGATACTTTCAGCATCACCCAATCGTTAACTGCAAAGCTGTGAAATGTAATTTCTACCAATTCAATCAACAATATGCAATTAATAAGAACAATAAATGTAATCAACACTAACCAAATGCTTCAATTGAAGAACTTGATGATTACAAAATGATTATCTGGAATATCCTTGTACAGAGCAGCTTTCTCTAAATCAAATACGTACAAAATGAAATCTGACAGACCTCTTAATTTGGAAAGTCAAAGTTGCTATTTATACATTTATACAAACTATTAAGGAAATACACAAACAGTCTCTACACTTTGTTTTTCATCAATTAAACATATTCTAACATTCTCCCCCTTTGATGAAAATAGCAAAGTCTTCAAACCGATAAGCCCAACTTTTGTTCAAACCTTCTGATACTTTTACGATCCGAAAGCCTCCATTCAATTTCTGAAATAAACTCAACCATGAGTCTTCGGTCGTTAACAGATAAGGCTCCTTTCTTTGTCTTCCTTTTCTGATCTGCAGCAAGCTTACCTTTCAAACCATTCAAAACTTTAATCAACGTACCATCTGAAAACTTGTTCAGCTCCACACTCCTCATTGCTCTCAACTTCTTACTCCTATCTTTATACATGACCGCTGGATGCTTCACCATGATCACTTGAAACTCTTTCAGCTCACCATCAAATTTAATATCTCTGTGAGGTGCAGTCATATTTATCTTCCTCATGCCTCTTTCAACCCCAATCTGTAGATCTTGCACTGACATTAATACCAATTTGGTATGCATAAAGTGAAACAGTGTCTTTAGCGCAAATCTACAGTGTTCATTTCTTTTATTTCTGCACAGTTCGTCAAAAAGATCTTCAATATCGACCAAGTGCATGTTGAACATGTCAGCTTCCGTGAACACATACGTATTTCCATCTGACCTAGTGACTGTGAACTTCGGATAAAAAATCTTGACAAATCTTTCTTTATCAATCTTCACCAGATCCACTATTCTGAATTCGCTCTTAACCTTCTCAACCTCTTGTGTCTTATTTCTCAGGAAACTGGCATAGTTAACCAGATTAGGCATATTTGGCTCTAGAACTCGGAATAACTTGTGAAATGAGCATGGAGCTTGCTTTTTGCAAAAGATCCGTTTCTCCAAAATATCTTCAATATACGGCATCTTATTTCTTTTTCTGATAAATTCCGCAGATCTGTTTTCTGGCAGTTCAAGCTTTTTCACCTTCTTCTTGCTTATTTCATCCTTATTCAACAAAGTTAACATATCTTGAATCTCCCTCTGTACCACTTGTTGAGCTTGAAATCTAAGTCTGTGTTGTTTCTTTGATTCATCAGCCAGCACAAATTCATTGAAAAATCTATCCATCACCTCCACTTCATTCAAAACCACTGTTTCTTGAGCCACACTGCTCTCAACAGGAAACTCTTCAAATTCTTCTTTAATTTGTACAACTACCTCAGGCTTTTCAACCGTTGGTGTTGATTCAACATCTTTCATAATTTCCTCGACTAATACTTCCTCCTCCTCAATTCTTTCAGCTCTAAAATCTACATCTGTCAAAGTGATTATATCATCATCTTCAGAAACTTCTATATACTCTTCTCTCTCTTCTCCTGTCCCTTGAATACTCAATTCTAGATTTTTCTCTTGAATGTCTTCATCTGAATCAATATATTCTACAAAGTGATAGATATCAGACTGAGTGTTCAAAGGAACTGGAACATCTTCATAAAGAATCAATCCCAGCTCTCTCTGTTGACCAACTGTTTCTTTAGAGCCCCCTGTTTCTTTCTCCTGAGCTTCCGACTCCTTTTCCTGATACGTTATCCTTAATACTCCAGGCGTCGGTTCATCAAGCTTTCTCCTCTTCTCCCCCTCATGAGGAGCATCATCGGAGTCTTCGTCATGCTCATCATGTTTCCTCTTTGATGAGGAAGCTTGAGACTTGCAGGTATCTTCCAGTGCAGCTACTCTTTCTGAAAGATTCCCCAACGCAGTTACCACTGTGTTTTCTAGACTGATCATACGCTCTCGCATCTCATCAAACTGCTCAAAAACAAAATCCTTCAACTCTTCCTTCAACTCTTCTATAGCTTGCTTTGAGTCAGTTTGCTTGAAAGACTCCTCTGCAACATCTTTTCCCTTTAAAAATTTCTGAATATTTGTCATTTGAGCCATTACTTCCGCTAACTGATTAGAAACATGCAAATTAACACCAGACACAGCTGCATTCAGTGCATTTTCAAGGTTGATTCTGTAACAAAAGGGGATAAATTCACCACTGGGTCACGTAGACTTCCAGTTGACACAACAGTCGAACTTGTATAAAGAACTTCTGCGTGGCCAGTGCTCAGAGTTGGTATTGGCGTTTCTCTGACTGGACTTCCACCCTCTTCAAGTGACGGAGCAACAAATGCTTCCGTTACTAAGGGTGTTCCGGTGGGAACACTAAGTTCAACCACACTCACTTCAACAAATGAAGTGGACTCAAGTGTCCTAAACTGTATAGGATCTAGACTTTGTGATTGCAAAGAAGTCGTACACACGGGCAGTTGTGCACTTGTTTCAATATCCATTAAGTCCAAGTGACTTTCGGATAGATCATGTGGTTCATCCCTGTGCTCAATTGAAACAGTCTCCTGTTGAGAGGAGACTGAGTGGATAGTTGGGTGTGCAATTGTCAGTGGGATACTGACTTGTTCAATGCTAACTCTCATAGGAGAGCTAACAGTAGACATGGTTAAATCCCGGCTTTCTGGGGTTATGGTCTCCCTCACACTCTCTACAGCCATTTGTACAATATCCACCATCATCCCTCCTCCCTCATGATGATCACCTCCATCATCACCATCATCATCATCATCATCTCCTTCTCCCTCTTCTTCTTGAATATCAGACAATGTCCTCTCAGAATATGACTTTTCGACTTCTTCCTCACCACCCCTCACACTACCTTCTCCCTCACTCTCAGAATGGGCAACCTGAACTTCAGCCCCTTGCTGAGGTTCCTCTATCCTTAAAGCTCCTGGGCTAAGAGATCCCGGTTCCTGGGTCTCTATCGGAGCATGATCTATTCGATATAATCTCACATTTTCACTTTCTTGATCAGCATATTTGAGCAACGACTCTGGAATTGGCATTATGTTGGCATTTGGGGAGTCCGGCACTTCATGTAGGCTCATCATAACATAGTCCGGACATCGTTGAGAATTAGCTCGCTTTGGAATATTTTCATTTGCACGCAGAATTCCTCGGATAAGTATCTGTATGAATCTTTGAAGTGGCACAAATTTCCTTGCTCTATTCGTTGTTTTTGCAAGCACAATCTCTTTCAAATCTTCCCATATGCACTGAGCAAAGTCATAATGTTTGTTGAATGCTATCCCATGAAATATTCGCAAGCAATGAATGCTGCATCTATCAATCCCGGTATGTTTTGAAGTCATACACCTATTAATGATTCCAAATAGGGTATACCATTCTCCATTTAAACCATTTCTGTGAAACTTTGAACTCTTTGGAAGTGGCTTTGAGTAGCCCAAGCAGATCAAGTCATGTACCAGCTCCTCGTCAGAAACAAAATCTTCAAAGTCTGCCAACTCAGGGAAATTTACAGTATCTATGCGTCTCGGAAGAAATAGATTATGACGCAGTCTTGTTAGAGTGATTTTCGTCTTGAACTGGTCTATCGTCACTTTGAAGTGATGATTTCCGTCAGCAGGAACAAATTTGATAGTGTGCCAAAATTGTTGTAAATACACTTGAGGAATAGACGGTTTGTATTGTAGCAAATACCCGAGTGGATGGCCTTTCAAAATGTCCACAATGATAGGATGGCTTACTTTAATAACTTTGGTATCTAGACGATGATTATTATCACGGAAAGGATGGCAATGTTTTGGTTTTACTAGTTGGTTATCTGGGATAATGTGTGTTTGTGATGAACGGGCAACTGAGGTAGATCTAACTGGGGTAGATACAAGGGTATGGTTTGATGATGAATGGGAATTAGAGGAATTTGAATTTTGGGATTGTACTGGGGATGCCATTTGAATACCTGTAAAAAAAACAAGAACATCATGTTAGTCATATCATGTACTCAAATGACATATGTCAAAAATGTAGAAAAATTGTAACATTTTATTAGAAATTATCAAAACTTGTGATTTTCTTTTTAAAGCATCGGGTTTCCAGACAATAATAGTTAATTATTGAATGAACTCCAGAGTCAATCGTTTAGAGACCAATGCTAGAAAAAACACAAATTTATAACAATTTCTTAAAAAAATGTGACATTTTTCTTAAATCATTAAAAAAAATTCCACACTTAGAAAATTTTTCTTGTTGAAACTCGACTAAAATTACAAGTTTCTTGAATCACTTTTGACCTCACTATCCAAACTCGAATGATGTATCTATGAAAATCGAATAAACCTATATACATCTCGAATAAGTCTCTGAAAAACTCGAATGATGTACACATTAAACTCGGATAAGTCTCTATACAACTCGAATGACCTATACATGCAACTCGAATAGGTTATGTACTAAACTCGAATGAAACATGGGATCCAACACTCAAATCGAATGACCTAGTCATGTTCTCGATAAAAACATTGTCCCGACTCGAATCACCTTTGAAACACTTATTTTTGAATTTTCTAAGTGTTATACGCACTTGTCAACTCGCATGAAACATAAATGTTTCTCGAATGTAATATGTCATAAACTCGAATAACTCTGAAGTCTATATGAATCAACTCGAATTAGTCATGATGGAACTCGAATAACTCACTAATGCAACTCGAATGACTCTTAAGTCAAGTCGAATGACTCTTCCATGCAACTCGAATGACTCTGTAATGCAACTCGAATAATGCTTTATTCGAGAAATGTCTTTTTATTTTCCTACAAGTCTAAAACACACTGATTTTATGAATTTAATTTCAATAAGCATTTTCAGTGTTTTAAAACTTGTACCCCTTTCGAAAATGTACTTTAAACATATTTGTTTTACTGAACCTTGAACAAAAACAACTTTAAAGTTGTTAAAAATTCAAATTTCAGTTTAGTCAAGAACTCGAAACTGTTCCATTAAAAAATCAATGATTCTGTTTTTGTGAAGTACAAATGACTTATGAAATTTCAGATTCATAGTCATAATACCCACATGAACAGCATCACACAATTAATTTCAGTTTCATGGACCAATCAAACTATTTGCCATTAACGGTCAAGAACATAAAAAATTAAAAATAAGAACACATACTCACATTCGAACAGATACACTGAATATATGCACATACAAACTGAAATAATAAAGAAAAACAAATTTTTACTCACAATTTTGATGAAATAAAACCGTCGGTTGTGGGTTTTTAGGTTTCTTTGAAATGAAGAAAGCTTGTGGAAGAAGATGAAGTTATGTAATTTCTGGAAAAAGAAATTTGAATTTGAAATTTCAAATTTATATTGAAATTTTACCCGACCCATTTTGAATTTTATTCAAAGTTGAAATATTCGGCCCATTTTGAATTTTTTTTCAAAGTTGAAATATTCGGCCCATCATCTACATCACATTAGCCCACACACCAATTATTTCAATCAAAAATTGTGACTAAAAAAAATTTGAATTTTCAAAAAAAATATTAACAGCACACAAAAAAAAATTTAAAATGTACAAAAAAAATTAAGAGAGAAAAAAAAATTTGTACCTAAAACAACACAAAAAAAAAAAAATTGAAATCACATAAAAAAAATATTAAAAAAAATTTAACAAAACACATTTGCTCCCCCTTGAATTTCTGAAAGTTGCTCCCCCTCAACTTAATATTCAATTACTCAGCTCTGCTCCCCCTACAAAATAACAGATAAGTTTTATCAGATTTGTTCAAAATCAGATAAATTTCTTTTCTGCTCCCCCTGCACATGACAGTCCAGATCTTGTTAAATTCTAAAGAATATAAACTTTTTATGATTCATGAATTTAACATCAGATAAAAATCACTTAAAAATGAAAATTTTAAAATTATAATTTTGAAACTACTGAATTATTAAATCTTAACGATTCAACATACCTAATTTGTATACCAAAAAATTAAACCGCTTTTCATCTAACTATTTGGTAAACAAATCAGCTAGTTGATATTCAGTAGGTACAAAATATAATTCTATATTTCCATTTTCTACATGATCTTTTATGAAATGATACCGAATGTCAATGTGTTTCGTTTTTGAATGTTGCACCGGATTTGATGCAATACCTATTGCGCTCTGAGAATCACAATATATCGGAATTTTCTTTGGTGTAAACCCGTAATCACGCATTTGGCTCTTCATCCACAACACCTGAGAATAGCAGGAAGATACAGCAACGTACTCTGCTTCAGCTGTAGACAATGAAACACAATGTTGTTTCTTGGATGACCAACATACGGGTTTGTCACCTAAGAATTGTACTGCTCCTGACGTACTCTTTTATGGTCCATCTTATCACCTGCGTGATCAGCATCAGAAAAAGCAGTCAGATTAAATGAAGACTCTCTAGGATACCACTAACCAAGATTTGGAGTTCCTTTGAGATATCTTAAAATTCGTTTTGCAGCTGTTAAGTGTGATTCTTTTGGATTTGCCTGATATCTAGCACAGACACATGTAGCAAACATAATATCTGGTCTACTGGCTGTTAAGTACATTAATGACCCAATTATACCTCGATAATGAGTCACATCTACAGGTTTCCCTGAGATGTCCGCATCGAGTTTTGATTTTGAATCTGGAGCCATGGGAGTTTTCATCGGAGTACTATTGACCATGTTAAATTTCTTTAACATGTCTTGTATGTATTTTGACTGATTTATAAAAATACCATCAGTTAATTGTTTTACTTGTAATCCTAAGAAAAAATTTATTTCCCCCATCATGCTCATTTCGAATTTCTGGGACATTAAAAATGCGAATTTCTTACAAAATTCTGGATTTGTAGACTCAAATATTATATCATCTACATATCTGTATAACTATGATATCTGACCCTTGACGTTTTATAAACAGGGTTGTGTCAACTGCACCTTTTGTAAATCCACATCTCAACAGATATGTTGAGAGTGCATCATACCAAGCACGAGGTGCTTGTTTAAGGCCATACAATGACTTATCTAAAATATATACATGATCAGGTTTCGAAGGATCAGTAAACCCTTCCGGCTGATATGTATATACTTCATCTGTTAGCTCCCCGTTTAAAAACGCAGTTTTGACATCTATTTGATATACAGTAAAATTTTTATGAGCCGCAAAAGCTAAAAACATCCTTATAGCTTCAATTCGTGCAACTGGTGCGAATGTTTCATCATAATCAATCCCTTCTTGTTGGCTGTATCCTTTGGCCACGAGACGAGCTTTATTCCGAATAATGACACCATGTTCATCTTTCTTGTTCTTGAAGATCCATTTCGTGCCTATTATGGATTTGTCTTTTGGGCGCTCAACAAGTCTCCAGACCTTTAACCGTTCGAACTGGTTGAGTTCTTCTTGCATCGCCACAATCCAATCAGCATCCAAAAGGGCTTCTTTTACATTTTTGGGCTCAATCTTACTCAAAAAATTTGAAAATAAGCATTCATTTATAGTAGCCCTTCTGGTTTGGACTGACGCAGATGGATCACCAATGATGTTCTCTATTGGGTGATTTCTTGTACACTTTACTGTATGTGGAAACGTTTCTATTGGGTCTTGGTTGGGATTGAGATCTAGATATGGTTCGGGAGTTACTGCAGATGTTGTAGGTGGGACATCTGAGGTAGGAGCTTCTGAATGTTCAGAAGTAATGGGGGTTTCAGAAGAATGTGGAGGTTCATTTGGTTGCACAATCTCAGTAGTTGACTGCACATTTGCTGTTGAAGCTTCTCCAGTTTCTTCTGAACCTTGTTGTTGAGAAATATCAGAGACTATGACTGGATCTTCAGTAATCCTGTCAGGCACCAAATTTTGAACATTAGTTTTGGGCTTTTCAAAATAGTCTTCATAAAAATTCTCAAACAACTTGTATAATTCTGATTGTTCAGCATTTTGTTCAGTTGACTCCAATGAAGTCTGCAAATTAGGTTCGGGTCCTGAACTAGTGTGTTCAGAAGCCATTACCACTCCTTCGTCGAATTTGACATTTACGCTCTCGTTGACTGTCTTGGTTCTTTTGTTGTACACTCGAAAAGCAACTGACTCCTTTGAATACCCGATGAATATTCCTTCATCCGCCTTTTGATTAAACTTTCCGAGATTGTCTTTATCGTTCAAAATGAAGCATCTGCAACCAAGGACATGGAAAAATTTAATATTAGGTATTCTTTTATTAATCAGTTCATAAGGAGTCTTTCCGAATCTCTTATTTATTATTGAACGATTTTGTGTGAAACAAGCTGTTGCAACTGCTTCTACCCACAAAAACAACGGTAAATTGGAATATGCCAGCATCGTCCTAGCTGATTCCACAAGTGTCCGATTCCTTCTTTCAACGACACCGTTTTGTTGTGGAGTTCGAGCAGCTGAAAACTGATGTGTAATTCCTATTGAATTCAAGAATGAGTCAAGTGATTTGTTCTTGAACTCTGTTCCGTTGTCTGAGCGGATTGTTTGAATTGTGAGTTGCAACTTTACTTGTATTTTCCGAATGAAGTCGATAATTGTTTCGGTTGCATCTGATTTGGATCTCAGGAAGAAAACCCACGCGTATCGTGAATAGTCATCAACTATCACCAATACATATCGTTTCTTATTTATGCTTTGTACTCTCATTGGTCCACACAAATCCATATGTAATAATTCCAGTGCTCTCGTGGATGAGTGTTCTGTTTTGGATTTGTGTGTGGCTCTTGTCATCTTTCCTTTTTCACATGCCGCACATAATTGCTCTTTTTGAAATTTGAGCGTCGGTAGCCCTTTAACTAACCCTCCTTTTGCTAGGTTGGTCAGCTCATTGAAGTTCAGATGTGAAAGGCGACGATGCCACAGCCATGCTATTTTAGATGTAGCTTTTGATAATAAGCAGACATCTTTCTTCAGATTAATTGAGGCTAAATCAATGGAGTACAAATTTGTTTTCCTGTTTCCTGCCAAAATTTCTTTTCCTTCTCCGGATCTGATGCTGCACCGATTGGCTTTGAAATTGACTTCTAATCCTTTGTCACACAATTGCCCAATGCTAAATAGATTGTGTCCAAGACCATCAACATAGAAGACCTTTTGGATGGTGATCTTGTCATATTTGAGACTTCTGTAGCCTTTGATCGGACAAAACTGATCATTTCCAAATCTAACCGTCCCACAGAACTTTTCTACAAAGTCCGTGAGTGTGTCTCGTTGTCCAGTCATATGTTTGGAGCAGCCGGAGTCAAGGTACCAGACATGGTTTACCTATAAGACGTAGTAGCACATGAGGTACCCACTTGTAGTTGGGTACTTTAGTTTTAGGTAAATCATGCATATTATTATTTATTTTTCTAACAGATATGGCTTTTAGCTTATCATTTGAAGTTATTTTAGGTACCCATTTTTGAACTGTTCTTTTAGGTATCCATTTTTGTACAATTCGCGGTGGAATTGCTTTTGAAATATTTTTCTTTGGAACCTTTTTCTGTTCATAAAATGGGTCCTTCTTCTTTGGTTGCCATACGAGCTTATTAGGTGGTATTTGTTTTTTAAGAGGTTAAATGTCTGAAGTCTGAAAACCACGTCTGAAATTAAGAGGAGGTCTTAAAGTCTGAAATTAAGAGGCTCTGAATTTAATTCAGACTAGTCTCATTCTCTTAAAATTCAGAGGGAAATTCAGAGGTTGTAACCTCTTAAGTCTGAATTTAAACAAACAATACAAAATATGTTAAGATCTGAAATTCAGACTTCTGACCTAATTCAGAGCCTCTTAATTGAAAACAAACACACCCTTAGATTTAACAACTGCAGGCTTACAAGCATGAGAATCCAAAGCAATTAAGTCCTTTCTAGAAAACTTTATACAAGAGTTTTTAACAAGATTATTATTATTATTACAGACAGATTGTTCATTTTTGCTATTTCTATCTGTAACGTGTTTGTTCTTCACGCGCCACTCTTGTTTTAAACTCTTGTTTTTCTGTTCTCTTTCCTTCTTTCGCCACACTTGTTTTCTCGACCCGTTCACAACGATATCTGACATAAAAGAAGTTTGAGAATTAGACGATTTAGATGCTCGTTTTTTCTGTAACTTTTTCATACCTGTTGAAGATTTGACTTTACGTGCAATAGAGTCCGTTGATGAAGATGATTCACCCTTTTCAAAACTAGGAGACTGAACAAAAACTTTTGTTTTCTCCTTCTTTTGTTGTACTGATGGTGAATTTTCAGATGGTTTTAAAGAATCTGTAGACATTCTTTGGAGAATTTTAACAGGTTCTTTATTACCATTTGATTGTTTGTTAGTCAAAGGTTTGATAAATTCACCAATTTTACCAAACATTTGATCTAATGAATTATCATCAGAGTGCATGTACAGATCAAATTCTTTCTCTGAATTTATAGAATCTAGAGAAGTAGATGAATGTGGATCAGACACATTTATGTTTTTAGGATTATCTTGTAACATTTGTTCCATTTTTAGTAATTCAGCCTTGAGAGTTCCATTCTCTGTCTCAAAATTCTTAATTTTCAATTCTAAATCAGAATTTATCTGTTCTAAAATTGAATTTGGTAAATATAGTTTTTGAGACTGAGATGGTAATTCAGACAAATCCTTTTCAGAATAAGTTTGAATATACTCTTCTTTAGTATCAATAATGTTGCTAGTTTCATTTATCTTGGTATAATCACCATAATTTTGCATTTTGTCTGATCGTAATCTTTTTATCTCTTCGCTAGATTCTACTTCTTCAGAAGCTTTCATGAATGTCATTTTTAATCCTAAATTCATGTATCTGACATCATATAGTGTTGGTGAATTTGATATAGCTTTTGTCAGATACTTAGGATTTTCCCAACCAATACCAGATTTAGAGTTATAAAATTCTGTATCTTTTGGTTGATTTAAATAAATTGTTTGATCTGTTTGCCCCCTTTTAATAAATTCATCCTCCATCTTTTTTATTTTCTCATAAAGTTTAGTTCTTTCTTCAAATATGACATGATATTTTACAGAAAAGTTTGAGGCTTCTAACTCAGCTATTCGCAGACTTTCTTGTAAATCAGATATTTTGTGATTCAGATTGAGTATATTACTTTGAAGTTCTTTTTCCTTATCTTGTAAGTCTGAGACAGCTCGTAAAGCTAATGCTTTATCTTTGGAAAAGTCTAGAACTAAGTTGTGTTAATTTCGAAGTTTGTTTTCCAAAGAATGAATATTTTTCTTTTCTGCCTTTAAAGATTTTTCAAACTTTTTAAGCATAAAGGCCATATTAGTTAGTTTTTCTTCTAAGATGCATGATTCATCAATATCAGAGTCTGAATTAGATTTACCTCTGGTCTTTCTGAATCATCTGAGTTTTCAGACTCTGAATCTTCCTCATTTTCAGCTTCATTTTGGCCAGTTGCCATTAATGCAACTTCTTCTGTTGCTTCCTCTTCATCCGAATCAGATTCTCTCCTTTCTGCATCCTCTTCATCAGTCAGTCCAACCCACACCTCATCTTCAGCTATCATAGCTGATTCACTCAGTTCAGATTCATTGAAAATTTCTGACTTTAGACAAATATGCGCATCTTCATCCAAGATGTCATCGTCTTCTGATAACTGTAACCAATGATCATCCTCCGCCATAAGAGCTTTGCCTGATTCTTTCTCTTTGGCTAAGAGAGCCTTTCTTGTATAGTAGTCTGAATTTTTGACTACCGGAGATCTGCATTCCCGGGCATAGTGACCAGGTTTTCCACAGTTATAGCATTTCTGTTCCGACTCTTTCTTGGCTGATTCGTCTGACTTCTCAAATTTGTCAGTCTTCCGTGCACTACTCTCTCCAGATTTCTCATACTTATCTTTTTTCTCAACTTTCCTAGATCCTGTTTTGTAGCGCATCTTGTTGTTGGTTGGCTTTCTGTAAAATTTCTTCTGAAATGCTTTTGTAAGCAAAGCCATCTGCTTTTTCATCTCTTCAATTTCTGAATCAGCAGATGAATCTGAGGATTCTGATTCAGAAGATGTGCTGCTGATTACTGCTCTTTTCTCTTTTTTCATCTTGTATTTATACTTTTTCTCCGCCAGTAGAGCTAGTGGATCAGCAGTTTCTTTTTCCGCTTTCGTCTTTCCAGATATTTTCCTCAATACAACTTCTTGATAGTTGTTGAGGTTTTCAAATAGCATATGAAAATCCATCTCCTCAATATCTTTTGTTTGTTGGATGATCATAGCATATTTTTCCCATTCTGGATTTAGAACATTTAAAAATTTGACATCGATGTCCAAGTTGGACTTTGTCACTCCGTTTCTTTTTACTTCACTTACCAGATTCACAAATCTGAGGTAAGTGTTTTCCAAAAGTTCACCTTCACGAGCTCTGAAGTTCTCAAATGTCATTAGGCTATTTCTAGCCCTATTTGTAGCAGCTCTGTCTGATCCCCTCATGATTTTGCATACTTCATCCCAGATGGACTTAGCAGTCTTTGTATTTGTCAGACAAGTGTATATATCATTGGGTATTGATATCAACAATAGTTTTCTGGCAGTCTTGTCCCCTAACTTTCTCTTTTTTCTGGGCCTCTGTCAGGTTTGTGACCTCAACAGTCCTCGGTGGTATTGGGGGATTGCCAGTTGGTACTCCTGGGATCGTTTCCATAAAAATTGTTGGTTCTTCAGTTAATGATTTCAGCATTTCTTCAGACAAATCATGGAAACTGATAAATTCAAGAAACCGCTCCCGCCATTGAACATATTCACCCCTGTATAAGATTGGGGGTTTGGTTTCTGATCCCATAGCCAGTGCGTCTTTAGACATGTTGATTGATCTTTGGGAAACTTGACCAAGATCTGATGAACTCCGAATGAGATTGAATATTTTGATCACACCTTGAAACACAGATTAGTACTGAAATCTACAACACAATGACTTGTTAGTAGCAATAAGCAACTTAACTCAGACAGTGAATTTGTGTTTTGATTAATGTGTGTGTCAAACTTGAATGATTATTGTGTTATGAGTGAAACTTGAATGAATAAAGTGTAAAACTCGATTGAGTTTATGGTAAAACTCGATTGATTCTTTTACCAAACTCGATTAAGCCTTTTTGATGAAACTTGATTGAGTCTTTGTGAAACTCGATTGAGTCTTTGATGAAACTCGGTTGAGTCTTTGATGAAACTCGATTGAGTCTTTGATCCAACTCGATTGAGTCTTTGATGAAACTCGATTGTCTTTGATCAAACTTGAGTCTTTGATCAAACTCGAATGAGTTTTTGATCAAACTCGAATGTCTTTGATCAAACGTGAATGAGTTTTTGATCAAACTCGAATGTCTTTGATCAAACTCGAATGAGTTTTTGATCAAACTCGAATGTCTTTGATCTGAAACTCGTTTGGTTTAGTTCTGAAACTCGATTGAGTTTGTTTTTCTGAATTTCGAGTTTGTTAAACAGGTTGTCAACTCGAATATCACAAGTTGTCAACTCGAATATTACAAGTAGTCAACTCGAATTAAATGCTTGACAACTCGAATATCTAAGATATTCAACTCGAATATCTAAGGTATTCAACTCGATTGATACACTGAATGTGTATATTTCGAGTTTCTTAATATTTTCAGCTTTTTCAAGTCTGAAAATCAGATTAAATCCAAATATTGTCCAATTTCTCTCAAATTGTAGTCGAAGGTGTTGTTTTTGAATACAAACACTTTTTGTTAAACACTTTTGTGTAAAAATAGATCTAAGATGGACTTTTTCAATAAAACAGTAACCGTATTTACTTTTTTCAAAATTTCAGAAAATTGCCCAGATCTTTTTCTGTGTTTTGTAAATCAATTCAAGTTTGTATTCAATTGATTCGACTATGAATCCTTTACCTTCGATCCAATTATCTCTTACAATGATCAACAGAATCAAAACCCTTAGTGATTTTAGGGTTTTTCCGAAAAGAATGCTCAAGAACAGTACCAATTTTCGAAAAATTCAATCTCAAATCGAAAAAATTCACCCCTAGGTCTCTGATACCAATTGTGAAAAATAGTTTCTACCAATTCAATCAACAATATGCAATTAATAAGAACAATAAATGTAATCAACACTGACCGAATGATTTGATTGAAGAACTTTGATGATTACAAAATGATTATCTGGAATTTCCTTGTACAGAGCAGCTTTCTCTAAATCAAATGCGTACAAAGTGAAATCTGACAGATCTCTTAATTTTGAAAGTCAAAGTTGCTATTTATACATTTATACAAACTATTAAGGAAATACATAAACAGTCCCTACACTTTGTTTTTCATCGATTAAACATATTCTAACAAAACATTAACACAACTATTTATACATGGACTCAAATCAAATTTTAAATGTAAAAGTAAATTACGTAATATTTCTTAAAATACACATATTATTTTGGTTAAAGAATTGCTTATTGCATGAAATAAACAGTATATATATATATATATATATATATATATATATATATATATATATATATATATATATATATATATAGATTCAGGTTCAAAAAGGTACTTCTCGAAATCAAGTGCACCCGAAGGTACCAACCTTAAAAAAAAAAAATTAAAATTTTTTTCTCATAACCATGTTTAATTTAATGTTATACACATGATATATGAATTTCACATACATTCACACTTTCTGTGTCCTTAAAAATTATGTGAATGCTCAATGCATATTTATGTGAATGATCATCCATGTGAATGGTCATTTCACACCATGTGAATGGTGTGAATGACCATTCACATGATCTTTTTTTACCATTTACAAGATTTATGATGTTACTTCTTTTGAAAAAAAACCTTATAATGTTGTCTTATATATGTCTATTCAAAATATATATATATGAATGATCATTCACATTAGGGTACGCTGGAATCTTATAGGTACGCTAATGAACCTGATTCTATATATATATATATATATATATATATATATATATATATATATATATATATATATATATATATATATATATATATATATATATATATATATTAAATAAAAAATATTTAATTACTAGATTATGTGCAATAACTTTTTTTAGTATTTATTAACTATTTTATTAACATATATACATTTTTTTTATTTTGCTGTCGTATATTAGATCAAGATGGTTGGTTTTGAATTCAATATCATCAAATTAAGTATATTAGATGAATTCATATACTAAAACATAGAAATTTTTTTATGATTACGTTTATTTATAAAATAACTTAATCATATAAAATTGATCACATGGATTCAACTTATAAACTAAAAATAATTTTATGTGAAAACAATCTAAAAAGTTTAATTAGCAAATTAATACAATATAAATTTAATATTGTTTTTCATAAAATGATTTAATTTTATCAATAAATCTAGAGATTTAAAATGAATTAACTTATACAAAAAAACTGATTACACTTTTATATATTGAAAAACTTTAAAGAAAAATATTAAACTGTATGGTATTTAATTATGTTTCTAGATCAATATTTATTGAAAATTATTCAAAGATGAATTGCAATAAAAAAAACAAATCATTAGAATAAAATTGTAAAACTTTTATTGTTGAAAACTTTATCAAAAAAAATATTCATAAAAGAATTCAAGTATAGATAAACAAAAATTTAGTTGTTAATACATTTTTTTTAAAACTATTATCTTTTAAAACTATATAGTTGAAAATATGGATGACAATAACCTATAAGGTGGTGAATATAACATTGACATTTATGTTTTTAGCGACGAATCTTTATGATATTTGACATGTCAATATAGAGCACATCAATCACCTACATCAACATAAATAATTTATTAATAAAAATTATATAAGTCAAGATAATTTAAATAAATATATCATTTAATATAAAAAGAATTATCAGTGTATGGATTCAAGAACTCCCAAATTTTTTTAGAAAGACTATTTGTCAAGAACGTCTTTGCGTAGATGGCAACTTCACTACTACTCATCATTATCACTATCGAATATAAAACAACATGAAACAAAAATTGTAATAAATGATTTCACAATATATATAATAAACATACGTGTGTTAGAGATGAATAACGAACTTGATATTTGAAAAATAAAAGAAGAATAAATCAAAAAGAAAACTAACCGGCGAAAATCTAGGAGAAGAAATATGAAATATTTTTAGTTGACAAATGTATGGTACCTTCTCATCAAAGACAATAAAATTAGTGCTCATATATCTACCATGGATATTGTTTACATCCCATTTTCGACAGATCATAACTGTAATGGAGCCTTCAACACATTTGCTACTTCATCAAGAGAGATGGTAACCGTTTCCTTACCCTTGCTAGAGGTAACATTTTTTTCATGGTTCATTTTAGTGTAAAGTTACGTATGCTAAAACAAATGTATATGAGATATGCAAGTCTAAAGAGTTGATATTTATAGGTGGGTGATGAATCGGTATGCTAAAAGTCTTTGAGGTTTGCATTTAAATAATTTAATGAATTGGTGGGTCTTTTGATATGCTTAATGAATAAGAATTATTTTGGTAAACTTAATGGTTTGGTAGTTTGAATTGTCAAAATAATTCATACAAATGATTAATGAAGTTCGAAAAACGCATGGATTGTACATGCTTAATGCAAAGGGTTATTAGTAACCGTAAATAGTTTAAGGACACAAAAGGTCCTATTAATGGACTTAACAATAAATAAGAAACATTGAAGCAAATAATTAAGAGAGCTACAAAACAATAAAAAACAATTGATAATTCGTAAATATATATCTATAATAATATTAAATAATAATTTAAGTTGGAATAACAATTGAATGACATGGGAGTTATGAAAATTGGGTGTGGAATAACGAATCGTTTTACATATAATAATTATATGGAATTTACATCATGAATTAGCTATAATTAATCCAAGTAGTTAATAGTCGGTTACAAAACACAAAAACCTTTATGACCTCAATCATAATGACCTAAATAATATTTTCTATTAAAAAATATTAAAGAGAAAGAAGTAATTTGTACTATCAAATTTTATATATTAATTAAAAAACTTTAAAAGAAAACAAAGTAATTAGTACTCTCATTTATTACCTAAGACTCAACTTTTATATATATATACATAAAAAAAAAATTATGACAATTATTTATTACAAGGACTCAACTTTTATAGTATATAAGAATGGAATCAGGTTCATCAGCGTACCTATGAGATTCTAGCGTACCCAGCGTACCCTAATGTGAATGATCATTCAAATATATTTTTTTTAAATAAACATGTATAAGACAACATTATAAGACTTTTTTTCAAAAGGAGCAACATCATAAATCTTGTGAATGATAAAAAATGATCATGTGAATGGTCATTCACACCATTCACATTGTGTGAAATGACCATTCACATGGATGACCATTCACATAAATATGCATTGAGCATTCACATAAGTTTTAAGGACACAGAAAGTGTGAATGTATGTGAAATTCATATATCATGTGTATAACATTAATTTAAACATGGTTATGTGAAAAAAAATTTAAAAAAAGTTTTTTAAGGTTGGTACCTTCGGGTGCACTTGATTTCGAGAGGTACTTTTTTGAATCTGACTCTATAAGAATGGACTCAACTTTTATAGTATATAAAAAAATTATGACAATTATTTATTACATGGGCTCGACTTTTATACTACATAAGATATAAGATATTTATGACAATTATTTATTACATGGACTCAACTTTTATAGTATACATATGAATGGACTCAACTTTTATAGTATATAAAAATTATTTATGACAATTATTTATTACATGGACTCAACTTTTATAGTATATAAGATATAAGATATTATGTTTTAAAATACTTATATTTTTTATTTGTTATTCTTTTTAGTTTATAGCGAACATCAAATTATAGTAACCGTCTTCTTATAGTTATGTGTAATTAGGGCATTTAATTACATTTAATGGACAAAACATTTAATAATGTAGTTTTAAAATACTTATTATTTTTATCTGCATTTAATACATCATTTAATTGGGCATTTAATTACATCTTCTAATATTCTATAAATAGGTAAAACATATTGTTTACGATCATTCACATCTTTATTTTTATTTTCTAATAGTGATATATTTTTACAAGACAATGAATTCCTTTCGTGATTTGGTTATTCTCTTAACCATAATTATGCTACTAGCAAGCAAAGTGCAATCAGAGGAGGGGTGCTCCGTTGGTGATATCTGGCAATGTGGACCATCACTTGACAATTCTGCTATACCACCAACCCCATTATGTTGTGATCAAATCAGGCAACATATAGATTGTTATTGTAATTACAAAAGAAAGTTCTTCTATACTATGCGTGCTGTTAGAATAGCTTGTAACATTGAATTTAAAGGGATATGTCCAGACATATAAATATTTTTGGTCCGAGTTAAACATGATATTTCATGAATAAAATTACTTAATCGTTTAGATGAAGTTATTATCATGTTTGTAGGCGAAGTTGCAATCTTGATACATATAAATCAATGTTGTCAACATCGACTACCTCCATTTGGTTTAGTCTTTGCAAGATCGTAAAATATTATCAACATCAAAAGATCCTACTAAAATAGTTTTTTTTGTGTATTATAAATTACGTCAAGGATTAATTTATATTGAATTAATAAAACATTTAGAGTTCAACATTCTAATGATAGTTTAATTAAATTTATAATAATTTAAACCATTACTAAAAATTATATTTTAGAGTATCAAACTTTAAAACTATATAAAAAGTATTTTTATGAAGAAATTATACGATTAATCCATAGTTTACATTTTATTTAATAAAAGCAGGTATACTGACTAAAATTCAACCCTTAAAAGATTCTACTAACAACATACCAGCTCGTATTTTCTAATCAGCATTGTAGAATCGTATTTTTCTTTGGAATTAAAAATTGCAACCCGTTCATTTTTTTAGTTGTTAACAACAAAAAAACTATGAATAATTGTGATTTATAGTTTACTGAATGAAAAATATTGCAACCCATTTTGATTTTTAGTTTTTTAAATAAAAACTACAACCTATTTAGATCGGAAAAACTAAAAACCAAAATGTTTCATGTTATTTTTTCGGAAAAACTAAAAAGAGATGACTCATAGTTTTTTCATTTGGAAAAAGTGAAAACAGAAATGATTTTTAGTATCTTTTTTCGTTCATATTATATATAATCGTAAATAAATAATCGAATATTATCAAACCGTACGTAAATAAATATTCAGAATATATAATAAAATTTTTATAAGGTCATGAAAAAATAAAAGTTGTAAATAAATATATTTTGTAAAATTAAAAAAATAGTCACTAAAGCAGTAATAATTTAATTAAATAAAGTTTAAATAAATAAATAATAAAAGAAATTAAAAACTAAAAATTTTATTATAAAATTTCGCAACAAAATATGAAACATAAATTGGGTTTATTTTGATGTTTATGAAATCTTTGAAAAACTTAAAAAAAATATAAAAAAAAGTTAGGTTTATTTTGATATGTTACCGTTATTGATAAAAATCTGAAAAGTTGTTATTATTTTTTTATAAATGAAAAGTTGTTAGTGACCTGCTAAACAAGTTTGCAGGTAACCAATTACTATTATTGATAGAAAAATAAAAATTTGTTACCTATATAAACGATAAAAAAATATATAAGTTAATGTTAGTAATGATAAAAATAAAGAGTAAATTACAAAAATGGTCCATTTGGTTTGTTCAAAATTATGGAAACGGTCCCTCACCTTCCATAGTTGCAGTAACGGTCCCTCAAACCACTTTTTACTTGCAGAATTGGTCCTTTGATTTTATATTTTTTTTTAAATGATGATTTTGCTCTTATCTCAATTACAAGTTTGGTAATTTCAATTTTGGTCCTTTTTCTTGATTTTTTATTTTTGGTTTTATATTTGAAATATTAATTTAATAAATTAAAATTTAATTCATTATTATTATTATTATTATTATTATTATTATTATTAATTTTACCTATTTATTTTGTAAAATAAATCTATATTTATTTACTAAAAATTATTTTTATTTATATACTCAATTAGTTTATTTATGCATTTTTTTATGTGATCAATTTATTTATTAAGGTTTTATTTATTTATATTTTATTGGTTAAACTATTTGTATAATTTTATTATTTATATTTTTTTATCAAACTATTATGTTCCGTTAATAAATTTTGAATTTATGTACATTTTGCCTTAAAATATACTGATTCATTACGTTTTGATTTGTGTTTTCTAATTTATTATTTATTATTTAAATATTTTGTTACACTAATATGTTTTTACAAAAATTTATTATTTTATTTGTTGGATTTTACTAGTTTGTTATGCCAGTGCATTTAGATTTCAATTTATTATTTTATTTGTTTTGATTTAAATTTTTGCTATGTTAATATTATATTATTATTATTCTCATTATTATTATTATTATTATTATTATTAATTTACCTATTTATTTTGTAAAATAAATCTATATTTATTTACAAAAAATTATTTTTATGTATATACTTAATTAGTTTATTTATGCATTTTTTATGTGTTCAATTTATTTATTAAGGTTTTATTTATTTATATTTTATTGGTCAAACTATTTGTATAATTTTATTATTTATATTTTTTCATCAAACTATTATATTTCGTTAATAAATTTTGAATTTATGTAAATTTTGCTTTAAATTTACTAATTCATTACGTTTTCATTTATGTTTACTAATTTATTATTTATTATTTAAATATTTTGTTACACTAATATGTTTTTACATAAATTTATTATTTATTTGTTGGATTTAAATATTTTGTTATGCCAGTGCATTTAGATTTCAATTTATTATTTTGTTTGTTTTGATTTAAATTTTTGCTACGTTAATATTAAGTAAAAATTAACAAAATATTTAAGTGTAAATGAATAAAACATATTTTGATTTAAGTGACTATAGTATTTTTAGTTTTTATCTAATTTACCATTTTGTACATTAATATCTTTTACTCAGTTTCACTTAAATATTTTTGTAATTTTCACGTAAGTATTAACGTAGCAAAATTTTAAATCAAAATAAATAAAATAATAAATTCAAATCTAAAATATATTGGCATAACAAAATATCTAAATCCAACAAATAAAACAATAATTTTGAGTAAAAACATATTAGCGTAATAAATATTTAAATAAAAAATAATAAATTAGTAAACTTAAATCAAAACGTAATGAATTAGTAAACTTAAAGAAAAATGTATTAACGGAATAAAATAGTTTGATGAAAAAATATATATAATACAATTATACAAATAGTTTAACCAATAAAATATAAATAAATAAAACCTTGATAGATAAATTGAATACATAAAAAAATGCATAAATAAACTAATTAAGTATATTAGTAAATAAATATAGATTTATTTTACAAAATAAATAGGTATAATTGATAATAATAATGAGAATAATAATAATAATATATTTAATAATGAATTAAATCATAATTTATTAAATTAATATTTCAAATTTAAAACAAAAAATGAAAAATCAAGAAAAAAAGATCAATATTGAAATTACCAAACTTGTAGTTAAGAGAAGACAAAAGCGTCAATTTTAAAAATTTAAAAATAGAAGGACCAATTTCGCAAGTAAAAAGTGGTTTGAAGGACCGTCACTGCAACTTTGGAAGCTGAGGGACCGTTTCCATAATTTTGAACAAACCATAGAGACCATTTCTGTAATTTACTTAAAAATAAATAATGTTACCATTAATGATAAAAATGTCAAAACTTGTTACTATTTTTTGTCATTTGCCATTTTTTATTTCAATAATATATATAATATATATTTATCATCTATCTATCATGTTAAAAGAGTAACTAAATGTCACATGGCATGTTTTAATGTAATTTGCCACATGTCGCTCTCCCCTTTTGCCACATCATTTACTGATTTTATTTTTAAATTTTAAAGCAAATCAAATCTATTTGAATCTAATATGAATTAATTTAATAACTAACTAACTAAAATTAAGCAAACTTTATTATTCATATAATTATTATATTATGCATATATATAATATTAATTTCTAAAATTATCCCATGTAATACATGGGTAATAACCTAGTATAAGAATATATTTATATATGTGGCTCATCAAAGCTCGCGAGCTCGATATGTGATATTGAGTTTGAGCTAACGAGAAACTCGATTCATTTACACCCATGTCTGTAAATGGGTATTAGAACCTCTGAACACATTTCATGCTTTTTTGACCCACCTAAGCGATCAATAAACATCTGAATGGTAATACACCATGCATTTAATTGGGCATTTAATACGTCATTTAATTGGACATTTAATTACATCTTCTAATATATTCAATAAATAGATGAAACATGTTGTTTATGATCATTTGCACCGTTTATTTTGATTTTCTAATAGTGATATGTTTTTACAAGATAATGAATTCTTTTGGTGATTTTGTTATTCTCTTGATCATGATTTTTCTACTAGCAAGCAAAGTGCAACAACAGACGGAATGCAACGTCGGTGATGTCAGAGATTGTGGACCATCACTTGACAATCCTAATATACCACCAACCCCGCTATGTTGTGATTAACTCAACCAACATAAAGATTGTTTTTGTAATTACAAAAGGTAGTACTTTCGTATAGGTGTTGTTATAAAAGCTTGTAACATTGACTTCAAAATGGTATGTATACTTTGAGATATAAATATTTTTGGTCCGAGTCAAACATGGTATATTGTGAATAAACTTACTTAATCGTTTAGATGAAGTTATTATCATGTTTGTAGATGAAGTTGCAATCTTCATACTGTTGGAAATTCGTATCGTTTTTCATAAAAACGTAAACATTAATCACATTAAATGCACAACGGAAGCTTTTTAAAATCACGAATTTCGTATACGGATCATCAAGTATACATAAGATAAGTAAATGTGAAAGCATATAAAAATCACATCTTTGTATTCGATGACAAGAATACACGAATGAGATGCTTTCGGTATCCACCGGTGATGACACAGTCGAGCGGCGCCAGGTACGCAATTGAACACACGAAGAACGGGAAAAACAAACCCTAGGTTTTGTTTCTTTGCGGCCGAACCCCACACAAACACACACCATTGTGTTTGAGTTTTGTTATGCGTTTTCTATTGTGTGTCACACACACTTTGTAGGGTTATATATATATATATATATATATATATATATATATATATAGGGATGAGATCCATTGTGAACAAGTTATTGTTATGAACAAATAAAAAAATACATATAATCATTCATATATATCAACAAGTGTTTGTAACATTATTCATATGACTCAAAAAGGTTCAAAGAAGTATCTACAACAAGATTCAGAACACTCAAAAGATTCATAGTAGTTTTTACAACAAGATGCATAGGATTCAACAAAATTCATAAGATTCGACAAATTCATAGGATTTAATAAAATCCATAGGATCCAATAAGATTAATAGGTTAATAGAATGGTTCGGTAGTATTTTCAACAAGATTC
This sequence comes from Centrapalus pauciflorus, assembly GCA_020465985.1. Lineage (NCBI taxonomy): Eukaryota > Viridiplantae > Streptophyta > Magnoliopsida > Asterales > Asteraceae > Centrapalus > Centrapalus pauciflorus. The sequence goes on along the minus strand of JAANYP010002236.1, from coordinate 68,568 downwards.
ATATGATTCAAAAACTATTTTATGGTTGTTCACAACGAACAAAGTGTTCACAAAAGATGTTTAGTCTCTCTCTCTCTCCCTATATATATACATATATATATATATATATATATATATATATATATATATATATATATATATATATATATATATATATATATATATATATATATATATATATATATATATATATATATATATATATGTATATATATAGAATATGGTTCGTGTGAGTACCTAAAAAATGCAGAGTACCATGAGTACCTGTGAACAAACGGGGTTCGAATGTGAACTTGCTCCGAAAAAAAGATTTTTTAAAATTTTTTTTTTTCATATTCCTTTCGATACAAATAAAATAAGTCTATTAAAATTATATACATTCACACTTTCTAGCATCTTAAAAGTCTCGTGAACGTGAAAAAATTCATGTGAACATGCTTAGTTACTGTTCATGTGAACACACACGTTTCACATAGTTATAGTGTGTGTTTATATGTGATTTTTTTGCAAGTAGTCTTGTATTATTAATTTAAACATGAGTATGAAAAAAAATGGTTTTAAGCAAGATACCTCTGGTACTCCGCAAAACTAGTGGTACTCATTTGAACCCATATATATATATATATATATATATATATATATATATATATATATATATATATATATATATATATATATATATATATATATATATATATATATATATGTATATATATATATGTATGTATATATATATATATATATATATATATGTATATATATTGTTAGGCACAAAAAGACCTCAGTCAAACAGTTCTGCATCTGAGGGGGAGATTCTTAATCAAACCTGTTGATGCATTTGAAGGTTGAATTTAAGGCCTGTTATATGCCTTATTGAAACCTGAAAATGATTTGCAATATCAGTCCAAAGCTGTTCTATATGTTGCATGTGTTGCAACAAAGACAGTTTGTCCAAACTGTTCAGTCTGCTGAACAGGCTGGACATAAACTGTCTACGCTGCTCTACACTGGTGAGCAGCTTGGGCAGTTTACAAGTGTCCTGTTCTTTGTGAACAGGCTAAACACTCTATGGAATATGTTTCCAAGTCCTCATGTATTGTTTTTGGCTAAAAGATCAGTTTAGAAAGTCGAAGACAAAGTGGAAAACAGAACTGCTCAGCCTGCCCATGCTGTTCTGTCACATGAAGACAAAAGGATATTTGAAAAAGGGTGACAGACCTTTTTCTTATATCAAAATAGGCCTTAACTAAGAAAGAAAGACGCAAAGTTGACATTCCTTATTTAGTTAAAGCTAATGCAACAGTAGACAAAAAGAAAAGATAAAAAATTCTGCACACATGAAGACAAGTCTACTTTTCAGAATATGCAGAAAAGTTTATGTTGTCTTTTCAACAAGACTTTCCACTTTTCCTTTCGTCCAATAAAGAAGCTTCTCTTAGATCCTCTGAGTGAGTATAAAAGGAAACTTCCAAGGATTGAAAGGATAAGCCAAAAAGCTAAGTGCTGAAGCCAAGAGTGAACGTGCATTCAAGTGTATCTTTCATGCATGCAAGTCTGCTTGAATAAAACAGTGCTTGGTGTCTAAGCTGTTCTTGTTCAAGCTGTTTCTTTGAGTCTTGTAAACATAGTGAGTGTATTCATTGTAACTAGTTTAAGTCTGTCTTAGATTAGTTAACATACTGTTGTATGTGTCATCTCAGCTTGAACCATTCCGCATTCAAGCCTTTTTGTAATTAACTTCTGTTGATAATACATACAAACATTGAGAAAAGAGTGTGTGTTTTTAAATAGCTGTATTCACCCCCCTCTACAGCTTAAGGCTATATACTTGGGAAACCTTTCGGGACCTACAACTGGTATCAGAGCAGTTTAGAGTGTGTGTCATTCTAGATCTCTCATTCTCCCAAAGTTTTCATGAACAACAGTGCTGCAAGTTCCTCATACTATGACAATGGCTCAATGGGCAAACCTCCAAAATTCAATCATCAGAACTTCTCTGGTTGGAAGTGCAGAATGATGCTCTACTTAGAGAATCTGGATGCGCAACTACCAGAGATTGTAATGGAGGGTCTCTATGTGCCAACCTCTGTTACAACCATAACTCCTGCTGTTGAAGGAGCTGCTCCTGAAATCAGAACATTTGAGAAAGCAAAAGCTCAATGGTCTGATGAAGACAAAAGACTGGTGGCTCTTGATGCAAATGCCAGAAATAACATGGTCATCTTTCTGCCTGATGATGTGTTCAAACAGGTTGAGAAGATGAAGACTGCAAAGGAGATTTGGGATACTTTGTGTACCGTCTATGATGGACCCACAATCACACTAGACAACATGATTAATAATCTTGTTAGACAGTATGAACCCTTCTTTGCAAAACCAAAGGAGACTCTCACTGAAACATACACCAGGTTTACTGCTCTTGTAAATGATCTCAAAGCTGTTGGGATCACCAAGGACAGCCTGACATTGGTAAACAAATTCTTAGACACCCTACCTGAAGAATGGAATTATTTTTCTACAATCTTAAGGAATTCAGGTACCATCAGAAGTATGGATCTTGTTAACCTGTATGGATCCTTACTGAATGATGAGCAGTCAAGGCAACAGAAGAGAAATGCCTTGGAAATATCTAAGAAAGGTGCAACCTTTGTGGCCAGTGTGAGACAACCTGTAAGTCAAGTGAGTGATGTGTTCACTCAACCTGATCAACAGGCTGATGATAAGGAGGAAATGTCTGATGAGGAAGACAATGCAGATCTTGCTGAACTGGATGATGAGCAAATGATAGCCATGCTTGTCAAAAGGTTCAACAAGAAAAGGTTTGGAAGAAACATGCTGCAGGGAAGCTCAAATGCTGTTAAAAAGAAGGCATTTGATAAGACCAAAGCTGAGTGCTTCAAATGTGGCAAACCTGGCCACATAGCTGCTGACTGTGTGTCAAAAGCTGTTGGTCAGTCATCCAAACCACACAAGACAAACAGGGATGATGGCTATAGGGTTAAATATCTTATGGCCATGGCTAAGCTAAGGAAGTTGGAAAACTCAGTGGTTTCCAACCGGCAAAAAGGACTCATGGCAGAGACTTATGACTGGGAGGAGTCTGATTCATCATCTGATGAAGAAGATAACCACTGTCTGATGGCCAACACTGATGTCCCATCAACAAGCAACTTCAAACAGGATATGGCTGAAGCTGAAGCTTTTTAGCAGCTTGGAGAACTGGAACCCTACAATGATGTATAAGGTACAAAATGTTATGGATTACAGTTCTGAAGAAAAAGTTAAAATGTTTGAATATATGCTTGTTGATCTGAAAGCTACTGTTGAGAAGCATACTGTTTTATTATCTGAAATCTCTAAGCTTAAAACTGATCTTGAAACAAAATCCAGTAAACTGGACAGTTTCCATAAGTTGGAAACTGAGCTTGATGAATTAAAACACATCAACTCTATTTTACTGGAAGAAAAGAGAGAAACAGATATAAAACATGCTAAGCTTCAAAAGATAGTTGACTCTTGGTGCCAATCTGCACAAAAAGTCAGCCACTGCATAAGTCAACAAATCCCTGCATAAATCCAAGCCTATCTTGGAGGGGATCTTGACACAGCAGCTTCCATTGTTGAGATTAATAATCTAAAAGAAGACTTGTCCACTCTTGGTGAGCTTCCAAACACTTTCATTCAAAAAGTGAATGGTAAATTAATCTCAACAAATAGGTTTGTCAGGTCTCAAAACACTGACAGCTCGTGTGAACCTAGCTCAAAAGCTGCTAATGAAATGAATTCTCCATTAAATCAGCTTGCTAAGTGCTCTACTGATTCACACAAGAAAAAGCAAGGAAAGCATGCCCAAACTGCAGCTGTGGACACCAAACCTGTTGACAAAACAGGCTTTGGATCTAAAGCTGATGGTAAAAGGCATACTAATCCTTTTAATGCTGAACATTTTGAAAATAAGTTTTCAAAAGGTAAGCAGTCTGCATTTAACAAGGGTAAGTCTCATGTTGAAGGCAAACGTGCTGTGATTTCAAATAAGTTTTCTAATCATAGTGGTAAACTGGTTCTAAATGAGAATAAGTTTTTCAAAACCAGAAATAATGATTATGTTGATAGGCAGCATCAATCACATCTTAGGAAGGACAAAGGCAAAGCCATTGTTCAGCCTGAGAGATTGAGGAATAAGTTTCCTAAACCTGTGGAAGTTCAAAATCCAATTAAGCTTCCTATCTTTGACATCTGTCCTTCTAAAAAGAGGAAAGAAGAGACAGGCAAAGCTGTTGCTATTGAACCTTCCACTCAAGCTGTTGATTCATCAAATAATAATAAGTTTGCTAAACCTGGTGATAAAATCAACAGAAATAACTCAGAATGTGTCTCTGAAAGGTCTTCTTCCAAAAATGCTAAGAGGAGAAAATGCTATAAATGTGGAATGAAGACACATCTGGCCAAAGACTGTCCTGAAACTGAGGACATGAGACCAGCTGACTCTGATGGTTCCTTCACAGCTAACATAAACAGTGTTGGAAACATCTCAGTCAATGAGAGTGGTATCCAAACTGATACCACTCAAATAGGGAATATTAGTGTTAATATCACAAGTTCATCAACAAATGTTGATGAAGTAGGAGAACTCATCTCTGTGATGAGTTCCCCTAAAAATGACTAATATTCTTCTTGTCACTCTGCAGGAAAAACAACCATCCCAGGTTTGGTACTTGGACAGTGGCTGCTCAGGGCACATGACAGGTTGTAAGGACCTGCTGAGTGATCTCAGGCCTAAAAAAGGGCCAAAAGTCACATTTGGTGACAATGTACAGGGATCCACTGAGGGATATGGAACTCTTAAAGCTGGTGTTGCATTGTTCAAAAGAGTAGCCTATGTGGTTGGGCTGAAACATAACCTTGTTAGCATAAGTCAACTGTGTGATGCTGGCTACAAGGTTAACTTTGATGAGCACCTGGGTTACATATTGGATCCCCAAGGCAAAGTTGTGTTGTGTGCTCAACGAAAGAAAGGTGTATACGTTGTGGATATGCAATCTGCTGATCCCACAACTGAAACCTGTTTTCTCACAAGAACAAATGCAGATCTAAATTGGCTATGGCATAGAAGGCTGTCACATTTGAACTTCAAGAACATCAACAAACTCTGTAAGAAAGAGTTAGTGACAGGTTTGCCTTCTATGACTTTTGCTAAGGATAGACTCTGCACAGCTTGTGAGAAAGGCAAGCAGAGGAAATCATCTTTTAAATCCAAACATAATTTTTCTATTGATACTCCTCTCTTCTTAATCCACATGGACTTGTTTGGACCTGTCAATGTCCCAAGTCTAGGAGGAAGAAGATACACTCTAGTAATGGTTGATGAGTTCTCCAGGTACCCATGGGTTATCTTCCTGAAGAGCAAAGGAGAGGCTGCTAGAGAAATTATTGGTTTTGTGAAAAAGATGGAAATGCTGAACTCTGCCCAAGTGAAGCAGCTTAGAAGTGATCATGCTACTGAATTCAGGAATAGTACTCTTGAAGACTTCTGTCAAGAGAAAGGAATTACTCAAAACTTTTCAGCTGTAAGAACTCCACAACAAAATGGAGTTGCTGAAAGGAGAAACCGAACTCTCATTGAAGCTGCTAGAACCATGCTGTGTGCATCTGGTTTACCTTCATCATTCTGGGCTGAAGCAGTTAACACTGCCTGCTTCACCCAAAACAGATCCTTAGTGGTGAAAAGGTTCAACAAGACTCCCTATGAGCTACTCAAAGGGAGGAAGCCAAATGTCAGTTACTTTCATGTGTTTGGGTGTCCCTGCTTCATTCTGAATCAAAGGGACCAACTGGCAAAGTTTGAACCAAAAGCTAATGAAGGTGTGTTTGGTGGCTACTCTGCTATCTCCAAAGCCTACAGAGTATACAACAACAAAAGAAAGGTGATAGATGAATCTATCAATGTCACCTTTGAAGAGTCCAAGAATGCCTCCACCAAAGCTGTTCCTGAATCAGTTTCAGGAGAATTAAACTTTGATGATCTCATGCATTCATATAGTGAAGGACTCAAAAGCTTCCACTACATCCAGTGTGGAACCTGTTAACCATGATGGGCATGATGATGATTATGTTAATACACCCTGTGTGAATAAGTGTACTGACTTAATTACAACTGCATGTCCTGAACCTATCAATGCTGATTTTCCTGGTTCCTCTGCTGATATGTTCAACAGTGGTCAGTCATGTTCAACAAGTGAACAGGCTCAAGACAACAGTGTGTCTGAAAATCTTGAGAGCTGTTCAAGAGGACCTGCTGAAGCTGCTAATAACTCAGGAGAATCCTCATTGAAGAATGATCCTAAGTGGATCAGATGTGTTAGACATTTTATTTTGATCATTGGGAGTTGTTTTGTAATAATTATTATCTTAGTATTTAGTCTTGTATTTATTTCCTTGTAGGTTATTTCTTTGTAATAGTCAAGGGACCAAATGTGCCAATGTGTAATACTTAATTAAAGGAGCCTAGAAATAGGCTCCTAGGGTTTTGTAGCTTCACACGGTTGACAATTGAATGAAATATTCCAGCCGCCACTTGCAAATATTCTCTCAACATTTATTTTGTCTTTCTTCATCATTTCACAATTATTGAGCTAGTTTCTTCTTGTGTTTGATAAGAAATCATTAAGGTGCTGAAATATATACGGGATTACATTTTTACAATTGGTATCAGAGCTCAGAAATGTGGATTTCAACTGAATCTCACGGTTTCTGCTGGGTTTTTCAAGTGTTCTTCGTGTTCTTCATTTCCATACGGTTAGATCTTTCCATCCTCTGTTTTTCTGCGTTTCTTGTGTTATTATAGTCTTATAATCATCACAATATCATCCTCTAGTGATTTCAAGCTCATTCAGTTCCATATTTTTTTAAAATCATCAAGAATCGGATATTTCATCAAGTTTAAAAATATTGGTTTTTAGTGGGTTTTTTTAGCTTGTTCTATGCTGTTTTTAAGTGTTTTAAGTTATTTTAAATCACCAAAAGTGTTTAAAATAGTTTATCCATCATTTAGAAATGTTTTTTTGGCTTTACAACTGATAAAATCTATTTCTGCTTAGTTCTGCCTTAGAAAACTGAGAAAACCTGCTGTATTTCGGACCCCTTACTGTAGCAATTCGGACCCCCTAGGAACCAAATATCACCCTAATTCGGACCTCACTTCGGACCAATTCGGACCATATTTAGGTGCATTTCGAACCCCCCATCTGCCTATTTCGGACCCCACTTAGGTCCCATCCGAACTTCGGACCATCCAAAGTTCAGATCAGGCTTTCCATTTTTCCATTTTGGACTTGTATTTAAATTTTTCAAATTTCGGACCATATCCATTTCGGACCATCCGAACTCGGACCATCCGAATTCGGTCCCCACCTGGACATTTCCTAGGCCCTGTCCACTGTTCATCCGAATTCGGGCCATCCGAATTCGGTTCCCTCAGTTCCACCCGAATCACTGTTCATCCGAAATAGCAGTTCATCCGAATTAGGCCCCCATCCAAATTAGTACTTCATCCGAACCATAGACCCATCCGAATTATTGTTCACCCGAAGTAGGTTCTCATCCGAAATAGTTCATCCATCCGAATTCACTTCCATCCGAATTATGTTTCACCATCCGAACCCCAGTATATCCGAATTCGATTCTTATCATCCGAAACACTGTTCATCTGAACCTCTTCCATCCGAAATCAGTACTATTCGTCCTAAGTCCAGCCCATCCGTGTCCAATTTCCACCTTTAAGATCTTCATTTCTACTCAGCACCCATCATAATGTCTCGCGAAGCTCTCGTACTCGGATCTGAGAACAGACCACCTGTTCTCTATCCAGATGAGTATGAACAATAGAAATCCCGGTTCCTTAAATTCGTTGGAATGCAACCGCTTGGGAATTTGATGCTTCAATCCATTTCCAAAGGTCCCGTCATCTATTATCGGGAGATAGCAGCCCGACCTGAGGCTGACCCCCCCTGTCCAAGCCTCTAAAGTTGAACGAGAACCGGCCAATGACGCCGAGAAAGACCGACAGCATGCTGATAAGAGGGCAGAATATCTAATCTATCAAGCCCTCCCCACTGATATTCTGGTTGGCGTAGACAGCAAAATGTCTGCCAAAGAAATGTGGGACGAGTTGGAAGTCCAGATGCTGGGGGCAGATCTCGATGATCGTGCCAAGATCGAGGAGGCAAAGGCTAAGTTTACGGAATTCTGCGCAATAGACGGGGAATCTCTGCAATCCACGTTTACAAGGTTCTGTGCGGTCCTAAATGAGTTGAACAAACTGCACATAAAGAAGGATAGGGATGATATCAACATCCAGTTCTTTGCCGCCTTAGCCCCCGAGTGGCAGCTTGCATGTCGGGCCACGAAACAAAGCCTGAACATTCCTGAGGTATCAATCAATGTCGTCTTTAAGGAGCTCAAGAAGTATCAAGGGGATGTTGATCAACAAAAGCTGATGGCAAATCAATTGGCCTCTCTACTGCTATCAGCCAACACCGGGTTAAAACCAAATGATTCACTCGCCTTGATCACCAACACGCAGATTCCGACACCATCCTTTGCTCCAGGTGCTTCATCATCGCAGTACAGGTATGCTTCTCCTTCGCGTGAGGTATTTGATGAGGAAGAAGCCTCTATACAAGAACAGATAGCTTTGTGGACCAACCGTCTCCAACAGCGACGGTTCTCCAACAAGACTAACAATCAACTCCGTTATGACACCGGTCCACGGAGGTACTCAGATGACCGAAGAGATGAACGACGCGATGATTATCACAAGGATGAATACCGTAGGGATGATCGGGATGATCGCAGGTATGACGATAGACGCGACTATCGAGATGATCGCCGTTATGAAAGGCGAGACGATAGGCGCGATGATCGAAGGGACGACAGGCGGGACGATCGAAGGGATGATCGTAGAGATGACCGCCGTGATGAGAGGAGAGAGCCCGAAAGAAGGGACAGAAGGCGAGATGACAGCCGAGAGCATCGTCGCGCCGATAAGAGGCCGGCGGAGAGAAGAGATGAACGGCCAAGAGCAGACGAGCCGAAAGCCGCAGATGAACGTCTCTGTTACAAGTGTGGCAAACCGGGCCACTTTGCTCGGGAGTGTAAAAACAATTTCGACAGAGACGTCGCATATTACGAGAGAAAGCTCGAGGCCGCCAAGAAAAGAACGGATGCGTTAGCCCTCGTCGCCCAGGAAGACTACTGGGATGCTGAAGATTCTGAAGACGAGGATGACAAAGGCAAGAACTGTTACATGGTTGATCGTATGGGGTTGGAGAACTGTGCTGTTTCCACTGCTGACAATTCAGATCATGCTGCTGAGGGGGAGACATTGACAAATCCACCAGCATGTCTGATGACTACAACCAACGATCCCGAATGCTCTACATCCGGTTCTGAGTCAAATGAGGTATATTCCTGTTACATTCCTGCACATGTAAATAATTTATTTATAGATAATGAATGTACACTGCACACACATATTCTTGATCTACAAGCTAGATTAAATGCTGAAACTACAAGGTGTGTACAGGCTGAACATCAAGCTCAAACTCTAAAAGAATCATCTGAATTATATCATTCAAAGTGGTTAACTAATCATAATGTTATAAAAAAGGAATTTAATAGAAAAAGTAGATGTTCAGGATAGGAATATATATCTTGAATCTTGCATGGACACACTATCAAAAGAAAACCTCTCTTTAAAAGAAGAAATTTATGTTCTTACAAAACAATTAGATGTGGTAAATATGGAAAATATAGACAGTTTAGAAAAATACAAAATGATTGAAGAAGAAAGGATAAGTTTGTACTCAATAATAAAGACCATTGACGATGCATTTCTAAAAAGGGGTAAAAAAAACAAACTATCCACTTAAATCAGCCCAAAGAAACTAGGTTTTACCATTCTAAACAAGGAATTGGTTTTAAAAATCCTAAATATTTGGAAAAAGCACAAAATGTTTTACCTGTATTTTATGACATGAATTATATGGGAGCCGGTCTTAAATCTTTCTTTTTTGAGTCATCAAAAGAAGTTTTAAACCAAGAAAATGAGAAACGTGTCGCTCGTAAAGATAAAGAAATTTCTTTTCAATATGAAGAACTTAACGAGAGTTATTCTTCTAGAGTACCCACTTTAGAGGAAGACTTCTTGTCAACTTATTCAGAAGCTGAATTGAAAACAGAAACCATAAAATCAACTCCTCAACTTTATATTCCTGCAAAAGTTCTTCAACAACAAATCACTGTTTTAGAAAAGGAATTGAAGTCGTCTCAAAAGAAAGTACTTGATCTTCAAGATGCTCTTCTTAAGAGCGAAGAAGAATTGGTAAATCAATCTTTTCAACAATCTGTGGAAGTTACTGTCTACAGAGAAAATTTTGAAATGGTTTCACAAAAATTGAAAGATCTTTCAAAAGAACAAACACTTTCTCATTCCACAAAAATTCCATGTGTGTCATCAAAGAAAGGTAAGGCTAAAGCTGAAACTTCTTCTGTCATTTACAAAGGTGAGTGTTCAAAACCTTTCAAAAATGAGGTTCCTAAAAAGACTCAGATCAAATCCAAGTCTTTTAAGAAACCCACTCACCACCAAAAAGAAAATTCTGTCAAGTCTAAATCTTCAACAACAAATCACTGTTTTAGAAAAAGAATTGAAGTCGTCTCAAAAGAAAGTACTTGATCTTCAAGATGCTCTTCTTAAGAGTGAAGAAGAATTGGTAAATCAATCTTTTCAACAATCTGTGGAAGTTACTGTCTACAGAGAAAATTTTGAAATGGTTTCACAAAAATTGAAAGATCTTTCAAAAGAACAAACACTTTCTCATTCCACAAAAATTCCATGTGTGTCATCAAAGAAAGGTAAGGCTAAAGCTGAAACTTCTTCTGTCATTTACAAAGATGAGTGTTCAAAACCTTTCAAAAATGAGGTTCCTAAAAAGACTCAGATCAAATCCAAGTCTTTTAAGAAACCCACTCACCACCAAAAAGAAAATTCTGTCAAGTCTAAATCTTCCATGCTTACTGACTCTAATCGTTTTGTTCCTACAGATCATATAAGGAGAGTCCCAAAAACCACCATGCTGGATTTTACAAGTTTTTTTGTGAAGAAGGCTTTAATGCCAAATGAATTTGTTACTAAAGATAGGATGTCTGTAATCTCTAAAGACAATTTATGTAACAATGTGTGTGACAATGCTTGTAATGATGTACTAAATATTGTTGTTCCTTTAAAGTACTCTTTCAGTGATTTATTTAATCTGTGTCCAACTCGATATAGACGACAGGTTCCTGAAATGAATATTTTCGTGCCATATCCTGTTAAACGAATTCGGAAAAAGAAAACAAAAAATTGTGCATCATCGGCCTCAAATAAAATTGAGATTTGTTGGTTGCCAAGGCCCAAAACCAAAGCAACGGTCAAAAAGGTCTCAAAAAGACAAAAACCAAAGGCAATTTCAGCGCCTAAGGTTTCAAAACCCAATAAATCCAATCTTCAATGGATTTCAACGGGTTGTGCATCCGGACCACACACAAATGCTAAATGGGTTCCTAAAACTGTACACGTGCCATATAAATTTGGAAATCCTAACAAAAAGGGACCCATATTGAGGTGGGTACCCAAGGTTGTGTGATCTTTATGCAGATGATTCTTGGTTACTTCTGATCAAGACCCGTAATTCAAAGAAATGGCTTCTAGTTACCTTAGACTAGGACCCGTTCTTTTGCTTGTCGGTTGTGCTTAAACCGACACGTTTGGCTTCTGTGCACACAGCCCAAGACCCGGTCTTAACTCATCATGTTTTCTGAACATCTCGGTTCAGAACACGGTTTGATTGTGAATTAAAAATGGATGTGTTTGAATGCATATAGTTTTTCATTATATGAATTTATGTGTTTTTCAGGCTAAGTCCATTTGGTATATGGATTCGGGTTGCTCCAAGCACATGACTGGAAGAAGAGAATTGTTGTCCAACGTTGTTGAATAGTATTGCGGAACTGTAAAATTCGGGAACAACCATCAGGCTCATATCAAAGGATACGGGGACTTAGTTCTAAATAATCTGGTCATCAAGGACGTTGACTATGTTGAGGGGTTATCACATAATCTTTTTAGCATAGGACAGCTCTGCGACAAAGGACTAGAGGTAACTTTTAGAGCTAAGAACTGCAGTGTTAAGAGTATGGATGGAAAAGAAATCCTAACAGGTTCCCGAAACTCTAACCTCTATACCATTGACGTAGCTAAGCTAATAGTGAAGGATAACATTTGCCTACTATCAAAAGCCTCTTCAAAAGACTCTTGGTTGTGGCATCGAAGATTATCCCATTTGAACTTTGATAATATCAACAAGCTGGCTACGAAACAATTGGTTAAAGGACTTCCTGAATTGCGCTACGAAAAGGACCATCTGTGTGGAGCTTGTGAGAAAGGAAAAATGAAACGATCATCTCACAAACCAAAGCCCAAACCATCAACAAAAAGAGTATTGGAGTTACTTCACATGGATTTATGCGGACCGATGAGGACTCAAAGCATAAATGGAAAACGATATGTGTTGGTTATCGTTGACGACTATTCACGATATACCTGGGTTAGGTTCTTGCGTTCCAAGGACGAGACAGCTCAAGAAATCATAGATTTTATCAAGAGTGTCGAGACCCAACAGCAGCTGTCAGTGCAATCAATCAGATCAGATAACGGCACGGAGTTCAAGAACTCGGTAGTTGAGGGCTTCCTTCGATCCAAAGGTATTCAGCATCAATACTCTGCTGCTCGAACACCTCAACAAAATGGGGTCGTGGAAAGGCGTAACCGTACGCTTGTGGAAGCCGCTCGTATAATGCTCACATACTCGAAGCTACCTCCGTTCTTGTGGGCCGAAGCCGTATCAACAGCATGCTATACACAAAATCGCTCCATCATCCATAAGCGCTTTAACAAAACTCCTTACCAACTCTTTTTGAATAAAATACCATTTATCAAGTACTTACGTGTATTTGGTTGCAGGTGCTATGTGCTGAACGACAAAGACAACCTCGGGAAGTTTAACGAAAAGGCGGATGAAGCGATCTTCATTGGATACTCATCCAACTCGAAGGCGTATCGCGCATTCAATACCAGAACCAGAACAGTCAATGAAAGTGTGCACGTCACATTTGATTAGTTGGCTGAACTGGCACCCGAAGTTGATCAATCAGGACCTCCATTACTCAAATGCCTGGAGACTCTTCCAATAACCCCATTTCTTTTTCTTCTTCTGATTTGGTGAATTTGTTTGATCCTTTTTATGTTGAATATTTCGGTCCTAACGCTAGTGTGTCTAATGTTGTCAATAATGTAGGTGATCTTTCCAGTTCAATTGCGCACAAAGTTTCTCCGCTCCATCTTCATCAACCTACCCTTATCCATCTACATCATCCACCGACACATCCGCAGTTGAATCTACTCCTATAATACCCTCACATATAATACCAACAATTCTTCCTTCACCTGAACACTCGGGAATCGAACCGGAACCAGTGGTACCATCATTTGAAACCATTGACCATGAATCTTCATCCATCCCCACATTAACCACAGAGGTTCCATCCCGAGCACCCCTTCCACACGAGATTAAATGGACCCGAAGTCACCCAACAGATCAAATCATTGGTGATGTATCAACAGGTGTCCAAACTCGTAGGGCATCTGCTAATGAATGCCTATTCGCATCATTCCTGAGTATGATAGAGCCCGCTCGTGTAGATGAAGCCCTAACAGATCCAGATTGGATAGTTGCAATGCAAGAGGAACTCAACCAGTTTGAACAGCTAAGAGTATGGCGGTTAGTTCCCAAACCAAAAGACCGTACAGTCATCGGAACAAAGTGGATCTTTAAGAACAAACGAGATGAGAACGACATTGTGATAAGGAATAAAGAAAGACTTGTTGCCAAAGGCTACCGACAACAAGAAGGGATAGATTATGACGAGACCTTCGCTCCAGTTGCACGGATCGAAGCAATCAGAATCTTCTTGGCGTACGCGGCACACAAAGATTTCAAAGTGTACCAAATGGACGTCAAGACTGCCTTTCTAAACGGTGAACTTAACGAGGAGGTGTATGTTGAACAACCACAAGGCTTTGTTGATGCACATAAACCTGACCATGTTTATGTGCTAGATAAAGCCCTCTATGGTTTAAAACAAGCACCTCGAGCATGGTATGATAGTCTTTCAAATTTCCTTATTTCTGCCGGTTTCTATAAAGGTGTGGTGGACACAACTCTGTTCACAAAAAAGGGAAGGCTCACATATAATGCTAGTACAAATATATGTCGACGATATTATATTTGGATCTACTGACAGTAATTTTTGTAAGGATTTCTTCAGCCCTAATGGAGTCCAGGTTCGAGATGAGTATGATGGGGGAAATGAACTTTTTCCTCGAATTACAAGTCAAACAACTTGAGGATGGGATTTTTGTGAACCAGTCGAAATATACTCTTGACATTCTCAAGAAGTATAAGTTAGACTCTTGCACGAGTATCGCAACTCCCATGGCCTCCAACTGTAAGTTAGACACCGATCCTTCTGGGAAAAGGGTCGATAATACAACTTACAAAGGGATGATAGGATCCTTACTATACTTAACTGCTAGTAGGCCAGATATAATGTTTTCAACATGTCTTTGTGCTAGATTTCAGGCCGACCCAAAAGAATCACACCTAACTGCGGTAAAACGCATTTTTCGTTATCGTAAGGGTACACCCGAACTTGGTCTATGGTATCCAAAGGGAACCGATTTTGATCTTACCGCGTTTTCAGATGCTGATTTTGCAGGTTGTAGAGTTGACAGAAAAAGCACGTCGGGGGGAATACAATTTTTTAGGAGATAGACCGGTGAGTTGGTCTTCCAAAAATCAGAATTGTGTTTCCACATCTACAGCTGAGGCTGAGTATGTAGCAGCTGCAAGCTGTTGCTCTCAAGTGCTGTGGATGAGAACACAATTACGTGATTATGGATTCTCACTCACCAATATCCCAATTTACTGTGATTCTCGAAGTGCAATTGTCATCTCTTGCAATCCCGTGCAGCACTCTCGAACAAAACACATAGATATCAGGTATCATTTTATTAAAGATCACGTAGAAAAGGGAACCATTGAATTTTATTTTGTTGGCACGGAATATCAACTTGCGGATATATTTACTAAAGCTTTAGACGAACCTCGTTTTTAGTTTTTAGTATCCCATATCGGCATGTTGAATCCGCCTTCCAATTAAATATCAGATATTGTCTTAAATAATTCTATTTCAATCTATCATGATTGAAATTTCTTTATTTTAGAAAATATCTGTTATTTAAATTTAAGGCTTGTGTCACAAAATTGAAACTCAATATTTCCTTATCTGTGTATATTTTTAATAATTAATGGTCCTGACAAATTGCTATGTGAATTGTTCATCACAGAGTGGGATGCAAACAATATCCAGGTTTGTCTGTGTTTGTAAGGCTAAAAAGGGTTGTTGAGTTTAATCTGAAAAAGAAAAGGAAAGGAACAGGTATTTATTTGAGGGGGAGTATAGTTAGGATTTTAATTTTTATAACTCTGTGTTTCTTTTTAATTTTTTGTAGTTAAATTTCAAATTCTAGGTTGGTCATATTTTAATTTAATTTTTAAGTTTAATTTAATAGGTCAGAAAATCCGACAAAGATTTTAATTGTTCATATTTATCATAAAGCCAAAAACATTTTAGGTTATTTTATTTTAGTTTGGTTTATTTTATCTTAATTTAAAAGATCAAAGAAAATACCAAAAATATTTTATTTTAAAGTTTCATGGAAAAACTCAAAAAGATTTAATAAAATTGGGCCAAATTTATTTTAATAAATCTTGTTTCAATTCTTTTTTCTTAAAAGCCCAAAATTTTTTTTTATGTGTGTTAAATGATAGATCCGGCGGCCCATTCACTCCTTGGGCGCGGATCTTGTGGTACCCGACCCGACCCGCTCCCTTTAAATAGGGCGGCGTCAACGGTCAAAGTCTTCATCCTCAAGATATTTTCTTTTCCTTCTTCTTCTTCCTCTACACCGACGCACACCACTCACCGCCGACCTCCATAGCTATCGGTTCAAAGCTTTTGGACCACCACTTTCCTTCGTTTTTATAGCATTTTTCATCTTCGGCACTTCCAGGTAACCCATTTCTATACTTATTTCAGTATTTAACATCATATATTGTGAGTTTGATTTTCAACTTTTAGTTAGTTTTTCACTTTGGTTTTTCTTCATTTTTAGTACTTTAATGTGTGTTTTTCACTTAGTAGCAGTTAGATAAAATGTTCCTTAGGTTGTTTTAGATTAGGATCTGTAATTTCATGCATTTTTGTCACAATCACCACTGTTCACGTTGCATGTTGCATGAACACCATTAATGAACTGTTGCATTTCGGACCATTCGAATTCGGACCAAACACCGAATTCGGATGTGTCCCTTAGAAATATTTCCAAATTTTGAAAACTGTTCATCCGAATTCAGACACTGTGCATCCGAACTCGGATCACTGTGCATCCGAATTCGGATCTTCAAAAGTGGGTTCAAAACTGTTCATTATATTTCTAAGTTAAACATTCATCATACACTGTTCATCCGAATTCGGTCCTCATCCGAATTCTGGATTCCATCCGAAATCGGTCCTTTCCATATCATTGCATACATCTACTTCGGTCCACATCCGAATTCGGATCATGTTCTTGTACCATCCGAATTCGGACCACCACCCACATCACCAATTCCACTTGCATTTCGGACCACCATCCGAATTCGGTCACTTCTGTCACATCATCCGGATTTCGGCCTGATCCGAATTCGGTGACACTGTTCATCCGAATTCGGACCATCCGAAATCCAACACTTAGCATTTTTTCCATTTTTGCATTTTTTTATATACTCTCAAAAATACAAAAATATTTTCCTCAAAGTGCACCATTGATTAGAGTTAGGACAAGTGTTTGAGTGAAAAAATCTGGTCTAACATCGGTCTCTTAACGATTGACTTTGGACTTTATTAATAGATTTTTATTCTACTAATAAAGACCCGATGCTAAACAGATCAGGCAGTTTCCATTTCACACTAATCTAGACTTCACATCAATGCCTTATCAGTTGAGTCTTCTTATTCTAACTCTGATGCACCTTGCAGGATGATGGAACCAGCAGTTGTTCTTACCGTACCCCATTTCCCCATCCCAAACAATAACGCCCAACTCCCCGAGCAATCCATCTTCCCCAACGCCGAGTTTGTCGAGTTCATTCCGCATAACTGGCAACTCGACGTTTCCATCTTAACCAAAGAACCCCAAACCCTTGCATTCAACATCCTCACTCGCCATCCAATCTATTACGCCTTATCCACCGCCATAGCTGTTCCCCAGATTTATCTGCAACAATTCTGGAACAGGCCAAAATATGTTTCTGACCCCGAACCTCATTTCACATCCACCATAGATTGTGTTCCAGTCAAACTCACTATATCTGCCATCCGCCACATCCTTCACCTACCAGCTGAATTCTACCTTCCAACCCGTGAATTTTTTTATCCCAACCCATCCGTCACTCAAACCCTATCTGAGATCCAAACTCTGGGTTATGATGGCCCTCTTTCCAAACCCTCAGATTTTCGCACAAAAAATCTTCAATCCCACTGGCGAATCCTGTTTGATGTAATCAATAAATGCTTCACCGCCAAGCATTCCGGACATGACTCTGCATCGGCTCAGGTACTAGCCATGTTCACAGGCTTTGCCTTTGACCGACATGTGGATTATGCTGCCTTCCTATTCGAGGAGTTACGAAGAGTCCATGTGGAAAGGAGCACAAAGAAAGGGAGAAAATATATTCCACTACAGCGATTTCTGCAGCTCATAATACAGTACGCCATGGACCATGATGACGATATCCATGAACGTCCGGAAGCAGACGTTTACCCCACCGTGGCGATTCAAAAGTTAACTCTGCCAAAGGGGGCCCCCACAGTGCCAATAATGAAAATACCTCTATCATTGCTGCTGAGCTCAATGGGGTTAGAGCGGGTTAGGGCTTATATTCAGGAGTGTTATCCGGATGAGTCTCAGTCGGAACCGTCTGAGACTAACCAATCCGAAGGTGAGGCGAGTATGAGTGAGAATGAGGGAGTTCGGGTGGATGTTCAGCAATCTCAACAACCTCTGGGTATGGGTGAGGGGGAGCCTGTGGTGGTAAGGGAGGAAGCAGGAGGTGAGGCGGCAGAGACGGCGGATTCAGAAAGAACCGTCTCTGTCGTGTGAGCGAGGGAGGTGCAATCTGAGGGTGACTAAGCCTAATAAGTTGGACTCCTCACCATAAGACCGTCCGTCCAACGGTCGAACTAACCACCACCACCCACTTGGTTTCCCCTCAAAGGGAAACCACTTCATTTCACGGGGTAATAGCACATACTCTATCGCCCTCTCATTCGGAGAGTGGCGGTGTTGAAAGAGGTCACGCTCCTCCCCATGTGACCGCACTTCATTCATTCACGATTCCATCCCCCATTATACAAACACCGCACGATGCCTTCGTGGCATCCCCAAGAGCTGCCTCCGTTGCAGCTCCTCAAACTTCCGGATCTGCGCGTCCTATACAGGAGCCAGAAATGACGGTAGGAAGACCGGAAGTGGCTCAAACGACGCCATCCACTTCCGGCCATCTCCCAATAAATTTGGAGATGTTAACGGCAGCTTTACGTGTCGCCGGCGTGGTTACCCGGGCTGACCTGGACGCCCAGAGGGATGCTGCCGAGGAACGTCACACCGCCCTACTTTCACTAATCAAGGGTAAGGGTGTCGCTTCCGAAGCTGGCCCCCCACCAGGTTTCCATTCAGTTCAAAATCAGATTTCCGAGCTGTCAGAAAAGATCGATGCGCTTACATGCCTTATTCTGCAAGTCTAAGAACAGCTTAATTCAAGAATGGATCGCCTCGAGTCGGCAGTCATAGAACTCCAGTGCCGCCCTCAGGCAGAAGCCCCAAAAAGAAAGCATGACGATCAGGACGACCCTGATCGTCTTGAGGGGGAGAAAACACGAAAGGTTCAGCATGAGGACCCCATGATTATTGTAGGGGGAGCAGAGGCTGAAGGCACAGAAATTCAAGGGTCTGGGTCTGGGGATCAGACTTATAGGACACGGAAGCGCTAATGATAGAATATGAACCTCTACAGATTGAGGGTCCAGCTCCGTTAGACCCTATGTCAGCAATGGTGATCTATGAGCCTAAATACAAAAAAGTCGAAATCATATTAGTGTCTGACTCAGACTCTGATACTGATAACGACTATACCTTTCTCACACCAAAGTCTGAACCCCAATCTCCACAACAATCACCTCCAATTCCAATTGAAATTTTGGATTCCCCATCCCATGAACCTTAAGAACAAACAACTTCTTCCATCCAATCACCTTCACCCACTCCCGTAGAAACTCCATCAATCCAACCCACTCCCACAACAAAAGAAATTCCACCAGTTATACCTACCCCATCAGTCCAATCAACCCCTCCAACTCAATTAGCTCCGCCTGCCCACATCGCTGAAACATCCGGATCCAGAACTGTCGATTATTTTGAAACAAGAGATGTCACCGCAATATATGACATGACAGACGTGGCATGGATAAATTGGTACTCACGGGGAAAAGTTCACAATCTGGATGCGGAAACAAAAGAAGAATTGAGTCAGGACCGGAGAGATCGAGTATTGAAACTTCTTGAGGCTCCTCCTGAAGAATTAGAAGAACCTCCGGTCCAGGGGTTAAAAGAATTTTTGAAGAAGTTCCCGGCTGATCAATTTCAAAATCCTTTCTTAGAAGAAAGGTTCAAAATGGTATTTAGAAAGAAGCCAGGATCTTACAGTAGACGTCTTCTGATGGTAATGACCGATGCATCTTGATGCGTTCAAGTTGAATATAATCAGATGATGCTGAGAGAAAAGAGAGAGACAAGAGCAAGTACTGGTCAAAATCCAAAATAGTCAAGATCAATAACATCCATATGTACAAGAGAGCCAGAGTGTACACTCCAGCCTTCGAGGTACTCAGAGAAGACGGTACTGTTCCAGAATTGTATGAAAGCGGCCTTGACTTTGTAAACATAGACGACATAGAGCTTCTGCACAACAAGATGAAAAATAAAGTCAAGGGTCATCTGACACACATGACTGCTCTTGCAGCCCTGGTTCGATGCATGAATCGCCGATCAATCATAATGTGCCTCAGAGATTTTCACATGGCAATTGAGAGTGCCTTAGTAAAAGTGGGTCTGAAAGCTCCTGATCAAGATATATTTTTGCTAGACCACTATCCGGCGTATAAAGTTCTGCTTCGAGGACAGCAGGGGTTATATTTTTGAACCAGAAAGGTTACAAAAGATTCATGCGCTTTGAGGATCTTCCATGTTACTCCGACGGCACTATCAGATTGGTTCGAGCAGCGCTTACTCAGAAAGTTCAAGACTTTGACGCTCAACCAAATCCAGAACTCAGATGCTCACCGAAGGAGATTCAGGATATCCTCAGCGGCATTGAATACCTGAACGAAAGGCTACATTTGAGACAAGTGACCAGACGCTTCGACGTCATCCTTGGACTCCAAGAATCAACAGACCATGCCAGAGTTCCAGGACCTCCTAAATGATCGAAAAGGGGGAGATTGTTAGACATTTTATTTCGATCATAGGGAGTTGTTTTGTAATAATTATTATCTTAGTATTTAGTCTTGTATTTATTTCCTTGTAGGTTATTCCTTTGTAATAGTCAAGGGACCAAATGTGCCAATGTGTAATACTTAATTAAAGGAGCCTAGAAATAGGCTCCTAGGGTTTTGTAGCTTCACACGGTTGATAATTGAATGAAATATTCCAGCCGCCACTTGCAAATATTCTCTCAACATTCATTTTGTCTTTCTTCATCATTTCACAATTATTGAGCTAGTTTCTTCTTGTGTTTGATAAGAAATCATTAAGGTGCTGAAATATATACGGGATTACATTTTTACAAGATGTCACCCCAATGATCAAATAATTGGTGACATCAACAAAGGGGTACAAACAAGGTGGGGCAGCTTAGGGAACTTCTGCATGTTCTCCAGTTTTGTTTCACTAATGGAGCCAAAGAAGGTGGATGAAGCACTAAAAGATGCCAACTGGATCACTGCCATGCAAGAAGAACTCAATCAGTTTGAGAGAAACAAGGTATGGAAGCTGGTCCCTGCTCCTAAAGGCAAAACTATAATTGGCACTAAATGGGTTTTCAGGAATAAGATGGATGAGCAAGTTCATGTAATTAGAAATAAGGTAAGACTGGTTGCTCAGGGTTATAGACAGGAGGAAGGAATTGACTATGATGAGACATTTGCTCCTGTGGCCAGGCTAGAAACAATTCATTTGTATCTAGCCTACGCTGCTCATAAGAGCATTAAGGTATTTCAAATGGATGTGAAGAGTGCATTTTTGAATGGGAAGCTGCAAGAAGAAGTTTATGTCAAGCAGCCTCTAGGTTTTGAAAATGAACAACATCCAGGTTTTGTCTATAAGTTGGACAAAGCTCTCTATGGTCTCAAACAAGCCCCTAGAGCCTGGTATGACACTCTTACTGAATTTCTTATGAGCAATGGGTACTCTAGAGGTGAAGTGGATACCACACTGTTCATAAAGAAGGTGAAGTCTGATATTATGCTTGTTCAAATCTATGTGGATGACATAATGTTTGGTTCTACCAATGAGCAGCTATGCAAGAATTTTTCATTACTCATGAAATCCAAATATGAAAATGAGTATGATGGGAGAACTTACTTTGTTTTTAGGATTACAGGTTAAACAAACCTCAACTGGAATTTTTATAAATCAAAGAAAGTATACTTTAGATCTCTTGAAGAAGTTTAAATTTGATCAAAGTTCTCCTATTAAAACCCCAATGGCAACCAATGTAAAATTGGATTCTGATGTCAGTGGCAAAGCTGTTTCAATAACAGCTTACAGAGGTATGATTGGGAGCTTGCTATATTTAACTGCTAGTAGACCTGATATTATGTTTGCCACCTGTTTGTGTGCTAGGTTCCAAGCTGACCCAAAGGAATCTCATCTAGCTGCTGTTAAAAGAATCTTCAGATACCTGAAGGGCACATCAGGTTTGGGTCTTTGGTATCCCAAAGACTCAAGCCTTGAACTAACAGGTTATTCAGATTCTGATTTTGCAGGCTGCAGGCTAGATAGGAAAAGTACAACAGGTGGATGTCAACTCCTTGGTGGTAAGTTGATAAGTTGGTGTAGCAAGAAGCAGAACTCAGTGTCTACTTTTACTGCTGAAGCTGAGTACATTGCTGCTGGAAGCTGCAGGCAGATTCTGTGGATGCAGCATTAGCTTGAAGACTATGGGCTTGTGTATAGGAAAACTCCTATTCTGTGTGACAACACAAGTGCCATAGCCATTTCCAACAATCCAGTATTTCATTCAAGAACAAAGCATATTGAAGTCAGAAATCACTTCATCAGGGATCACATTTAGAAAGGTAATGTGGAGGTAAGTTTTATTTCCACAAATGAACAACTTGCAGACATTTTCACCAAACCTCTTGATGAAACCAGGTTTAATTATCTTGTCAGCAAGCTGGGCATGTTAAACAAAAGTGACTAAGTGTCCTCAAAGGTCTAAGACTTTGTATGTCTCACACTGCTCTAGTTTCTCAGAACAGCTTAGACAGAACAGGTCATGCATCTTCTGTACTTAGCCATTTTTCTGAAATCCTTGAACAGCTTGAACATATAACAGGCTGAACAATAACAGTTTACTCATCCAGCCTGCTCTGATGGTCTATTCTCCACCCTGCTCACTCCTTCACACTGATTTACAAGACATTGTCTTGTATCATGTTCAACTAATGAACACAACCTGATCTTACATTAGAACACAGGTTGAAAGCACAGTGTGAAGAGTGAACAGCTTGAAGAGTGAACAGCTTGTGATGATCCTACTCATCACAGGTTTGACCAACAGCTTAGACCAACAGTTTTAACTACCTTTCTTCACAATTAAGTTACTTAATTTTTTGTTTTTATATAACTTATTTACTGCGGATAATGTGGGTTACGTGTGTTAGTGATTAAAAAGGGCTCAAGTGGTCTGACAAACGGTCTGACATGGACAACCGTTTCGTTTTCTGTTAACGACTTTTTCAAATCAACCGCCCAAATGTTTCTCCCTCATACCCACTCACATTCAAATCCTATAAATACCCCCTACTGTTTCATCTTCGTCTTCCTCACTATTTCCAGAAATCCTCAACCCTAAATCGACTAAGTGTTTTCTGCTTCTCAAAACCCCAATCCTTCACAAATGGCTCAAAGAAACAATCCCTTTCTTCCAGTATTCGTTGGTGATGATGTTGTGAAACACTCATCAGTTACCACGATGCTGACCATAAAGCCCACAAACTACATTGTCAACCTAACCATTCCCAAAAACTATGTGGGGAAGGGTTATGAACAAATGGTGGAATTTCTGAGAGTTCATCCGTTGAACTATGCAATGACTGCCACTCCTGGAGTCCTGTACCAGGAGATGGTGTACGAGTTTTGGTACACTTGTGCCTACAACCCTAACACCAAAGTCATAAAGGGGACTATTCTCAATGGGACTCAGACCATTGAGATCACAACTGATATTCTCAGGGAGGTTCTTCATCTACCAACTGCTGACCCCTATGACATGCCTCAACCTGAAGATGATCAAATGGGCAATCTGCTACGTTTCTGTGGTGTAGCAGAACCCAAAATCGGAGCAACATTGTTTAGGAAGGACCTGTCTCCGACCTACATTTTTCTATTTGCCTCGGTGGTGATGTGCTTCGGAAGTAAAGTTGGTTCATTTGACCAACTAAGCCGTGATGAAGTCCTCATTGTTCTACAGCTGGTGGATGGGACTATAATCGACATGGCCAAATGGATTTTTCTGAATTTGAGGAACCTGGTACAACAAGAAAACCGTCCAGCTGCTGTTCGGTATCCAAGGTTTTTGAGCCTCATCTTCAAACATCATTGTGGTGAGTAATTATATTCCTCTCAGCCTTTACATAAGACTGCTGCATTCCCTGTAATAGGGAATAGAGTGTTTTATACTCCTGTTCTACCCAATGAGCCTCCTCTGTCAACACCAATGAGGAGGCTGTTAGGATTGATGGAAGGACCCTGTGACGTGAGGGTGGATCCTGAACCTGCTCCCAACGGAAAATCCAAAGCCAGGGCCAAGCTTGTTAAAAGGACCCTGGCAACCACTGAAGCTGGGCCTGTCCACAAGAAGGCCAAAACAGCTCAGTCTGAGTCTGCTTCCTTGGCCTCTGTGGCTGAGGGGGAGCAGGCTCCTCACCCTGGTTCATCTGTTGAACCTGAAGACTTTGTGGCTGGTGCCTCTGTGGCACCTGAGACCAGGGAACAGGCCAACCCACCTGTTCCTGACCCAGTCTCACACCCTGTCCAAACAAAACCTATCACCTCTCCACAATCACCCACTTCATCCATCCAATACCAACGCAAGTCTCTAGCCAAAAGGAAATCAGCCCCAACAACCAGCTCCTCTGTTCCCTCACAACAGGGTTCAGTTGTAAGAGAAGCCACCCCTGCTGCCTCTCCTATTTTGGGAGAAGGTTCAGCACAATTGGAGCCTGCTTCACTCCAACCTGAGTCCACCCAAAGTCAGCCTAGACCCTCTGGTTCCTCCCAACAGGAGCCAGTTGTACAAAAGGAGATAGTCACCTCAACTATTCCAGCCTCTCAACAGGCTGAGAATATTGAAAGACAGGAGCCCTCTCCACTCCATACTGAGTCCACACTGTCCCCACATCAAACTTCTTTACACCCTGAGTCTGCACGAGGTGTCCACACTGCTGGTATAGACCAATCAGCAGCTCAGCCTCAAATTTCTGCTCCCTATGATACAGCTGTTCTACACCAAACAGCTGCTGAGGGACCACCAACCCAAGCTGATGAACCTCAGGGAACATACCATCCCTTGGGTTAGGCTGCCCATTCTATGCAAACTCCATCAGCAGGTTTCACCACTGCTGATGTTGAAATGCATATCCCATCTCCCCATGATGAGGTGCTTTTACACCAAGGCACTGCAGAGGGAACACCCACTGGCCTTAGTGAAGGTGTTGCAACACAAGCAACATCTGAAAGGCCCCCAACATCAACCCCTTCTCCTGATGATGCAGCTACTGTCACTGCTGAAGGACCCTTTGACCCCTCCAAGCTGGGCCACATTACTTTTGCCCAGGCTATGGAGCTTCTTTCAAATGTTCCTCTTCCCTCTCCATCACATCCTCATACACCAGCCTCATCCTCTTCCTCTCCCTCTACACAATCTAAACAGTCCACCCATACACCTCCATCTCCTAAAGACCTGCCTGTGAAGGATCAACTTACACTGCTGACCAACAAAGTTAGTACTTTAGAATCCTCTATGTCCTCCACCTTCTCTCATTTCAGACTCTGTGTCTGCACAGCTTAAAGGATTCTTTGATCTGTTCAAAGATTCCTTCCCAGCCACTACACAACCTGACAACTCTCCACAGCTGCTTGCACTCACTACACAGCTGCAAAGTGTCTCTACTTCCCTTTCCTCTATTCTCTCACTACAACAGGACTCAGTGTCTTTAATGGCAGCTATATCTCAACAGCTATCATCTCTTCTCACTTCTTGCAATTCTACCCTTCCTGCCACCTTGGCCAGCTTGAACACTGTTATTGGCTCCCTATCCAATTTTGTGTCCTCAGACCTTGCTGATGTGCAAGATTCCCTTGAACTACATCTTGCACAACTTCAAAGCCTGTTGTTCACCGCTTCTGATAGGGAAAACATTGTCAAACTGACTTCTCTTGCTGACACTCAGGCCTCTTCTCTTCAATCCTGTCTTTCCCAGCTTGCAGAGGTAAAGGACAACTTGGCCTTCTTAGTGAACAGCCTTGTTGGCCCCAAGCCTGCTGCCAAAACTGCTGGCAAGCCTGCTGACTTCGTGTCTTCAGGCAGACCAGGTGTTGAAGGTGCTGGTACATCTCCTTCAAAGGGGAGAAGTCATCTGCCTCGAAGACTAAGTCTAAGGGGGAGAAGACCTCTTTTCTTAAGGAGAAATCAGTGCCTGCAATACTCACTGGTCAACCAGCAGGAGCATCTGATACAGGTACAATGGAAGGTGCCTCCCAGGCTGCTCAGCCTACTCAGGCTGAATCTCCAATCCCTGCTCAGTCTAAGGGGGAGGAATTCATTCCTGAGGATAGGCCAAGCAGTAGAAGGAGGCATCTGATTCTACAAGAAGAAGAAGAAGAAGATGAGGAAAGTCCTGAAGCTGCTGTCATTACAGCAGCTAAAGGAAAAGAAAAGGCAGCAGTTGATCCCCAACAACAGAAAGCAGTAGAAATTAAATTTCACAAAGCCAGCGCTAAAGAAATGGGTCTTCCCATGCACAAATACTTTGAGTTCAGAGAAGAACAACTTCAAGCCCTGGAAGCTCTAAGGAAAGAAGAAGAATCTGCCAAAGCTGCTAAGTCTTTTGCACTTCAAGAGGCAAGAAAAGTTAAAATGTCCTCTCTGGAAGTGCAAAAGAAATTAATGGAAGCTGCTAAGGGATCAGCAGGAGAGAAGGAAGGAGAAAAAGAAAAGGGTGCCCAGGTCTCTGTGACCAACACATAAGTACCCTCTGCAAGAGCTCAGTTCCACTTTGACAACTTGGCTAGAAGAAAATTTCAGGATGTTGCTGATAGAAGGCTGGCCAAGGAAGCAATTGTCAAAGCTGTTCCCATATCAAGAAAAGGCAGTTAGTGGAAGTTGAAAATAACCAGAATGGGTGCAACTGGCCCTGAATTAGAAACGTATGACTACACTGATGTTGCACAGATGGGATACAGGGAATGGATTGAGTTGGCAGTTGCTCTGAGTGAATCTAAGTCAGAAACGGCAAAGACAATCAGGGCATATGTCAAAAAGTTGATGGAGAGAGTGAAGAATCTTGGCCTGATCTCAAAAGAAGTCAGTGAGGGTGTCTATGTGACACAACCCAAAATAAAGACCAGGAGAACAAGGAAAGACACTGAGCTTGAAGAACTGCTCATCTTAATTGAACAGGGTGACTATGCTGTTGAGATGAAGGGAGTTGACCACAGCCTACCTAGTGGAGCAGAGTTTGAAGATGGCAAGATTATTGAAGAGCCTGAGCTTGGGGCATTTTTTGTAGATCCCTTAACTCAGAAGAAATGATTTCAGAGAGCATCAGATCAATACAAGGTGGATCTGAGACAGCTTGTAGCCTTCAGACTTGCAGCTTCATTTAGGCAGTCAAGCAGGTGGAGAGCAGCCGTCTGGGATCAGCTCAGAGGGTTTTATGAGAGAGGTGAACTTGAAGATCCCAAGTTTATGATCATCAGAAGTGAAATTGAAGAACTTGAGGATACAAGGGAGGAACTTGAAAAGATGTTTGAAGGTCCCCCTCCACTGTAGTAAAGTCCATCTACCATCTGGGTAGGTGAAGAATGGAAGTTGTCCATCAGTTGGACAGGCTTACCATTATCTGCTCCCAACAAAAACAGTCTAAAATCTGCTGTACATTAGTTGTACTTTAATTACATAAGTTGTAATTTTTCTTTTGTATTAGTTGTAATATACATCAGTACATCAGTTGTACTTTTGTAACAACATGTGTTGTTTTATGTAATCAAGAATCAGTGTATCTATAAACTGATTTTTTACTTTACTTTGATGTTGTAATTTTATTTCAGCAAATGTACTGTAAAAGTATATATAGTGATTTTTGATAAGGCCAGCTTAGACTGGTTATTGCAAATAGGGGGAGATTGTTAGGCACAAAAAGGCCTCAGTCAAACCTGTTCTGCATCTGAGGGGGAGATTCTTAATCAAACCTATTGATGCATTTGAAGGTTGAACTTAAGGCCTGTTATATGCCTTATTGAAACCTGAAAATGATTTGCAATATCAGTCCAAAGCTGTTCTATATGTTGCATGTGTTGCAACAAAGACAGTATGTCCAAACTGTTCAGTCTGCTGAACAAACTGGACATAAACTGTCTACGCTGCTCTACACTGGTGAGCAGCTTGGGCAATTTACAAGTGTCCTGTTCTTTGTGAACAGGCCAAACACTCTATGGAATATGTTTCCAAGTCCTCATGTATTGTTTTTGGCTAAAAGATCAGTTTAGAAAGTCGAAGACAAAGTGGAAAACAGAACTGCTCAGCCTGCCCACGCTGTTCCGTCACATGAAGACAAAAGGATATTTGAAAAAGGGTGACAGAACTTTTTCTTATATCAAAATAGGCCTTAACTAAGAAAGAAAGACGCAAAGTTGACATTCCTTATTTAGTTAAAGCTAATGCAACAGTAGACAAAAAGAAAAGACAAAAGTTCTGCACACATGAAGACAAGTCTGCTTTTCAGAATATGCAGAAAAGTTTATGTTGTCTTTTCAACAAGACTTTCCACTTTTCCTTTCGTCCAATAAAGAAGCTTCTCTTAGATCCTATGAGTGAGTATAAAAGGAAACTTCCAAGGATTGAAAGGATAAGCCAAAAAGCTAAGTGTTGAAGCCAAGAGTGAACGTGCATTCAAGTGTATCTTTCATGCATGCAAGTCTGCTTGAATAAAACAATGCTTGGTGTCTAAGCTATTCTTGTTCAAGCTGTTTCTTTGAGTCTTGTAAACATAGTGAGTAATTCTTAGTGAGTGTATTCATTGTAACTAGTTTAAGTCTGTCTTAGATTAGTTAACATACTGTTGTATCTGTCATCTCAGCTTGAACCTTTCCGCATTCAAGCCTGTTTGTAATTAACTTCTGTTGATAATACATACAAACAATGAGAAAAGAGTGTGTAGTTTTAAATAGCTGTATTCACCCCCCCCCCCCCCCCTCTACAGCTTAAGGCTATATACTTCGGAACCTTTCGGGACCTATATATATGTATATATATATATATATATATATATATATATATATATATATATATATATATATATATGTGTGTGGTGTGTGTGTGTGTGTGTGTGTGGTGTCTATATATATATATATATATATATATATATATATATATATATATATATATATATATATATATATATATATATATATATATATATATATATATTATTAAGAGTTTTAGTTTTAATCAAACTCTAATATAATAATATAATATATATCTTAATAATTATCCTTATTATTTAAACCTTATATAATTATCTCTATAATTATATATCTATCAAATAATATTTATCTTTTATATATTATCTAATAATATATAAATGACTAGATAATTATTTATAATTATCTCTATTTAGTTGTTTATAATTATCTGTTGGGAAGTATTCTAACTATGTCAAGCTGTTAGTTAGATTTCTCAAACTGTTAGTAGTATTTCTGTGTAATTACAAAGTTCAAGCTGCTAGTTAAATAAGTTCGAGCTGCTAGTTCAAAAGTTCAAGCTGCCAGAGTTAAAAGTTCAAGCTGCTCAACAGATTAACAACAGAAAGTGTTGAAATTCAGGAAGTGATATATATTTCAAGATTTGAATATCTTCCAAACATATCTACTACCAGAGATATCAGAGTTCTTCAAGGAAACAAATCAGAAGGCTATATATATAGATAGACTAGGTCTCTCTATTGTAAGTCTGTACGTAAAAGTTCTGTAATTCTGTGCTTCATTGTATTTGCTTTATTATAAAGTTTCTCAAGCCTCTAAGGTTGTAAAACCCTAAGAACAGTTTGTGTTCTTCGTCTTATCAAATAGGTTAGAGGTGATTGTAATCAGTGATTTTGGCAATATCAAGGTGTGAATTCAGTTTTCATGCAATTCATTTAACAAAAACAACCATCATATGAACAATTATCATCAACACAATATATTGAATGATTAAAGAGAGAAATATTACATTCAGTTCTTGGCTATCTTGGACAACAATCCTTTTCTCTCTCAGATCCGTTTTCTGCTATTTGTGATCATTCAAATATTCTGTCAACTGAACTATATATATATATACAATTTACAACTATTGTGTATTTACAATAAGCCCCTGAACTATATCAAACTATTGTTTTCAACTCTATTTATAATTGTACCCAACAATATCCCCCTTAGAGATGAAAACAATTTTCAATTAAAGTTCTCTATTCAGGTTGATTCTTTTCTTGAATCTTCTTCTTTTCTATGATCTCTGAATCTTCTGATACAAACTTCTTCTTTATTGACTCTCTTTGATCTTCTTATCTCTTCTTTTCCGATCTTCTCTTTTCTTGATAGGTCACTCCCCCTTGAATCGTGAATGGCTTTCGATTCTCTCCCTTCATCAATTGTCATGAAAATTGTTGCAATTGTCTTCAATTGTCGTCAATCTACTCAACCGTTGTCTCTGAACTTTAGCTTTTCTCCCCCTCATGATGATCATAAGAATTATGAACATCATGCAAAAGTCTTCAGAGACATTAAAGCATTGAATATATAGTAGAAGAAATACAACAACAATTACAACTCAGAATTTTTTACAAATTGATTTTCTCTCCCTCAAACTGATATCTCTCCCCCTATACAAAACATATTTATCTCACCCTCTCAAAAAGTTCATTTTCTTTACAAAACAAAGTCGAAGCTTTTCAACTTGACTTGAGGAAAAATGAAACATATTCATTATGTAAAATAACAAGTCCAGGTCCACATAGGATTCCTATTTGCACAATAGACATAATCTATGTGACCTACGTTCAGCGCTGGCATGATGTTAACACTGGTAGGATTTCCAAATAGTCATCGTGAAATCCTTTATCATGAAAGAATCACTAGTATTTGTTCCGGCTTAGTCACTTTGGAGTAGCAGTTTATAGTCACGCAGACTGTTAGACACAATGTGCATCAAATGAAGTTGGAGACCGGAGCAAATGTCTTCCTTGTGGCAATATAAATAATATCCAAATGATATATCGACAGAAATGTGGTATAACTCAGTGATTATTGAAACAGAAATCTTTTGAGAGATAACTAAGTAGTTGGTGAGGTTAAGTGCATGCGTCACTGGGTCCATGACGTCTTTTTCAATATCAAGTCGCCTAGGGCTTGATAGATTATGTGGTTTACCCAGCAGACACAGTGTAGGTAGGATTTTATTTTCTTCAAATCCTTTCTCAACACTCAGCTCTCAGCATTTTTCAACTAAGCTCCCTCCGGCTCACTTTTGAGAAATAAATTCAGTCAGCTTTACAACAAAAGCATGATCTAACGCACCACCATCTCCTTTCAATATACCCCTCTCATTTACGTTTTATCTCTGCTCGACCCTGTCAGTATCCCGTGATAACTGACTCTTCTCAACTAATAGACCTAAAGAACCCTTACCCACACAAACTATAGATGGTTTGCTTCTTGGGTAGGTCTTCCGGTTCTGGTTAGATCATAGAAGCGAAATTTATGCCTATCACTCAGATTGGTAATCGGAGTCAGCAACAAATTTTTTCATGAAAATCACACACAGTTTTTGTGAAAAATGTCATCGTCAAAGAATGTCTGAAACTCCCCCTAGAAATAAGCACACAAAGTTAGTCAACTCAAAGACAATTAATCAGGAGCAAAAAATTACAAAAATAAAACTCCCTCATATTCAATGCAACATTGGAGTTGAAATCAGGGCAGGAATTCCAGAAAGATTTGTCTTTCAGACTCGGGTTCTATTCTAAATTGATTAGAAGCCATTTGTCACGGAAGCTCGGGTTTCAGTCTGAAAGAACCGAAAGCCTGTAGCTTGGGTTCTGTACTGAAAAGAACAAAATCCAATTTCAGTGAAGATCGGTTTCTACTCTGTTGTGAGTAGAAGCCTCTTGAGATGAAGTCCGGGTTCTAGTCTGATATGACTAAAAACCATCTTGAGTTGAAGCACGGGTCTTGATCTGAATTAATCAAGAGCCTATTGAAATGAAGAACGGGTCCTTATCTGAAATGATAAGAAACCTATAACCTGCAAAATTTAAGATGTCTTTGGTATCCAAACAGATTTGGATCAGACTTGTTAGCGCTCTTGGGTACCCATTTAAAAACAGGTTTTGGTTCCCACTTGTACTTGGGTTTTGGTACCCATTTGTACTTGGATTTATGTACCCATTGCAAGTTATAACTATCAGCTTCTCTCTTAAAAGCAGAAAACAAATTTCTTTGAGTATGAGAGAATTAAATATCTGAAAGTCTAAAGAAACTTGAATTTGAATGATCAGACTTTTGCGAACTCTTCTTTTTGAAAAACTGCCCGGTTCTTGCCTGTTTCTGATAATACTTGGTATTTTTCTGTGAAAATGTTTTCTGATTAGAATGACTAGTATTTTCAGAAACTTTAGGAAAATTTGACTTCGAAGATTCACCGGTGTAAATCTTAACCGCAAGTTGTTCAACAATTTTATCTTTGCCTCTGTGTATCTTTAACAGATACTTAAGTTTAAGATCTGAAGAAGAATCAAATTTAGAAAATTCAGTTGGATTCTTTTCACTTTCTGTAGATAAATCAGAATGATCAACTTTGGATTTTAAACAAACTGAAAGATCTTTAACCTCTGATTATTTTGAAAAAAGAGAATCACTAATTTGTTTGGTAAGATGAAATATCCGATCTTCTAATCCTTTGATAATGACCAAATAAGAATTTCTGTCATTATTAAAAAATTGGAAATCAGTTTTAAAAGATTGTTCTTTGATTAAAAACATCTTTCTTTCATCTTCAAACAATTTAGATTTAGCTTTAAAATCTTGTTCTTTTAGTAAGAACTCATGTCTTTCCTTCTCAAATGAATCTTTAGTTAAAGACAACTCGTTTTCAAGAGCAGAAAATTCTTCAGATTTGTTTAAAACACAACTTTGATCAGTATGATTTGTCTTGGAAAGTAATTCTTCAAGATCTTTAACTTTGTTGTAAAGATCAGATCTTTCAGGCAAAAGATAATTTGAGTTGAGTTGCAGTCTGAAAATTTTCTTGTTTCAGCTCATCAAGTTCTTTAAGTAATTCAGATATTTTCAATTGATGAGCACAACTCTCAGAGTTTTGTTTTTCTTTTAAGCTCTGAATTTCTTCATTCAGTATTTGTATGTCACGTAACGCCAAAGATTGCTTGGATTGGCCGTTGATCCGTCTAAAGTCGAGGCCGTTCAAAAATGGCAAACGCCTCGCAATGCCTCATAAATAAGAAGTTTCCTTGGATTGGCCGGCTATTATCGGCGATTCATAAAGGACTTCTCAAAGATTGTTGTGCCACTCACGATGCTAACACGAAAGAATACACCTTTCGTATGGGCAGATAAACAGCAAGAGGCATTTGAAACGTTGAAACAGAAACTGATTCAAGCGCCGATCTTAGCCTTACCAGAAGGCAATGATGATTTCGTTGTCTATAGCGATGCATCTGGTACTGGCTTAGGATGTGTTCTAATGCAAAGGGGAAAAGTAATTGCCTACGCTTCAAGGCAATTAAAAGATTACGAGAAAAGTGCACCAACTCATGATCTTGAGTTGGTTGTCGTTACCTTTGCACTGAAAATCTGGCTGCATTACCTTTATGGGACTCGGTGTCAGCTCTACACCGATCATAAGAGTCTCAAACATCTTTTTACTCAAAAGGATCTGAATATGAAACAGCGACGGTCCTTGGAGCTTATCAAGGACTATGATTGCGAGATCCTATATCATCCCGGCAAAGCTAATGTTGTCGCGGATGCTTTGAATAGAAAAGTTTATCCAGAAAAGTGTTGCTGTGCCCTAACTCCGGTTATTTCTCTTCTGATCTTATTGAAGACATCAGAGTTGCTCAAGCTGAAGCACTGAAAGAAGAGAATCTCTGTTCTGAAAATCTTAAAGGGCAGCTACAATTTCTAACTCTGAATCATTTGGGACTTCATTGTCTCAAGGGAAACCGAATCTGGATCCCTAAGTATGTTTCAAACCGTAGCTCTCTTCTATCTGAAGCTCACAAGTCCAATTTATCTGTTCATCCTGGCAGCTCAAAGATATATTTCGATCTGAAAGCTAATTACTGGTGGCCAGGAATGAAGAAAGACATCGGTCATTATGTTGAAAGCTGCAGAATATGTCAAATGGTTAAGGCAGAACATCAGAAACCCTTCGGGGATATGCAACCACTGCCAGTTCCTGAATGGAAGTGGGAGCATATAACAATGGACTTCATCACAAAGTTGCCGAAAACCAAGAGACAGCACGACTCCATCTGGGTAGTCGTGGACCGATTGACAAAGTCAGCTCACTTCATACCGATGAAAGAAACATACTCTCTCGATAGATTGACACAGCTATACATCACTGAAATAATTTCTCGTCACGGTGTGCCAAAGTCTATCATATCTGATCGTGATAGTCGTTTCACATCGAGATTCTGGCAAGCTCTACAAGACGGGATGGGTACTCGGATCTCTATGAGTACTGCTTATCATCCTAATGCAGATGGCCAGTGTGAGCGTACTATCCTTACTCTCGAAGATATGCTTCGTGCCTGTGTTCTTGATCTAGGTGGTAACTGGGATGACCACTTGCCGTTGGTCGAATTCTCTTACAACAACAGTTATCATTCTATGATCAAGATGGCTCCAATTGAAGCTTTGTATGGAAGAAAGTGCAAAACTCCCACTTGTTGGCGCGAAACAGGTGAATCGCCAATAGTGGGTCCTGCCCTTCTACAGTTGACTCATGACAAGATTCAGCTAGTCAGAAGGAATGTACTTGAAGCTCAAAGCAGGCAGAAGTCATATTATGATAATCGACACAGATCAATAAGCTTTGCGGTTAACGATTGGGTGATGTTGAAAGTGGTAAGATTCGTAAAGAGAAACAAGCTAGCTCCGAGATTCATCGGCCCGTTCAAGATTGTCAAAAAGATAGGAAATCAATCTTATCGTCTTGAACTGCCAGCGGACTTATCTGGAATACATCATGTATTCCATGTCAGTTATCTGAGAAAGAGCTTAGCAGATGAAAGAGAAGTTCAAATACCACACGTTAACTTGCAGATTGATGAAAAGCTTAGAGTGGTTGAAGAGCCAGAATGTATTCTGGACTCGAAGACCAAGAAGCTTAGAAATAAAGATATACAGATGGTGCTCGTCCAGTGGAAACACCATAAAGGTTCGCATCAGTCTTGGGAATCCAGAGATGTCATGAAAGCAACATATCCCAGTCTGTTCGAACATAGCTAACTTCGGGGACGAAGTTTGTGCGTGGTGGAGCCCATTCTGTAACAACCTAACTTTTGACCTAGTCTTAAAATTCAGTATATTGATCCGATAATGTAATATTAGTACATTATTTGAATTATAATTTAATTAAGTTATGAAATATTTAATTAAATTAAATATATATTTATATTATGAATTAATAAATTATTAAAGATAATTAAATAAAAGAGATATAATATATAAAAATGAAAGTGGGTTAACTAGCAAATATAACTAGATGAAGTATATAAACGAGATTTATTATTCATTAATCATTTTACTCTCTCTCTCTACACACACACACACTCTCTCTCTAAATTATCTTCCAAACCGACCGTCCGATTATCGAGTTTTATACGTCATCGGAAAGATCCTGAAGAATTCTACACAAATCTGCTATTCCATACGTGATTTCGTACGAATTTGAGGTAAGAATCGATATTTTTAAGCTTTTATATTTTCGGTTTTAACAATAAATTCGAATTTAATTATTTTGTATGATTAAAGTTAATTTAGCCTAAGTTTTTAACTAGATTAAGTATAAAATAAACAAACCGATTCTCATTATATCCGTGATTTATGGCTTTGAAATTCATGTTTAAAAGCTGTAAATATGAACAAATTCGAGAATGCCAAGAACAAAGTCGAAAATACATAGAACAAACTCGAAATTGAGTTAAATTCGAAAATATATTCGAAATTAATCATTAAATTCGAAAAGCATAATTCGAATTTAATAAACTCGAATGAAGGATTGGTACTTGACATTAAAGTCGAATCATGAATTCAAAAATTAATTAAACATTCGAATTTGAGAATCCTACAATTTAGTTGGCTATATATTTTGACTTTGACCATAAATTCGAATATATGTTAGAATGTGATTAAATTCGAAATGGGTTTGTTACTAAATTCGAAATGACATTCGAATTTAACCCTTTATTTCGACTTTAACTTTTAAATTCAAGTATATGATTTGATTTTAGTCAATATTCGAATTTAGGCATGCAAATTTATTAATATATTCTAATTTAATTATATAAATTCGAAACCCACTCCTTAAATTCGAATATATTGAATAAAACACTTGGACAATGCATAAAATAACAAGATTATTAGCAAAATGATTTTATATATATATATATATATATATATATATATATATATATATATATATATATATATATATATATATATATATACCTTTGAGAAATTACTGAAACAAAGAATACGAATGAAAGAATGATTTATGAATAAACAAGTTATCAGAATCAGATAAAATAAAGAATTTAAAGATAAAAGATGATGATATTTACATGAGATTGATATTATGATTCTGGATAGGTTCAGTGAAATTTTGAACAAAGATTTAAAGATTTATAAAGTGGGTCAAAGATTTGATTTGACAGAGAACAGATTGAGATAAAATCCTGAGATAACTCAGGTGGCAGATTTTACATCTGTTTGATAAAGACCCAACACTGTGAGTTATAGATATTCAGATTTAACATGCTTGAATTTCCGGTTGAGACGTATTGTTGATGCTAGATTGATTTGACATTCATATTATCAGCTGGATTGTGACCTGTGCACACCATGGTTCGGTGTTGCCCAGTGGATCATGATAGCTATTTGACTTATCACTTCATATGATATTGCTTTACAAATTCATTTCAGAGATTGCTTTAAGAGTACTGCTATCATGACATTGATTACGTATGCTTCATCATTGCATATACTTGGACATATTGATTCAGCTTGATTAGCCTTGATTGGTTTATTGTTCTAGACCTGGCTATTTCACTAGTTCTATTGAACTTGGTAATGACTCCGATGTTCCGCCACGTTGATTTACTGGTAGCTAGCCCAGTATGTGTCTGATCCCCACGATTTAAGCGTGAGCATGGCTTGAGCATCATCCGACTCTATGACTTCTATGTCTCAATCATGAGAGCTGTAGCGGCAGCCAAGACATATCACGCTAGACTGATGATCCGCTTGACATTGCATGTTAATTTGAAAATCTATTTACTCACTAAGCATTGCTTACGGTTGCTACATTCACATTTTTACAGGAAAAGACAAAGGAAAGTCACCTTCCGGACCTAGTTCTTAGGTCTTACACGCTCAAGACAGAAGTTTCATAGACCTCTACTCAGCGACCCCATTTTGGTACTAATTGGATGATGATATTATGGTGATCTGGGTAGATTTATTTTGATTATATGATGACATGAATTAGATTAGATAGTACCATTTATAAGTTTAATTTAAAAACTTAATCTGTATTAAACTTAAATCCTAATATGTTTGTGCATGTAATCTAATATTCCGCACTTAATTACCCTATCTTAGTTTGATTGATATCGTATTGCATGATGTGGGACCTAGACTCGTGACTACCGCCCCGTAAGGGGTGGTCTTCACACACCAGGGGTCCTGGTTGTTCACCAAGACACAAATACAGAGTGTGAAGCGCCAATCCCAAGCCCTGAAGCAACAGCTCCATCAAATAGGGAAACAGTCCCATCTTCTGATCAAACTTTTACTGGAACAGAATCTTCAAGTGGTGCTGAAGGTGATGATACTAATCTAGGAACATCATTTCAGACAGAAAGAGAACCCACACTCAGGGTTCACAAGTATCATCCTCTCAACCAGATAATGGGAGACTCACGCACCCCTGTGTAGACAAGGACAATGGTTCACAAGGAGTCCACTGATGTTGAATCTGCAGTCCCTGAATTCAGTCTAGCTGCCTTTGAACATGCATGCTTCATGTCACAATTGGAGCCAAAGAAGGCATCTGAGGCTCTGAAAGATCCATCTTGGATTGAGGCAATGCAAGAAGAATTTTTGCAATTCAAGATTCAGAATGTATGGACTCTAGTTGACTTGCCTAAAGGTAAGAGGGCAATTGGTACAAGATGGGTTTTCAGAAACAAGAAGGATGAGAGAGGTGTGGTAATCAAGAACAAAGCAAGGTTGGTAGCTCAAGGATATACTCAAGAAGAATGAATAGATTATGATGATGTTTTTGCCCAGTAGCAAAGATAGAAGCCATCAGACTGTTCCTAGCTTATGCCAGCTTTAAAGGGTTCATAGTGTACCAAATGGATGTGAAATCTGCATTCTTGTATGGTACAATCGAAGAAGAGGTTTATCTATGTCAACCCCCTGGATTTGAGGACAATAAGTATCCAGACAGAGTCTACAAGTTAGACAAAGCCCTCTATGGACTCCACCAAGCCCCAAGAGCATGGTATGACACTTTGTCCTCATATCTTCTACAAAATGGATTCAAGAGAGGTACTCTGGACAAGACATTATTCACAAAGTCCATCAAATCAGAGATTCTTCTTGTTCAGATCTATGTTGATGATATCATCTTTGGATCAACAAATGCCATTCTGTGCAAGGAGTTTGAAACCTTGATGCACAAGAAGTTTCAAATGAGTTCAATGGGAGAACTAACTTTCTTTATAGGATTGCAGGTCAAGCAGAAACCCACTGGACTTTTTACAAGTCAATCAAAGTATGTGAATGACACCCTGGAAAAGTTTGGATACAAAGACACCAAAGTGGCCAGCACACCAATGGACACTCACAAGCAGCTTGATGCAGATAAAGAAGGAGTGGATGTGGATATTCACTTATACAGATCCTTGATAGGTTCACTAATGTATCTCACATCTTCTAGACCTGATATAATGTTTGCTGTTTGTGTTTGTGCCAGGTTTCAGTGTGCTCCAAAGGACTCGCATTTGTTTGCTGTTAAGAGAATCTTTAGATACCTCACGGGCCAACCAAAATTGGCATTATGGTATCCTAAGGACTCTCCTCTTGAACTAACAGCCTATTCTGACAGTGACTATGGAGGTTGCAACATCGACAGAAAATCCACAACTGGTGGATGTCAATATCTAGGAGCAAGACTGGTCTCTTGGCAGTGCAAAAAGCAGACCACCGTTTCCACTTAATCTACTGAAGCAGAATATGTTGCAGCTGCCAGCTGCTGTTCCCAAGTAATGTGGATTCAGAACCAACTGAGAGACTATGGTATGAACTTTCTATCTACTCCTATTTATATTGACAATTCAAGTGCAATAAGCATTGTACAAAATCCAGTGAAATTTCCCAAAACCAAGCACATAGACATTAGATGTCCTTTTATAAGGGACTTTAATGAGAAGAAATTAATCCAAGTTACCAAAATTCATACAGATGATCAGTTAGCTGATCTATTTACAAAACCATTTGATGTAGGGAGATTCACCTTTCTAGTATCAAATATTGGTATGGTAAATATGGATTAATTTGTTCTTCATTATTCTCTCTAATTTCATGAGGAAAATACTTATTCGATGTGCTTAGTTAAGGGGGAGACACTGTTTCATTAGAAAATGCTTAATTTTCAACTAACAGCTTGAGACTATTCTCAAGCTGCTAGTTCATTTTCTCGGACTGTTAGTTGTTTCACTTGGTCTGTCAAGTGTGCAGGGTAATTCCGAAAATTCTTCATAAGATTGTGCGTGTGACTAGATATTTTTGAAAAGCCAAAACCTTTAAAGTCCCAGTTTCGTTCGATTGTAACTACTAGTTGCAAAAATATCTTCCACATATATTTCATCTTCTCTCTCTGTGCGATTCACACACAGTCGTTCAAAACCCTAAATCCCCGTTGTGATCTCTAATGGAGTTTGTCAAAGAACATAACTGCCTTCCCTACTCTCTCAAACACACTGAACTGCAACCATTCCATGACATGATAGACTTTCTTTGTGGTTCCCATATCTATCATGCTCTCACCATTAATCCCACCATATACGTCGCCCATATAGAGCAGTTCTGGAAATCAGCCTCTGTCAATACCACTAATGGACTCACCTCTTTTGTATCCAACATTGATGGTAATCCCATTACCATCACCGAGGAGTCTATACGCCAACATCTGCATCTTCAAGATGCCACATGTATAACTGATCTATCCCTTACTGCTTTACATGAAGGACTTTCTGCTATTGGGTATAGGGGCCCTACTGAATCTTTTACCTTCTTCAAAGCACATTTTGCTCCTAAATGGAAATATCTTGTGCATATTATTCAGCAGTGTATAAGCCCTAAAAGAACTGGTTGGTCTGAATTTTCTTCAAATATTGTCACTGCCTTAGTGTGCTTATCAACAGGCCAACAGTTCAGTTTTTCAAACATGATTTTTTAGGGGATGTTAAGGCATCATGCCCTAAAGAATGGGAAATTTTTGATGTATCCACGGTTTTTGGCAGAAATAATTGCAAAGTCTTTGAATAATTTTAAAATACATAAAAGGATACATGTTTCTCATAGGCACTCTTTACCCTCTATCAAAAGGCTTTTGAAACCAAGTGCCAATTTTCACAATGTGGATGTCCCATTGCCTTCTGCAATGCAGGACATCAATCCAAGAAACAGAGGAAAGGGTCCTGAGCAGGCTCAGCCATCCATTACTGCTTCACCCCCAGGACCCCAACCCACTTCTCATGATACAAACATTTCCTATGCTCCTTCTATTATACATACATCCGCAGCCCCCTCACTACAAATGTATAAACGACAAAGGGTTGTAGGAGCTCCTTCCTCCTCAGTCCAGCTCCCAGAGCCAAATAGCCCTGTGCAGGGGGATACTCCTGCACAGAATATCGAAAGGGAACCCATTGAGGACACTCCCATCCTCAATTTAGAGGTGGACATCCCATCAAAGGATGTTCATATGGGTTTTGTGGCTGGTACTACTGATGTCTCTACACAAGAGGCACATGATAGTATCAACATACCTAAGACCACACCCATGGCAAAAGAGGGTGTGCAAGCACCTTCTTGAAGTCCCCAGAACCAAGAACAAAGGGGCCCAGATGTTTCTACTTCTGGAATTCATGCTAGTGATAGATCTCAAATACCACTATCATTTGAAGATCTTGAGGCTAGTCTGCAAGTAATGGCTTTAACGGATCAACAACTGAAACCTGTTGTAGCTATTTTAGAACATTACAAGTCCATTATTGCTGCACAGGGAGCTCAAATCACCACTTTGCAACATTTTACAGCAGCCCAACAACAAAGACTGGATCAGTTTCACCTTGGGTTCACACTTTGTGGTAACAATATCATACAGCTTGAGAAGTTAGTTCGATCCCTGCTTGCAAAGGTTTTTGGTCCCCCTGGCCAAACCAATGCATCCAAAAAGGGGGAGAATCAGGAGATCCCTCATCCAGTCCAAACAGCTTCAACTTCTCCTCCAACAGCTTCAGTTTCTAGGCTAACAGTCCCAACAGTTTCTCAAGCTGTTAGTCTAGAAACTCAAGTTGCTCCCACCAGGACAAGTGGAGTTGTCATCCGAGAAGGTCCTCAAGCACCTGTCACAACAGTCCATCCCACAGCATCAGCTTCCAAAGACAAGGGCAAGGGTATTCTGATTGAGACTCCAAAGATCAAATTCATCTCTAAAGAAGCCCAAGTTGCCCATGATGCTGAACTGGCAAGAAAATTAGCAGAAGAACAAGATGAGATCTTAGATCAGCAAACCCATGAACCAATGAGAGATGATGAAACCTTAGGAGATTACCTAAGAGGGTTTGTGGTCAAGGATTGTCAAAAGAAGAGGAAAAGGCCAACAGGGCCTTCAAAGACAGAACATAGAAGATTTTTTATAAATTTCTCTGCTACAACTAGAATATCAAGAGTAATTGCTCAGTCATGGTCAACTGAAAAGCTTCAGGCTTTATATGACAAAGAAAAGGAGAAAGAAAAAGCATCCACAGCCTCTCAACAAGTCCAAGATCCACAACAACCAGTTCAAACTGTTGCTAAGGATCCTCCTTCTGAAGCCATTCAACAAGCAAAGTTTGATCAGGTTAAGAGACTGCTGTTTGAACAACAGTTGCAAAAGGCGATGGAAATTGAAAAGGTCCTGGATCAGCATGACTTCTCTAAACCTCCTATTCCTTACTGGTATGCTAAGTCAATGGATGACATTGATTTAGTGTATCATTTTATGGTCAAAAGAGAGGCTGGTCCAGAGGAAGAATTTAAAAGCCTAATCCACCTGGTACAAAGACTGCCGAGAGATGAACTGACTCAAATGCATCATATTGGAACTGCCAGTCATTCTAGGTCTCAATGTGTTTGGGTTCAACGAAACTTGAAAGATCTCAGAAGCATTTTTGACCCAGAGTCTACCAGAGTAGATATAGAAGCTGCCAAGGATATGAAGATTGTACAGGTTGATTTATATGCCAAATCAATGACATATAGACTCAAGCTTGCAGACGGATCCAGCAGGTTCTACAATTTTGAATTTCTCAATCTGCCAAAGGCGTGGCTACTCCAAATGAGCTCTATGAAGATTAATTGTGATAAAGAGGAGTTAAAGAGAGAATTCATAAAAGCTATAAGGCAGAAACTTTCATAGGTGTAAGTTTTTGGATGCCTTAGTTTGTATATAATTGTTTTACTTTGTTTTATTTCCTTATTTGTATATAAACTTAAAGTCTTGTGTAAAGAATTTAAGTTAGGGGGAGATTGTTGGGAAATATTCTAAGTATGTCAAGCTTTTAGTTAGATTTCTCAAACTGTTAGTAGTATTGTTGTGTAATTACAAAGTTCAAGCTGCTAGTTAAATAAGTTCGAGCTGCTAGTTCAAAAGTTCAAGCTGCTAGAATTAAAAGTTCAAGCTGCTTAGATTAACAACAGAAAGTGCTGAAATTCAGTAAGTGATATATATATTTCAAGATTTGAATATCTTCTAAGCATATCTACTACCAGAGATATCAGAGTTCTTCAAGGAAACAAATCAGAAGGCTATATATATAGATAGACTAGGTCTCTCTATTGTAAGTCTGTACGTGAAAGTTCTGTAATTTTGTGCTTCATTGTATTTGCTTTATGATAAAGTTTCTCAAGCCTCTAAGGTTGTAAAACCCTAAGAACAGTTTGTGTTCTTCGTCTAATCAAACAGATTAGAGGTGATTGTAATCAGTGATTTTGGCAATATAAAGGATTTGATTTTAGTTATATTTATCTGTTATTTTATTCTGAAAGTTTTCTTAAAAACAATTAAGTGTTATTC
This sequence comes from Centrapalus pauciflorus, assembly GCA_020465985.1. Taxonomy (NCBI): domain Eukaryota; kingdom Viridiplantae; phylum Streptophyta; class Magnoliopsida; order Asterales; family Asteraceae; genus Centrapalus; species Centrapalus pauciflorus. Next base: position 25,111 of record JAANYP010002236.1, on the reverse strand, counting down.
CGCAAACTTCTTAATTGGACTTTGATTCAATACAAGGTTATTGGTTTACACTCTGATTTATTAAAACCAGTTAATCTTAGGTGGTAATTTGATCTTGACATTATCCATCTAGTTATCTAATAAATAGATGATAATATCAATTCAAATAAATAAATCTTTTATTTAATATCCAATAATAAATAAAAGATTAAATAATATTTTAATTATCATCCAATGACAATTAAATCAATACAATATCTAATATTGCATTTTTAGTCCCCGTACTTTGAGATATAATTAATCATCCATTAATTTAATCTCAATGATCATTTCGTATCATAAACAATATCCAATGTTATTTATTCAATAGTTTAATTGCATTTGCTCAGTTGTGCTCATCGGTGTGACCCTCAAGTGTTTTATGAAATCAGTCATGATGCAGTAGTAATGTCATCCTTACACACCATACACTAACACATACATATTAATCAATGTTGTCAACATCGACTAACTCCACTTGCGTTAGTCTTTGCAAGATTAAAATATGATCAACATCAAAAGATCCTACTAAAATAGTTGTTTTTTATGTGTTATAAATTACGTCAAGGATTAATTTATATCGAATTGATAAAACATTTAAAGTTCAAAATTTTAATGATAGTTTAATACAATTTATATGAATTATAATAATCTAAATCGTTACTGAAAATTATATATTAGAGTATCAAATTTTAGAACTATATAAAAAGTATTTTTACGAACAACTTATACGATTAATCCATAGTTTACATTTTATTTAACAAAAGGAGGTAGACCGACTAAAATCCTACCCTTAAAATATATTCTAACAACGACATACCGACTCGTTTTATCTAATCAACATTGTAGAATCGTAAGATTTTAAAGTCATGACGGAATCTTAAAAACCATGATGATACCTAAAATTGTAATAGCATACATACATACATATATAATTATATATAGACTGAGATTCAAAAGATACCACTGAAAATTGAGTGCTCCCGAATGTACCGTCCTTAAAAGAAAATTTAAAATTTCTTTTACAATTATGTTTAAATTAACGTTACACACATGATATGTGAGTTTCATATATATTCACCTAATTTAAATATATGTTACCATTGTCATATTTTTTTCTTCTTTTTCTAGACTATTACAATATCATAGGCAATACGTGTAATCGTGTCGTGTGTCTTGTTAGACACGAATTTTGTACGACACAAAATTGTAATACATGAACACGACACGAATTATAAAACGTGTCTAGATATGAAACATGAACATGACACGTAAAAATTTCGTGTGACACGTGACACGACACGCATAAAACACGTGACACAGGACAACACGAATTTATACTCAAATTTATTCCAAAACATATATAATTATAAATTTAAAACATGATAATCCAGCATCCAACAACACATCAAAAGTATATTTAAAGACACTATTAATGGTTGTAGCCAAGGCCAAACTTTTGACCAAACTAGATTCCTTGTTGATATTCAAGTCGACAATTTCATTTATCACACCATCAATGTGGGAGGCAACCCCAAAATTTTCAAATATTACAAATTAAGTGGATTCAAATTTTTTTAGAAATCTTGAAACCCTAGTTTATACTTGTGTTATATGTGTCTTATGTGTGTCATCGTGTAACACGATATTTATATGTGTCTTACGAAACACGAATTTTAAATTCGTGTCGACACGAATTTACACCAAACTCGAATTTGCAAAACCCATATACGTAAAACTCGTGTCGTATATGTGTCGTGTCTATCGTGTCGTGTACCAAATTGTTAGGTCTACAATATCATATATGTAATATTACATATTTACGTATAATATCTCATACACTACCATATATGTAATATTACATATTTACGTATAATATCTCATACACTACATATAACTCATTATATGTAAAACTAATTTATGAACCGACGTATTACGTTAATAATTTTTAATAAATAAGTTGTTAGATAAAATGTATGTAAACTTAAAATTAAACCATATAATGTTTATTATTATAAAAAATACAACAAAAATATAGTTTTCATATATATTATTTATTTGTCTTTCAAAATTAATGAACAACAGTTACCTTTTTTTTTTAACATTTTTAAAAAAATTTTATTTCTAAATTTATATATTAACTTGATATAGTTTGAAATTTTAGTTTTAGGCAAAACATAATGTTTATATTTATTTCAAAATAAATAAAATGTTATGAAATATTGTATTTATTAATAATGTATTATGTTTAGTTTTTAAATATTTAATTTTATTTATATGATTAGTTTTTATTTTTAATATATATTTATAAGTTTATAGTAAAATAATATATTTTTTGAATCAGAGATATATATAAGTGTGTGTGTATATATATAAAATTTAGATCATGTAGATTTTTTATTAATATATAAATATGAAAGAAATATTAAGTTGTAATTATCTTTTATATTTATTAATCTTTATAGATATTAGAAATAATAAATTATATTTATCTTTTATTTTATTTTACTTCAGAAATAATAAAGCTTAATTATCGTTTTAGGTGGAACGTGGTGATCATGTATTACATGAATAATTTTTAATAAACAATTGGTTAGATAAAATATATGTAAACCTAAAATTAAACCATACAATCTTAATTCTAATAAAAATAAAATTAAATTAAATTTATCGGTTATATATATTATATATTTATATTTTTAAATATTATTGAACAGTAATGACTTTTTTTAAGCTTCATTAAAAATTTTTTATTTTTATATCTTTATATTTTTAATCGATAAAACTTTCGATCTTGTCTCTTTTCATTCATTTAGGTGAAGAGCTATCAAAGAAACAAGCTGCTCAAGAATCCCAAATTAGGAAACTACGTGCACATGTATGAATTTGAGCTACTGTCTTCCTTTTAGAAGCCAAACTACCACTTTGGATTCTTATTTGGAAATTTACTTTTGGGTGATCGCTAGATCAGAGAATTTGAAGAGAATAAAGGATTGATGACAAAGCTACAGGTAATTATACTCTCTACACTTGAGAGTAATTCATAGTTGTCAAATTAGTTTCCTCAAATGTAAACTTTTAAAGGGGTGACTAAATGAAATGCATCCCTCAAGTATGTATTAGTTATAATGATTTGCAGCATACATAAGATAGCAATTATGCTGAAAATTTTTCCCAACTCCAAATTACAAAATACGTAAAAGGTCTAAAGGTAGTAAGTACTAAATAGATGCTAACTCAAGTTTTTCTAAAATGAGTATGTTTTATCAAGTTGCTAACTAAAAAGTAAGAAAAAATACATTGACCAACGAGGTGAGCCAAATGGAAAGTTTATAAGATCCATCCAAGTCAAAGTAGTACAAAGAACATTCCTAGCTTCCAGAATCCATGTACAACATCAGGATGGTTAAAAAATTAAGGTTAAGAAAAACTGAAGTTCTTGTGTATGTTAAAGTTCTTCTATATGTTAATGAACAAAGTATATCACTAACAAAGAAAATAAACATTTTAATCTCAAGTGTAGTAGTTGGAGAGAGAATAACAAAGAGAAAACAGCAACAAGAATCCTTTTCCTAAAATTGCTATGCGCTAAAATTGTTGACTTCTAGCATGAAATTGAGACACCTGATATCAAATTTGAGCAGTCATCTAAAGGTGTGTATGTCTCTATGATGTGCCGCTAGCACACCTTTGTTTTAAATATAAAAACGAAAATAATTAACTAAAACTAACGGACAAATAGGCAAGTATTACCTATCATATACTAGTATAGCTAAGTAAGTCCGGGTTGTCGATCTCAGGGATAATGGGAATTGCAAAACAATAAGAAGTAGATTAAAAGTTAGATAGCCGAAAATGTGTAAGATTTATCATTAAGATTTCGATTATCAAATGAGTTACAAACACCGTGACAATAGCAACGAGAGAAGGATTAAAACTTGATGATTAAAGGATGATCACTTGGGATTATTTCCCCTAACACATGGATGATTCAGTAATGATAATGCCTTGGAATAAAAATATGCTATTACTTAAGTTATTCAATAGCCAAGATCACTCAAAGACTATCAAATAGCTTAACTCCTTAATTAATATAAAACTATCAAAGGATCACCCCCTTGAGAATTTGTACCAATTAAGATATGAGTATGAATTCAAGTATCAAAATATTATGCAAATAACATTTGGTACCAAAGAATATATTCATAAAACAATGAAGATCACTCAATCATTATTTTATAAAAGTTAAGAACATACATTCATACTCATATATTGGTTATTATCATGGATGATGTTTTCACTTCACAATGTTAACATAATTTGCATTAGACTCACATCCTTACACAAATAATATAATGATTCATAGAAAAACATTTCTATATCCATTTTCCATTACTCTCACAAGTTAAAGGATTTAAACAAAGCAATAAAAAATCACTTCATTTATAATAGATATTAATAAACCCTAACTCACATCAAAGGTCAACATCCAAAATGAATCAAAACATGTTTTTGCAAACAAATCACTATATTCATCCATAAACAACCAAACATATTAATGTTCCAAGTATTTACATAACCATCATCAAATGTTAAGGTATTTCATACCCAAATGATTAAAAAGTTACTACTCCATCATATTGAACAGTTTTATGACACAAATTGCCATGAACATTGAATAACTCAAAATCAAGACAAATTGAAGATGAAATCACTCCCCTATTGATGAAATTGGTGTTAGATGGTTGAAATGGATGAAAACCCATCAAAAATCGAGCAGCAATTCACTTTCTATCGCCAAAAATCGCCACAGCAACACCCCTGTTCGAAATCTGCCTTTCAAAAACGACTTTCTGAAATTATATAATGTGTCATTTACGCGCCGCGCTCTTGAGGGAGCGCGCCGTGCTTTTAAAAGGCTGACTTCCTATTGGACCTCCATGGAAATTAATTTAAAAGTTGCAAGTTGCTGGAGGCTGTTTTACGCGCCGCGCTTTTGTGGACCGCGCCGCGCTTTTGTGGGACAGTTTCAGGATGGGTTTCTGCTGCTATTACCACGCCGCGCTTCTAGGATCCGCGCCGCGCTTTTTCTAGAACAGCTATTTTTGAGCAATTTTCACACAACCTGCTCCAAAGAAGAGAATTCCAACTAAATACCAAAATTTGCTTAAAAAGAGTACTATAAATGATATTAAACTGTAAATCAAAACATATATCGCCTGATAAATATATACAAAATTGGCGATATCAAATATTCCCACACTTGACAATTGCTTGTCCTCAAGCAAGCATCAAAACACACGTTAGATAGGGGACAAGATTGGCTCTACAAGAAGCAATTAAAACTTTGAAGCACTCAATCAATGTCATAGTACATAATATACCCTTATTGGATTGCATATTTTGAAGGATAAACTTTGAAGCAAAATGCAAGAACCCAACTAAGCATACATGGCTTTCACAATTCAAGTCATCATGATTAATATTCAAAGCTAAACACCTCACTAAAATAAAGACACTCAAGCACTCAGTGTTTAGGCGAAATCAAAGTGCACTCTCATTGCACGAAATTGAAACTATCATGAGCATAGGCTTGCCAATCAATCTAATCTCCAACACTTTCTTATTGAATTGCAAACATCAAGAGGTCTTTACAAGGGTCGTAACGGGGCTTGGGTTTAGGTGAGAAACTTTTGGTTAAGTGACGAAATTAGCCCAACTAAAATGAATCAAAGATAAAGGAATTAACTAAGCAAGCAATACGAGATACCATCTATCCAAACCTATGCAACTAAACAAAGAATGGACTCCACTACTTTTGATTTGGCAATTTATAGCCTTCCATTCTTCTAGCTATAACAACTCAATTGGAAATACTCTATATTTACATTACTATGCATCTTTGATGCTCTTTCTTTTTCTTTTTCTTTTTCTTTTCTGCATTTTCATTTTTTTTAATAACTTTAAAAGCATGTGTCAATCACTTTGAAAGAACTACTATAAACAAGTATATACTTCAAGTATCTATTCTTCTAAGATAGCTACCTCCTAACTTTGACCACATAGAAGTTGGGCTAAGGGTGGCTCAAGTTAAAAGGATAGAAAGGCTAAAAGCTAAGGGGTTTTAACACTACAAAAAGGGTAAAGGCTCAACTTGGCTTCTAGGAAATGTTAAGGCAAAAAGGAAAAGAAATAAAAGGCTAAAAAGAGGGGTGTTAGACCTAAATGCCTCTATCACATGAATGCAATAACAAGAATTGTGTTCTTGAAAAGCATCAAAACCGGCAAGTTCTACCATGAATAGTGACAATCGGCACACACATAACCAAATGAATTTTTGAGCAATTAATATATCATGAATGCTCTTAAAGGCTCAAATCTTACGAAATGAAAGGAACATGGGTTATGTTGTGCAAGCTTTGATTATTAATCAATTAAACATGAAATATGAAACCCAAAGATATCCCCATTCATCAACTTACATCACTTGTTTGATTTATTTTCAAAACATACAATCCAAAAGAGATAATGATGCAAGATGATATTTGAGATTACTTGAAAGTTTATTTTGAAAAAAATTTCTCCAAAATTTGTCCCAAACTAAACATGCATTTTATACTTAACTTGACAATAAAGAGATGGCGGGACAAAAATATGTAATAAGGGTTATGTAACCCTCCTTCCCACACTTGAGGATTTCATTGTCCTCAATGAAATATCTGTGAAGAAGTCTATGTAGTGGATAAGGAAAAGCATCTGTGAAGAAGTCTATGAAGTGGATTGATCAACGCGGATTCCCAGGCATCACTATGCACGAAGTGGCCTCTTCCGATCATCGCCCAGAATTCTTGGTCTTTAAAGTTCACAGGCTTCTTTTTGAACCCAGCATCAAGATATTCCACAAAGTTGGGGTGAGCTGTGTCTTCTCTAGTATATAGCCCCATCCACTCGGCTAACTGTACCACTGAACACTTTCGTTGGACCCCTCCTAATCTGAACTCGATTGCCGACTTTTTCTTCATATCTTTTGTTCCTTTATTAAATTCATAAGTGGCAAGGAATTCCAATGTAAGCTCAGTATAAACATCCTCTTGGATGTTCATCAGGTTCAACCAGGCGTGTGACACAAAATTGTTGTACCGAATGGTAAAGAGACTTCTAAGTCTTGCCCCCACTGAATCATTCCCATCACTTGTCGGCACAGTATCTAAAATTCCCCAATTTATGACCCGGCTATTATTGAATGTTTTTGCTGCCAGGTCATGCAGATGCTTCTGATATTGATCCTTCATAGAAGGCGAGAATTTAAAATAGGAATGGTTCCAGTTCAGTGGAATCCTATGATGCTGGGGCAGCTGAAATTCTGGCTCTTCAATTTCTGGAAGCCATTCGTCGTCGTCATGTGACGGACGAGAAGAAGAAGGTCCGAATTTTTTTTCTCTTTTTACCTCCGGCCATTATCTATACAAAACAAAAAAACGAATTAGGATTATATATATAAAAACCTTAAGATGTTAATTATAAAGAGTGATCAAAGAAAGTAAGTGTACTTTCCCACACTTAAATATAACAAACATCAAAAAGCAAATACTAAGTTAGAGCACAACATCCTAAAAACACATTATGAAGTTAACTATGTCTAGCAAAAGCAAACTCTCGCCACCAAGAAAAACATAATCTTCCTCCCCATAATTCACACAATGATTCTTCCCACACTTGAGTATTACAATTCCTAGTTATATTAACATACAAAATAACTCTAAGAAATTTAATTGACACAACAAAAATATGTACCATACTTATAAACATCAATCCTAGATCCTAAATAAAATCACAAGTGACTTGTGAACAAAACAAGGATAATCATCATACTAGATAATAATCAAGAAAGGAAATATCACTACTAAGGAAACATATCATATTAGAAAAATAAACAACTATAATTAAAGAAACAAAAACCTCTAAACTAGATAATGTACCAACATTTAAGCATATAACAAGAAAAGAAACTACAAAGCATACTAGCTAATAACAAAAATGACAAACACTATGTACCAATTAAACTACATTTAGATAAAATAAAATAAAAAATATAAATATAAATATAAAACAAGAGTTAATTCACTTACATTACAAGTACATTGTATAGAACAACCTAAAAACTTAAAGAAAATAAGAGAAAACACCTATCAAGAAGTGGGAAATCAACAAAAAAAAAATAATCTATGAACATCCGGCGGGATCTCCGGCCAAAATCAACAAAACCCGGCGGTAGGTGAAAGTGAACCTTGGAATGGCCAAAAACTTCTCGAATCTTGCAACAAAAACTTAGATTTATGTATAGTAGGCTTTGAAAGTGGAAGATTTTAAGAATTTTTGGGAGAAAGATGGTCAAAAATGGTAGAAAATACCTAATTCTCGGTGAAAAATGAGAGAAAAGAAGTGGGAGAATGGCTGCAAAATGATACAAGTCGGCTAGGGTTTCAGAACTGAAATCTAGTCAATGCGGCGCGCTTTTCGCTTAGTTAGTCTGGTCATGCATACATGGGTTGTACATTTGACTTTGGCCTACGCGGCGCGCTTTTGAAAAACGCTACGCACTTTTAGTTGACAGAAGACATAATTTATTCTGCTCTTGGTTACGCGGCGCGATTTTGAAAAACGCCACGCGTTTTTGAACTGCAGAATGGGGGAAAACTTTCTGTTAGAGTTTGCGCAGCGCGCTTTTTGAATCCGCGTGGCATTTTTGGACAGCAGAATATTGCAAAACTTTCTGTATTTATTACCCACGTGCTTTTGAAGTACACGGCGCGTTTTTGAACAGCAGAATCAGTAACAGAAAATTTTCCCAGAATTTCCACAACCACTTCAAAGTTCCATCCGAAATCATTCAAAAATGGTATTCACTATTGGCGCAAATTTAGTCATAAAAATTATAAGCACGAAATGCAACCAATATAGATCAAAGAACTCTATGATTCACCACTAACGAACTATACACAACCATACACATGATTTGTAACCGTTTCCGACTCATTCACATTTAAGCACACAAAAAAATACTACGGTTACCACAACTCAACTCTTAAAACACAACGAAGCTATCTATCACCAACAAAAATTCACACAAAGACACAAACATGAAGCTTTTAGCAATTGAAGTTTATAGCAAAGACAATGGCTTGTTTATTTATGAGTCCTTAGCTTGACTCATCCCTTCAATCCTTTAAGTTGAAAATGGAACAAGGTTGATCTCCTCAACCTCTTCAACACACAGATCAGACTCCAAATATTTCTTAACTCTATGACCATTAACCTTGAAAGTGCTATTATCATTCGGGTTAATCAATTCAAGTCTGCCATATGGAAAAATGGTTTTCACGATATAGGGACCGGTCCAACGGGACTTTAACTTGCCAGGAAAGAGTTTTAATCTTGAGTTGTACAAAAGGACCTTGTCACCTATATTGACACTTGATCGAACTTTCAAACGTGCATCATGCCATTTCTTTGTTTGCTCTTTATACAAGCAAGAATTCTCATATGCATTTAATCTTAACTCATCTAATTCTTGCAATTGCACCTTCCTATGTTTACTAGCCATATTCAAATCAAGCTTACATGCCTTAATGGCCCAAAATGCTTTGTGTTCTATCTCCACAGAGAGATGACAAGCCTTTCCATAAACTAAACGAAACGGTGTGGTGCCAATTGGAGTTTTAAAAGCAGTTCGAATGGCCCACAACACATCATCTAGTTTTTCAACCCATTCTTTTCTATTCACATTAACAGTTTTCTCAAGAATTCGCTTAATGCCACAGTTCGTACTTTCAACTTGTCCACTCGTTTGTGGATGATAAGGTGTGGCCAATCTATGGGTTACCCCATATTTTTGCAAAGTTTTATCAAGTTTATTATTACAAAAATGGGTACCCCTATCACTTATTAAGGCTCTAGGAGTACCGAACCGCCAAAACAATTTCTTGAGAAACTTGACAACCACTCTTGCATCATTGGTTGTCAATGCTTGGGCTTCGGGCCATTTAGACACGTAGTCTACAACAACTAGAATGTACTTATTACCGTACGAAGATGGAAATGGCCCCATAAAATCTATTCCCCATATATCAAAGACTTCACATACCTGAATAGCATTTTGGGGCATTTCATTACGAGAAGAGATCGTACCTATTCGTTGGCATGTATCACACTTGCTTACCAAACTGTGGGCATCCTTAAAGATTGTAGGCCAAAAGAATCCAGCATCAAACACCTTCTTGGTCGTTAGATTAGCTCCATAATGTCCTCTAGTTGGTCCACTGTGGCAATGGTCTAGAATTTGCTTTGCTTTTTGTCCATAAACACATCTCCTCACCACTTGATCAGCACATACTCTAAATAAGTATGGATCTTCCCAAAAATAGTATTTGATGTCAGCAAAGAATTTCTTCTTTTGCTGATGTGTCAAGCCATTTATTAATACTCCACCTGCAAGATAATTAGCAATGTCAGCAAACCAAGGAGTCTCATCCAATACCTGTGCTTTCATTAAACGTTCATCGGGAAAGTTGTCGTTGATCTCCGATTCCTTCAACACTTCCATAGCTGGATTTTCCAACAGAGATAAGTGATCCGCAGCAAGGTTCTCCGCTCCCTTTTTGTCTCTTATTTCTATATCAAACTCCTGCAAACAAGGATCCATCTTATTAATCTTTGTTTTACATCTAGTTTAGCAAAAAGGTATTTAAGAGCCGAATGATCCGTGTAAACAATAGTTTTAGACAACACCAAATATGCACGGAATTTATCAAACGCAAATACTACTACTAGCAACTCTTTTTCAGTTGTTGTATAATTCTCTTGAGCATCATTCAAGGTTTTGCTAGCATAGTATATCGGCTGAAAATGCCTTTCCTTCCTTTGGCCTAACACCGCTCCAACTGCAAAATCACTTGCGTCGCACATTAATTCAAACGGTAAAGACCAATCTCGGGCAACCATAATAGGAGCATTAGTTAACTTTTCTTTCAAGAAATTAAATGCAATTAAACAATCATCAGAAAAGTTAAAAGAAGCATTTTTCTCTAGGAGTTGTGTCATAGGCCTTGCTATTTTCAAAAAATCTTTAATAAACCTTCAATAAAATCCAGCATGGCCTAAAAAACTCCTAACCGCTTTCACTTAGTAGGAGGAGGAAGTTTTGAAACTGTATCAACCTTAGCTTTATCAACCTCCATACCTACTTGTGAAATTATATGACCTAAAACAATACCTTCCCTCACCATAAAGTGACATTTTTCCCAATTAAGAACAAGGTTGTTTCTTCACACCTAGCAAGCATCTTATCAAGATTAGTCAAACAAAGTTCAAATGAGTTACCGAAAACTGAGCAATCATCCATAAAAACATCCATTGAACTTTCCACCATGTCATGGAATATTGACATCATGCATCTTTGAAAGGTTGACGATGCATTACACAATCCAAATGGCATTCTTCTATATGCAAACGTGCCATAAGGACATGTAAAAGTCGTCTTTTCTTGATCTTCCGGGGCTATAGAAATCTAGAAATAACCTGAAAATCCATCAAGAAAACAGTAAAACATGTGACCGGAGATCTTTCCAACATTTGATCAATAAAGGGTAAAGGAAAATGATCTTTTCGTGTGGCATCGTTCAACTTCTTATAGTCTATACACACTCTCCATCCTGTGATAGTCCTAGTAGGAATTAACTCATTCTTGTCGTTTGTTACCACCGTCATTCCTCCCTTCTTTGGTACCACTTGAACCGGACTTACCCATGGACTGTCTGAAATTGGGTAAATCCAACCTGCATCCATTAGCTTCATCACTTCCTTGTTTACCACATCTTTCATATTTGGATTGAGCCTCCTTTGGGGTTGCACCACCGGCTTGTACTCCTCCTACATTAAGATCTTGTGCATACAAAATGAAGGATTTATGCCTTTGATATCTGTGATGGTCCAGGCTATGGCTAACTTGTGTGCCTTCAAAACCTCCAAAAGTTGACTTTTTTCTTCACCTGAAAGGTTAGATGCAATAATAACAGGAAATTTCTTTTCATCATCTAAGAATGCATACTCTAAGTGAGATGGTAGTTCCTTAAGCTCAATTGAAATTGGTCCTTTAATTGAATCCTTAAACTTCACGTCTCCATTAGTTCCCACTTCTTCCAAAACATGATTTTCCAATAATGGTTCATCTTTAAGCATACTCTCAAGTTTGTCAACAATCTCATTATGACAAGTGCTTGCATCCACATCTTCCTTCATGAGTTCATCCCACTTTTCTTGTTCAGTCGATTCCTGAAAATATTTTTCAACATGCAAATCAATAGAATCAACAAAATACAAAGAATCATCACAATAAGTAGGATGCTTCATAGCCTTTTTCACTTCAAAAACAATTTGCTCATTTCCCATACTCAAACTAAGTTTGCCATTTTTCATGTCGATAAAAGCACCGGATGTGGCTTAGAAAGATCTATCCAAAATATGAGGCACTCTCTTATCCTCATCCATATCAAGAATGACAAAATCAATGGGAAATACAAATTTATCAACACGAACCAACAAATCTTCTACAATGCCTCTAGGATATTTAATTGATCTATCGGCTAATTGAATGCTCATATTTGTTGGTTTCAACTCACCTATGCCTAGTTTTTCAAAGATTGAGGTTGGCATTAAGTTTGTACTAGCACCTAAATCGGCCAATGCATTACTCATAGACAAGTTACCAATAAAATAAGGGATAGTAAAACTCCTTGGATCACTTTTCTTTTCGGGTATCTTGATTTGGATAATTGCCAAACATCCTTCCTTGAGTGATATGATTGATGCCTCTTCAAGCTTCCTTTTGTTTGTAAGCAAATCTTTCATAAACTTTGCACACTTGGGCATCTGCGTAAGAACATCAACAAAAGGCAAATTAATATGAAGTTACTTAATTAGTTCAAGAAATTTACCATACTGCCACTCCATTTTCTCCTTCTTCAATCGATGAGGGTATGAAATTTTTGAGGTAGCAATTGGTGTCTTGGTAGCCATAGGAGGTTGGATTTGCACTGTACTTCGTGGGCTTGGAATTGAAATAGGATCAAGAACCTTACCACTTCGCAAACTTATTGCCTTCGCGTGCTCTTTTGGATTCTCCTCGGTTGTAGAAGGAATTTTCCCTTTCTCTCTTTCCACCAACAATTGTGCAATTTGCCCCATTTGTTTTTCTAAGCTTTGGATGGAAGCTTGTTGGTTTCTCACAATATCTTCAAGAGTGGGTTTATTAGTTGCTTGTGGGGGTGGAGTAGGTTGGGTTGGTTGTGCTTAATATTGTGTTGTATAAGGGTGGCGTGGTTGATAATGAACATTTCTTGGATTAGAGGAGCTAGCTCCTTCAAATCCGGGTGGTGTTACGGGTGCATCCTTTGATTGCCTCCACCTAAAGTTCGGATGGTTCCGGATATCCACATTTGGATTATAGTAAGATTGGGGTGGAGGTTGGAAGGCCAATTTTCTTCTTGGGAAGTCATATTGATCACCACTTGAATACATCACTTCCTCATCTACCGGTTCGTCTACATAATTATCATTGCATTCCTTGGCCGTGTGAGGACCACCACATAATTGGCATACTTCTTGGATAGCTTTTGCGGTTGATTGTCTTGTGAGAAGCTTCATCCGACTTGGACAATTTGAAATCTCATCCCTTAAAGATTCATCTTCATCATCTCTTCGAGTTGAATGTCTTTGTGGTCGATGTCTTCCCGAAGAACTCCATTCATGTGCACTCGTGGCCGCTTTTTCAATTTTCTCTATTGCTTCTCCGGGTGGAATATCTTTTACACTTCCTTCACACTTGAGATCTACAAGTTCTTGAGTAGCATTCGTTAGACCTACATAAAATCTCTTCAATTGGGTGTATGCATCAAGGCCATGGTGTGGGCATTTTCTGAGAAGTGTCTTGTATCCCTCCCAAGCTTCATACATCGACTCTCCAAGTTCCTGTTCAAAATTAAAAATTTCGGTTATAATTCACTCACTCTTTGAAGGTGGGAAATAACGCATAATAAATTTATCAACAAGCTCCTCCCATGTAGTAATTTATTGAGGAGTGAGTGAATTAAACCAATCTCTAGCCCTCCCACGAAGAGTATATGGGAAAAGGCGTAGATTTAAAGATTCAACCGGGGTTTCTCTACTCTTGATGATATCACATATGTCTAGAAAATGAGTAAGATGCTCATTGGGATCATCGGATTCAAATCCCTCAAAGGGACACATTTGGCTCAAGTATTGAAGATGTTGAGTCTTTATTTCACAATTGGCCTCTCGAGCTCCCGGTCTAACTATTGGGGAAGTTGTTCCAACATTCGTGGGCCTCAACCGGTCCATCATAGTACGTCTATCCGGTGGTGGTGGTTCGTCTGCCATCTCTTCCACAAATACTTCTTCGGTCTTGGGCTTGGAATGTTCAAGATTTACAACATTAATGGGCGGTGGAACAACAGGTGTTGATGGTTCTCCTTGACTTGTCTCCACGTTTCCTTTCTTGCTTTTGTTTCTTTTTCGAAGGAGGCGCTCCGGATCGGATAAAGCTTCAACCAATTCTGAATTTAGGTCCCTATTCATACACGATCAACAAAAACAAAAAGAGGTTCGTGTAAACCTGAACAAGGAAAATTGAATAAATGAACTAAGTGAACAATAAAATAACTTTAGGGAATGAATCCCCTAAAGGATCTCTAACAATTAATCTTCAACTTATACGAAAAATTCCGTTTATCCCCGGCAACGGCGCCAAAAATCTTGATGTGCCGCTAGCACCCCTTTGTTTTAAATATAAAAACGGAAATAATTAACTAAAACTAGCGGACAAATAGGCAAGTATTACCTATCGTATACTAGTATAGCTAAGTAAGTCCGGGTTGTCGATCTCAGGGATAATGGGAATTGCAAAACAATAAGAAGTAGATTAAAAGTTAGATAGCCGAAAATGTG
Organism: Centrapalus pauciflorus; assembly: GCA_020465985.1. NCBI lineage: Eukaryota > Viridiplantae > Streptophyta > Magnoliopsida > Asterales > Asteraceae > Centrapalus > Centrapalus pauciflorus. Next base: position 10,072 of record JAANYP010002236.1, on the reverse strand, counting down.
TAAGATTTATCATTAAGATTTCGATTATCAAATGAGTTTACAAACACCGTGACAATAGCAACGAGACAAGGATTAAAACTTGATGATTAAAGGATGATCACTTGGGATTATTTCCCCTAACACATGGATGATTAAGTAACGATAATGCCTTGGAATAAAAATATGCTATTTCTTAAGTTATTCAATAGCCAAGATCACTCAAAGACTACCAAATAGCTTAACTCCTTAATTAATATAAAACTATCAAAAGATCACTCCCTTGAGAATTTATACCAATTAAGATTGAGTATGAATTCAAGTATCAAAATATTATGCAAATAGCATTTGGTACCAAAAGATATATTCATAAAACAATGAAGATCACTCAATCATTATTTTAAAAAAAGTTAAGAACATACATTCATACTCATATATTGGTTATTATCATGGATGATGTTTTCACTTCACAATGTTAACATAATTTGCATTAGAGTCACATCCTTACACAAATAATATAATGATTCATAGCAAAACATTTCTATATCCATTTTTCCATTACTCTCACAAGTTAAAGGATTTAAACAAAGAAATAAAAAATCACTTCATTTAGAATAGATATTAATAAACCCTAACTCACATCAAAGGTTAATAAACATCCAAAATGAATCAAAACATGTTTTTGCAAACAAATCACTATATTCATCCATAATAACAACTAAACATATTAATGTTCCAAGTATTTACATAACCATCATCAAATGTAAAGGTATCCCAAATGATCAAAAAGTTACTACTCCATCATATTGAAGAGTTTTACAACACAAATTGCCATGACATTGAATAACTCAAAATCAAGACAAATTGAAGATGAAATCACTCCCCTATTGATGAAATTGGTGTTAGATGGTTGAAATGGATGAAAACCCTTCAAAAATCGAGCAGCAATTCACTTTCTATCGCCAAAAATCGCCACAGCAACACCCCTGTTCGAAATCTGCCTTTCAAAAACGACTTTCTGAAATTATATAATGTGCCATTTACGCGCCGCGCTTTTGAGGGAACGGCGCCGCGCTTTTAAAAGGCTGACTTCCCATTGGACCTCGATGGAAATTAATTTAAAAGTTGCAAGTTGCTGGAGGCTGTTTTACGCGCCGCGCTTTTTGTTAGTGCATCCTGTGTGACGATAGCAGTCTAAGTATAGATGATATTTATTAATAGTCAGTTTGTTCGTAATTGCATATTAATACATGTTGATATATGTTTGTGTAGGTCCCGAAAGGTTCCCAAAGTATATAGTTATAAGCTGTAGAGGGGGGGTGAATACAGCACTTTAAAAACTACACACTCTTTTTCTCAATGTTTGTATGTATTATCAACAATTGTTAATTACAAACAAGCTTGAATGCGGAATAGTTCAAGCTGAGATGACAGAATACAACAGTATGCTTACTAGTCTAAGACAGACTCGAACTAGTATACACTGAATACACTCACTAAGATGCACTCAATGTATTTACAAGACTTTTAAGGAACAGCTTAGGTAAAACAGCTTTGACACACAGATGCTGGTTTACAGAAGACTTGCATGCATGAATATCACACTTGCACGTTCACTCTTGGTTTAAGCACTTAGCTTTCTTCACTCTTCTTTCTGACCTTGGAAGCTTCCTTTTATACTCACTTAGAGGATCTAAGAGAAACATCTTCATTGGACGGAATGAAAAAGGAGAAGTCTTGTTTGAAAAGACAATATAACTTTTCTGCACTTTTCTGAAAAGCAGACGTGCAGAACTTTTGTCTTTTTACTTTGTCTACTGTTGCATTGCCTTTAACTAATTTAGGAATGTCAACTTTGCGTCTTTCTTCCTTGTAAAGGCCTATTTTGATATAAGAAAAAGGTCTGTCACCCTTTTTCAAATAACCTTTTGTCTTCATGTGACAGAACAGCTTGGGCAGGCTGAGCGGTTCTGCTTTCCACTTTGTCTTCGACTTGTAAACTGATCTTGTAGTCAAAAACAATACATGATGACTTGGAAACAAATTCCATAAAGTGTTTAGCCTGTTCACAAAGAACAGGTTCTGTTCACAAAGAACAGAACACTTTAAAAATGCCCAAGCTGCTCAACAGTGTAGAGCAGCGTAGACAGTTTATGTCCAGCCTGATCAGCAGACTGAGCAGCTTGGACAAACTGTCTTGGTTGCAACACATGCAACATATAGAACAGCTTTAGACTGATATTGCAAATCATTTTCAGGTTTCAATAAGGCATATAACAGGCCTTAAATTCAACCTTCAAATGTATCAACAGGTTTGATTATAAAATCTCCCCCTCAGATATAGAACAGGTTTGACTGAGGCCTTTTTGTGCCTAACAATCTCCCCCTATTTGCAATAACCAGTCCAAGCTGGTTTTGTCAAAAATCACTATATATTTTTACAGTACATTTGCTGAAATAAAATTACAACATTACAGTAAAGTAAAAGATCAGTTTATATATACACTGATTCTTGACTATACTAGAACAACATATGTTCTTACAAAAGTACAACTAATATACTAATGTATTTTACAACTAATGTAAAAACAGAAATTACAACTTATGTAATAATGTACAACTAATGTACAGAATGTACAACTAATGTACAAAATGTACAACTTGGACTGTTTGATTTGGGAGCAAATAATGGCAAGCCTGTCCAACTGATGGACAGCTTCCATTCTTCACCTACCCAGATGGCAGGTGGACTTCATTCGACAGGAGGTGGTATCCCTTCTTTGAATCTTTTTACAAGTTCTTCCCTTGTTTCTTCGTGTTCTTCAATTTCAGCTGTAAGAAACATAAAGTTAGAACTTTGAAGTTCACCTCTGTCATAAAAACCTTTCAGCTCTTCCCAGATAGCTGCTCTCCATAGGCTGGACTGACTGAAGGAGGTGGCAATTCTGAAGGCTGCAAGCTGCTTAAGACCAACTTTGTGTAGGTCTGAAGCTCTTTGAAAACATTTCTTCTGAGATAGGGGATCTACAAAAAATGCCCCTAACTCAGGCTCTTCAATCACTTTGCCATCTTCAAATTCAACTCCTTCAGGCAGGCTGTGGTCAACTCCTTTAATTTCCACAGCATAATCTCCTTGTTCAATCATCATAAGGAGTTCTTCCAGCTCTGTATCCCTCTTTGTTCTCCTGGCCTTTATCTTTGGATGTGTCACAGAGACACCTTCACTTATTTCTTTTGGAATCATGCCCAGCTCCTTTACTCTTTCCATCAGCTTCTTGATGTATGCCCTGATAGTCTTAGCCGTTTCTGACTTAGACTGGCTCAGGGCAACTGCCAGTTCCAACCATTCCCTGTAACCCATTTGAGCAACATCAGTGTGATCATATGATTCCATTTCAGGGCCTGTTGCACCCATCCTGGTGATCTGAAGTTTCCACTGTGTGCCTTTTCTTGCAATGGGAACAGCTTTGACAATTGCTTCCTTGGCCAGCCTTCTAGTAGCAACATCATGAAATTTCTTTCTGGCCAAGTTGTCAAAGTGGAATTTGGCTCTGGCAGATGGTACTGTTGATTTGGTCACAGAGACCTGAGTACCTTTTTCTCCTTCCTTCTCTTCTGCTGATTTCCTGGCAGCTTCCATTATTTTCTTTTGCACCTCCAAGGTAGACATTTTAACTTTCTTTGCTTCTTGGAGGGCAAAGGACTTAGCAGCTTTGGCAGATTGTTCTTCTTTTCTTAACTCTTCTAGAGCCTTAAGCTGTTCTTCCCTAAACTCAAAGTACTTGTGCATAGGGAGGCCCATCTCTTTGGCTCTGGCTTTGTGAAACTGTGTATCTGCCTGTTTCTGCTCAATAGGATCCTCAGCTGCCTTTTCTTTGCCTTTAGCTGCTGCTTTAGTGACAGCAGCTTCAGAAGTTTCTTCTTCTTCTTCTTTTGCTAGGATAAGGTGCCTCATTTTGCTGCTAGGCCTGTCCTCAGGAATGACTTCCTCCCCCTTAGACTGAGCAGGGTTTGGAGAGCCAGCCTGAGTAGGCATAGCAGCTTGAGAAACACCTTCAGCTGCACCTGTTTCTGCTGGTTGATCAGTTTGGGTTGCAGACACTGGTATCTCCTTAGAAGAAGGAATCTTCTCCCCCTTAGACTTAGTCTTCGAGGCAGATGATTTCTCCCCCTTTGAAGGAGATGAGGCAGCGACTTCAACCCCTGGTCTGCCTGAAGACACAAAGTCAGCAGGCTTGCCAGCAGGTTTGGAAGGTTTAGGACCAACAAGGCTGTTCACTAAGTAAGCCAAGTTATCCTTCACCTCACCAAGTTGGGAAAGACAGTTTTGAAGAGAAGAAGCTTGAGAATCAGCAAAAGTGGTCAGCTTAACAATGTTGTCTCTATCAGAAGCTGTGAATAACAAACTTTGGAGCTGTGCAAGATGAAGTTCAAGAGAATCTTGCACATCAGCAAGGTTTGATGACACAGAATTTGATGGAGAACCCATAAGAGAGTTCAGGCTGGCCAATGTTGAAGGAAGGGTAGTATTGCAAGAAGTGAGAAGAGAGGACAGCTGTTGAGAAATGGCTGTCATAGAGGACACGGAGTCCTGCTGTAAGGAGAGGATAGAGGAGAGAGAGTTGGATACATTTTGCAGCTGTGCAGTGAGTGCAAGCAGCTGTGGAGAGTGGTCAGTTTGGGGAGTGACTGGGAAGGATTCTTTGAACAAATCAAAGAAGCCTTTGAGCTGCTCAGACACAGAGTCTGAGATGATGGATGGTAGGGAGTGCATGGTATTTTCCAAAGAACCAACTTTGTTGGTCAGCAATGAAAGCTGATCCTTCAAAGGCAGGTCTTTGGGAGATGGAGGTGTATGGGTAGACTGTTTGGAGTGAGTGGATGGAGAAGATGATGATGAGGCTGGTGTTTGAGGATGAGATGGAGAAGGGAGAGAAACTTTGGACAGTAGTTCCATAGCCTGTGCAAAAGTAAGATGGCCCAGGTTAGAGGGATCAAGGGGTCCTTCAGCAGCGGCTGTAGCTGCATCATTAGGAGAAGGGGATGATGTTTGGGGCCTCTCAGATGCTGCTTGTGTTGCAGCACCCTCATGAAGACCAGTGGTGGTTCCCTCTGCAGTGCCTTGGTCTAAAGGCACCTCATCATGGGGAGATGGGATATGCATTTCAACATCAGCAGTGGTAAAACCTGCTGATGGAATTTGCATTGAGGGAGCAGCCTCACCAGAGGGATGGTATGATCCCTGAGGTTCATCAGCTTGGGATATTGGTCCCTCAGCAGCTGTTTGGTGTTGAACAGCTGAATCATGGGGAACAGAAGGTTGAGGCTGAGCTGCTGATTGGTCTATATCAGCAGCGTGGGCACCTCGTGCAGACTCAGAGTGTAAGGGGATATGAGTGGGGGACAGTGTGAACTCAGTGTGGAGTGGAGAGGGCTCCTGTCTTTCAATATCCTCAGCCTGTTGGGAGGCTGGGATAGTTGATGTGGGTATCTCCATTTGTACAACTGGTTCCTGTTGGGAGGAACCAGAGGGTCTAGGCTGACTCAAAGGTGACTCAGGCTGGAGTGAAGCAGGCTCCAAATGAGCTGAACCTTCTCCCAAAATAGGAGAGGCAGCTGGGGTTGCTTCTTTTACAACTGAACCCTGTTGAGAGGGAACAGAGGAGGTGGTTTTCTGGGCTGTTTTCTTTTTGGCTATTGATTTTATTTGGTAATGAATGGATGATGTGGGTGATTGTGGAGAGGAGAGAGGATCTGTTTGGACTGGATGTGAGACTGGGTCAGGAACAGTGGGGCTGGACTGTTCCATAGTCTCTTGTGCCACAGAGGCACCAGCCACAAAGGCTTCAGGCTCAACAGATGAGCCAGGGTGAGGAATCTGCTCTTCCTCAGCCACAGAGGCTAAGGGAGCAGACTCAGCCTGAGCTGTTTTGGCCTTCTTTTTAGCAGGCCCAGCTTCAGCTGCCATGGTCCTTTTCACAAGCTTGGACCTGGCTTTGGATTTTCCAGTGGGAGCAGCAGTTACTGGATCCACCCTCACAGCAAAGGGTCCTTCCACTAAACCCAACAGCCTCCTCATAGGTGTTGATAGAGGAGGCTCATTTGCCAGTACAGGAGTATGAAAAACTCTATTCCCTATGACAGGGAAGGCAGCAGTTTTAAGCAGAGGTTGAGAATGATACAGATGCTCACCACAGACATGGCAGAAGATGAGACTCAGGAACCTGGGATATCGGACAGCAGCTGGTCTTGTCTCTTGCTGCACCAGGTTTCTCATGTTCAAGAAGATCCATTTGGCCATGTCAAGTGTAGTCCCATCCACCAGCTGAAGAACTATAGGCACTTCATCTCTACTAAGTTGGTCAAAGGAACCAACCTTGCTGCTGAATGACATTACCACAGAGGCAAATAAGAAGCTGTAAGTGGGTGACAGCTCCTTCCTGTACAGAGTAGCTCCAACCTTGGGTTCTGCCACACCACAGAAGCGTAGCAGATTGCCCATTTGCTCATTTTCAGGCTGAGGGAGATCATAGTTCTCAGCAACTGGAAGATGAAGAACCTCCCTCAGAAGATCGACTGTAATCTCAATGGTTTGAGTCCCATTGAGAATAGTACCTTTGATAACCTGAGTGTTTGGATTGTAGGAGCAGGTATACCAGAACTCGTATACCATCTCCTGGTACAGGACACCAGGAGATGCAGTCAGTGCATAGTTCAACGGATGAACTTGCAGAAATTCCACCATTCGGTCGTAACCCTTCCCCACATAGTTTTTGGGGATAGTGAGGTTTGCAATGTAGTTGGTGGCCTTGAGGGTCAGCATCGTGGTGACAGATGGATGTTTAACAACATCCTCACCAACGAAGACTGGTAGAAAGGGATTAGGTCTGTGAGCCATTTGGGAATTTTGAAGGTTTGGGGAAGCAAAAGACACTTAGTCGATTTTAGGGTTCTTGAGGATTTCTGGAAATGATGAGGAAGACGAAGATGAAACAGTATGTTGGTATTTATAGGATTTGAATGTTCGTGTGTATGAGAGAGAAAAAAAGTTTTGGGCGGTTTGATTTGAAATGTTTGTTAACGGAAAACGGAACGGTTGTCCATGTCAGAAACATTTGTCAGACCACTTGACCTTTTTGATCACTAACACACGTAACACACATTATCCGCAGTAATTAAGTTAAATAAAACATAAATTAAATAACTTAATTATGAAGAAAGGTAATTAAACTGCTGGTCTACGCTGATGGTCAAACCTGTGATGATCAGGGTCAAATAGGTTCTCAGTCTTCAAGCTGTTCGTCCTTCAAACTGTTCCTTCAGCCTGCTCTCCTTTGTGAGAACAGATTGTGTTCAATAGATGAACAGGTTACAGTATGAAGAAGTGAACAGGTTGAAGACTGAACCATCAGAGCAGGCTGGACGAATAAACAGGTTAAACTGTTTTTGTTCAGCCTGTTGTATGCTCAAGCTGTTCAAGTTTTTCAGACAAATAACTAAGTACAGAACATGTATAACCTGTTCTGTCTAAGCTGTTCAGAGAAACGTGAGCAGTGTGAAACATACAAATTATTAGACCTTTGAGAGACACTTAGTCACTCTTGTTTAACATGCCCAGCTTGCTGACAAGGTAATTAAACCTTGTTTCATCCAGAGGTTTGGTGAAAATGTCTGCAAGCTGTTCATTTGTGGAAATAAAACTTACCTCCACATTACCTTTTTGAATGTGATCCCTGATGAAGTGATGTCTGAATTCAATATGCTTTGTTCTTGAGTGAAATACTGGATTGTTGGAGATGGCTATGGCACTTGTGTTATCACACAGAATAGGAGTTTTCCTATACACAAGCCCATAGTCTTCAAGCTGATGCTGCATCCACAGAATCTGCCCACAGCAGCTTCCAGCAGCAATGTATTCAGCTTCAGCAGTAGAAGTGGACACTGAGTTCTGCTTCTTGCTACTCCAACTGATCAACTTTCCACCAAGAAGTTGACATCCACCTGTTGTGCTTTTCCTATCTAACCTGCAGCCTGCAAAATCAGAATCTGAATAGCCTGTTAGTTCAAGACTTGAGTCTTTGGGATACCAAAGACCCAAACCTGGAGTACCCTTCAGGTATCTGAAGATTCTTTTAACAGCTGCTAGATGTGATTCCTTTGGATCAGCTTGGAACCTAGCACATAAACAGGTGGCAAACATAATATCAGGTCTACTAGCAGTCAAGTATAGCAAGCTCCCAATCATGCCTCTGTAAGCTGTTACTGAAACAGCTTTGCCACTGGCATCAGCATCCAATTTTACATTGGTTGCCATTGGGGTTTTAATAGGAGAACTTTGATCAAATTTAAACTTTTTTAATAGATCTAAAGTATACTTTCTTTGATTTATAAAAATTCCATTTGAGGTTTGTTTAACCTGTAATCCTAAAAAGAAAGTAAGTTCTCCCATCATACTCATTTCATACTTGGATTTCATGAGTAATGAAAAATTCTTGCATAATTGTTCATTAGTAGAACCAAATATTATGTCATCCACATAAATTTGAACAAGCATAATATCAGACTTCACCTTCTTTATGAACAGTGTGGTATCCACTTTACCTCTGGAGTACCCATTGCTCATAAGGAATTCAGTAAGAGTGTCATACCAGGCTCTAGCGGCTTGTTTGAGACCATAGAGAGCTTTGTCCAACTTATAGACAAAACCTGGGTGTTGTTCATTTTCAAAACCTGGAGGCTGCTTGACATATACTTCTTCTTGCAGCTTCCCATTCAAAAATGCACTCTTCACATCCATTTGAAATACCTTTATGCTCTTATGAGCAGCGTAGGCTAGATACAGACGAATTGCTTCTAGCCTGGCCACAGGAGCAAATGTTTCATCATAGTCAATGCCTTCCTCCTGTCTGTAGCCCTGAGCAACCAATCTTGCCTTATTTCTAATGACATGACCTTGCTCGTCCATCTTGTTCCTGAAAACCCATTTTGTGCCAATTATAGTTTTTCCTTTAGGAGCAGGGACCAGCTTCCATACTTTGTTTCTTTCAAACTGATTGAGTTCTTCTTGCATGGCAGTGATCCAATTGGCATCTTTTAGTGCTTCATCCACCTTCTTTGGCTCCATTAGTGAAACAAAGCTAGAGAACATACAAAAGTTCCCTAAGCTGTCCCACCGAGTTTGTATCCCTTTGTTGATGTCACCAATTATTTGATCATTTGGGTGACACCTGATCCACTTAAGATCATTTTTCAATGATGATTTACCTGAGTTGTTAACATCTTCAGCAGGTCCTGTTGAACAGCTCTCAAGATTTTCAGACACACTGTTGTCTTGAGCCTGTTCACTTGTTGAACATGTCTGACCACTGTTGAACATATCAGCAGAGGAACTGGGAAAATCAGCATTGATAGGTTCTGGACATGCAGTTGTAATTAAGTCAGTACATTTATTCACACAAGGTGTATTGACATAATCATCATCATGTCCATCATGATTAGCAGGTTCCACACTGGGTGTAGTGGAAGCTTTTGAGTCCTCTTCATTGATTGAATGCATCAGATCATCAAAGTTGAGGTCTCCTGAAACTGATTCAGCAACAGCTTTGGTGGAGGCATTCTTGGACTCTTCAAAGGTGACATTGATAGATTCATCTATCACCTTTCTTTTGTTGTTGTATACTCTGTAGGCTTTGGAGATAGAAGAGTAGCCAACAAACACACCTTCATCAGCTTTGGGTTCAAATTTTGACAGCTGGTCCCTTTGATTCAGAATGAAACAGGGACATCCAAACACATGGAAGTAACTGACATTTGGCTTCTCCCTTTGGAGCAGCTCCATAGGGAGGTGTTGTGAACCTTTTTCACCACTAAGGATCTGTTTTTGAGTGAAGCCAGGCAGTGTTAACAGCTTCGCCCAAAATGATGAAGGAAAACATATGCACACGGCATGGGTCTTGCAGCTTCAATGAGAGTTTTGGTTTCTCCTTTCAGCACGCATTTTTTGAGGAGTTCTTACTGGCTGAAAAGTTTTTGACTGATACATTCTCTTCCACAGAAGTCTTCAAGAGTACTGTTTCGGAATTCAGTAACATGATCA
>JAANYP010002235.1:142650-176142 GCA_020465985.1 Centrapalus pauciflorus | reverse complement strand
ATTACCGAGAACTCAATAAAGTCACAATCAAGAACAAATACCCGTTGCCCCGGATTGATGATCTCTTCGACCAGTTACAAGGCACAAGTTACTTCTCGAAGATTGATCTTCGTTCGGGTTACCACCAACTCAAAGTACACCCGGATGATATTCCAAAGACGGCTTTCAGAACTCGTTACGGACACTACGAGTTTCTGGTAATGCCATTCGGTCTTACTAATGCGCCGGCCGCTTTCATGGATCTCATGAATCGAGTCTGCCGACCAATGCTCGACAAATCGGTCATCGTGTTCATCGATGACATTCTCATATATTCAAAGACCAAAGAGGATCATGCTACACATCTGAGAGAATTACTAGAGTTGCTACGCAAAGAGCGACTTTATGCCAAATTCTCTAAGTGTGAATTCTGGTTGAGGCAGGTACGTCTCAACATTCCAAACAAATTTCATGATCCTTATACTTAATCATAAACTCGTTGTTAGCTTGTACTTACTCAATATTCAATCCAGATCCAATTCTTGGGGCACGTGATATCTGGTGCTGGGATTGCTGTTGATCCTGCAAAGATCAAAGCTATCCAGAACTGGGGATCACCCCGCAACGCCTCAGAGATTCGGAGTTTTCTGGGATTGGCTGGTTACTACCGCCGATTCATCAAAGACTTCTCCAAAATCGCCGTTCCTCTCACTAAGCTTACTCGCAAGAACGCAACCTTCTTTTGGAAAGAAGAACAACAAACGGCCTTTGACAACTTGAAGAACCTGCTAAGTGAAGCACCTGTGTTAGCCCTACCTGAAGGGAACGAAGACTTTGTTGTCTATACAGATGCATCAGGCACGGGTTTGGGTGCTGTACTAATGCAAAGAGGAAACGTCATAGCATATGCTTCTAGACAACTCAAACCACATGAGAAAGATTACTCTACTCATGATCTAGAGCTAACTGCTGTGACTTTCGCTCTCAAGTTATGGAGACACTATTTGTACGGAACCAAGTGTCAGCTCTACACCGATCACAAGAGTTTGAAGTACATATTCAGTCAGAAGGACTTGAATATGAGGCAAAGAAGGTCAATGGAGCTGATCAAAGACTATGACTGCGAGATCTTATACCATCCAGGGAAGGCCAACGTAGTGGCCGATGCCCTAAGTAGAAAAGCGTATTGCAAGGCATACTGCTATGCCTTGACTTCCACGATACTGACTTCAACGATCATAGACGATGTAAGAGCTGCTCAGTTGCAGGCCTTAAAGGAGGAGAATGTAAAGGATGAAAATATCAGAGTTCAGTTGCCACTAATGCAAGATGATGGAACTGGACTGAAAGGAGTTTACGGCAGAATTTGGGTTCCTAAGTTCGGGAACATGCGCGAAGTAATTCTTGCAGAAGCTCATCAATCTAAATTCTCAATTCATCCTGGCAGCACAAAAATGTACACCGACTTGAAAGCCGACTTCTGGTGGCCAGGATTGAAAAGAGATGTCGGTCAGTATGTTGAAAGGTGCAGAACTTGTCGTCTAGTCAAAGCCGAGCACCAACAGCCCTATGGTAGTATGCAACCTCTTCCTATCCCTGAATGGAAGTGGGACCATATTACTATGGACTTCGTAACGAAGTTGCCCAAGACTCGTCGTCAACATGATGCCATTTGGGTCATTGTTGACCGATTGACAAAATCTGCTCACTTCATTCCCATCCGAGAAACCTATTCACTGGACCGTCTCGCCCAGATCTACGTTAACGAAATCGTCATTAGGCATGGTGTGCCTAAGTCTATTGTCTCTGACCGAGATAGTAGATTCACTTCTAATTTCTGGACTGCTCTGCAAAACGGTCTTGGTACTCGTATCGCAATGAGTACTGCCTATAGACCTCAATCTGATGGGCAAAGTGAAAGAACAATCCTAACTCTAGAAGACATGCTCAGAGCGTGTGTCATGGATTTGGGTGGTAACTGGGACGATCACCTCCCATTGGTTGAATTCTCCTACAACAATAGTTACCATTCCACTATCAAGATGGCACCGTTCGAGTCTCTATACGGAAGAAAATGTAGGACTCCAACCTGTTGGAGGGAAACAGGAGAAACTCCAATAGCTGGTCCTGCTTTGCTACAAGAAACAAATGAAAAGATCCAACTCATTCGACAGTACATGAAAACAGCACAAGATCGGCAAAAGAATTATCACGATCGCCGACACAAAGCGATAGAGTTTCAGAAGGACGATTGGGTATACTTAAAGGTTTCCCCAATGAAAGGTGTTACAAGATTCGTAAAGCGAGGAAAGCTATCACCTCGATTCATAGGACCCTTCAAAATACTAGAAAGAGTTGGGAATCAGTCCTATCACTTGGACTTGCCGGAAGAGTTATCAGGAGTTCACCCGGTCTTCCACGTAGGATACTTAAGAAAGAGTCTGGTGCCCGAGAGGGAACCATGGACTGATCACTCGGACATTAAGATTGACGAACGGCTAAGGTTCGTTGATGAACCGGAGTGCATTTTGGAAACAAAAGTCAAGAAACTTCGCAATAAGGAAATCAGGATGGTGCTAGTCAAGTGGAAGCATCATCGGGGAGCTCATCACACTTGGGAATCGGAAGAAGACATGAAGAACAAGTACCCAAGTTTGTTTAGCGCAGCATGACTTCGCGGACGAAGTATAGGCGTGGTGGAGCTCATGCTGTAACATCCCTATTTTTCAATTATATGTAATTTGCAATTTTAAGGACTTAATTATTGTGTTAATGGAATATTATATCAATTTAAGCTACTTTTGATCATATTATCAGTAAAATAAGAAAATACGAAGTTGAGGGGAATAATGTGCAAATGGGTCAAAATAGAAATATAAAGGGGAAAACCCTTTCATTTCCACAAACTCACTCTCTCTCTACTCTCTCTCTCTAAACCGTACTCTCACTCTCTCTCGGCTTTAATCCAAGAAAACCCAAGAACTCAACAATTTCAAGTGCAAAAGTTGGATTCAAGTAGCAAATTAGGAACTATAACTGCTGCAACAAACAATTCGAGGTAAAAATCATTCAATCTTTCGGATTTATGAAGTTTTGGTTCGGTTTTTATGAAAACCGATTTCTAAGATTTAAGAGGCAAATGTGTATGCATGTTGGAAATAATTGTGGGAATGTTAAAATCGAGCATATATGTTGTAGTATACCAAATTTCAGATTCAAATTCCACTCCTAAGTACGATTTCTGAAATTATGTGTGTGTTTTAGTGTGTGTTCATCGAGACCCATAGAAAAATGGACAATAAATGGGTTGATTTGGTATGTTAGTGTTATGATATAAGTTAAATAAGTACATTTAAGTTCATTTGTACAACTTTTGTTAATGAAACATTCAAAAATGGTCCAAACATAATTTCTGGAAAATGTTGGAAAATATGCAAGTATGAACCCGGTTCGGACGATGATCCATCCGAATTCGGATCATCATCCTAGTTCGGACCTACAGTGTTCGGACCAAATACAATTCGGACCCCATACCTATTTCGGATCCGCCAATTTCGGATCACCTCAATTTCGGACACCAACCTATTTCGGACACTAGCCTACTTCGGACCACCCCCATTTCGGACCCAACTAATCCGGATCACCCATTTCGGATCCACCCCAATTCGGACCAAGGACCAATTTCGGACGACTTATATTTCGGACCATCCGAATTCGGATGTGGTCCGAAATCAGAACCAATTACACTTATTTTCAGAATACAATTTTTAAGCAATTACTGACACAAATTCACTATTACACTTACATTACAGATCATTGTGGTGTTATCAAAACACACATTGATTCAGAGACAAGTCACAAAACCAATCACTGTGAGTTGCAGATTATCATTCGAACATTTATTGTTTTTACATACGTGTTTATACATTCAATGGCATGTTCACATTGTTCATATACATCATTTGGCACTCAAGATTACTTTGTTGTTATGATGCACACTCGTACTTGACATGTAACACACATGTAGCCAGCGTTCATTTGAAAGTGCATCTATATACATCATGCTTGCACTGCATGATCATTACTTCATAATCTGATGCGACCTGGACTGGGGCTGACAGCAGGCCACTGTCGGGGACTGATCATCCCACTCGTATCCCATCAGGTTCGGCACATCCCCGATCAGCATATTGAACTGCCAACCCATGCTTGCACTGCATGGTTTTCACATACACTGAGGCTTACACTGCCGATATTCACATACATGGGGCTTACACTGCCCATGGTTAAGCATTGTTTGTAAAGAAATATTTGTTGTATGCATAATCTGTTATCTCACTAAGCATTTAGCTTACTGTTGACTCACATTGTTTACAGGCAAAGGCAAGAGTGTAGCTGGACCTTCATCTTAAGCATATCACTTCAATATCAGGGAGACTTTAGAAGTTATTGGTACTTGAATAGCTTTGGGCTGGGATTTACTACTTTTAAACAATTATGTTGATGTAATAGTTAGACTTAATCACTGTAGACATGTACTTTCATTGCTTTAGTGTGGATTTGCTAATTCTACTTTTAAGTATTCAATTTCAATTATCGTATTACTCATTGGGTTGTTTGTCGATCCTGGTGATTGCTACATTTATATCATTAATTAACAAGGACGTCACAATTTACGCGACCTATTAATGTGAAGTCGCCTCTGAATCGTCCTTCTTCGCGTCTCAATGTTGACATCCACTCCACAACCTCGTCATGATAGATATGCTCTCCTCCTAAGTCCAACACAGCCTCCCATCCTAAACGGTCAAAGCATCTCACTACCCCATAGTTCTCGAATTCATCTTTCTTTACTCTCTTTTCAACTAAAGCTTTGCCTGAGAACTTCTTTGTCATGAACAACTGTCGTCGTATGTTGGCCGGATGCTGTGACAGATAAAAGTCCGGGTTCCATTCTACCCTCGGTTGGGTAGAGGAACTGGCGCCTTTTCCCACCCGTTGTCTTGTTCGGCGAGACATCTGCAATTACGACGACTTAAGTATATATATATATAATTATAAAATTCTCAATTCGTTCTATTTTCACAGTAAAGAACCATAACTGATAGTTTGTGCAATAATCATATCATATGTAACACAAGGATGCATAATTTATTCATATCAATTTAAACACATTGTCACATTTAACAAATTGCACAAATTGCACAAATTACACAAAATAGCTACGAACTTTTCGGAATTTGACTTAGCATGCCTTTTTCTCTTAATCGTGCCCATAATTTCACTTAATACTCTATTTTACACTATGAAAGCACTAAAATTATCCTCTATAAGTGGTCATGCAAAAGGTCAATCTAAAAGTCAAAATTCAACATCACAACTCCATTAAAGCTTGGTTGTTCAAGAATGGTAGAGTTTTGTACCTTGCTTTTGATGAAGAATGAAAGAAGAGTTGAGTCTAACTTGGTAGTGGCTAAGTTCCTAGATTGAATTCCCGTTCCCCAACTTGAGTTGAATACTCAAGTTCCTTGCCAACTCTTGCGTTATGTGAATGACTAGCTTGATTTCTAGTGATTTTTGTAGGCAAAAATGAGTTTTTAGGGTGAAAATATGTGAGGGAGATGAGGGAACCGTAAGGGGGCGCAAGGGTGCTCTTGTAGGGTTTTGAAAAAAATTTTCTATTTAAAATGGGGCAAAAACGGGCAGGCGCACCCCTGGGCTCAGGCCTGCGCCGGCGGCTGCGCTTGGGGGGCCTGTTCGGTTCAAAAAATTTTTGTTTTTTCAGTTGGTTGGGTGCATGCTTGGTTTGATGATTTACGATTTTTTCACTAAAAATTTACGATTAACTTACGATTTACAAGCATTTTCTTAGCATTTTAACACTTTTATGTGTTTCCCCTTCCCCAACTTAAAAGATTGTGTTATCCCCGACACTAAGAGAGCTTAAAAATAAGTACATGAAACGAGTAATATGTAGGTAATAGAAATAGTGCGAGTAAAATGTCTACTAATCATGGCACGCAATTGTTACAAAGTCTTAAAGTTTTTGGTGCCAACATGAACACCGAGCACATACTTGTTATGGCCTAGGGCCAATTACACAACCAACTACGAATTGTTTAAAAGTCAGGACCATAGTGCTTAAGCGAAGATTTCACGGAGCGATGAGATCAATATTCATCGGGAGATGTCATATGGGATGTACGGGTCGAAGTGGTGTAGGAACTTCAGCGGCCGACAGCCCGTTCAAGCTCCTCTACCCTTGATTGAAGGCTAGAGAGCCAACGGTAGTGAGCTCCCACCGAAATTCCGTGAACATTGACATCGTGCTTTAGCTTGTCAACCTCGATGAGAACTGCTGTGTTTGCTGCAAGTAATCCCTCAATTGCATCTTTGATTGCAGTAAGTCGTGCTTCCAAGACATCCTTCTCCGACGGGTGTGATTGTGATGGACCGCCCTTTTCAATCTTCTCCTCACCTATCCTTGCTTTTCCCTTCTCCAAAGTTTGCTCATACCGATAAAAGGAGCGAGTTGCCGGGATGATTGAGACGGTGCCGTGGGCTGGGTCCCTAATCAAAAAGGTGCCCGAAACATGCTCAAATGTTAAACCCGCCATGGTATGTCTAGTAAACCAAACATCATTTGGTCCCAATGACCGTGGGCTAGCTCCTTCCGAGATGACTCCCATGTTGATAAACAATTCACTTAGCATGCGACCATAAGGAATTTCCATTTGTGGTTCGAGAAAGTCGCTTCCCAGATAGTTTGCATCATGATATAGGCAAGGGAAATGGCCGGTTTACCAGTAATCAAGGCATGAATGAGTATGACTTCTCGTGTTCGAACGGCAGTGGTGTTGGAAGAGCGTGGTAGGATATTAAAGACAATAATTTTCCACATTACTTTTGCCCATGGGCGGAGATCGCCTCGATAGTACTTGGAATAAACCCTAGCTTGTTCGATAGTAAGATTGAAGACCTCTGTTAGTTTCTTAGCCCATCCCTCTGAATGTCGTAACACACCACTTGATAAATCTTGTTCAGTCCAAAATTACCTCACTACCGGTATCTCAGTATCAAAATCAAAGTAGTCACACAATTCCTTCCTAGAAACTATAACCTCCTTCCCATTAATACGTCCCCGCAGTTCGAAGTCATGTTCCACGTCCCCCTCTCTCCGAATGAGAGTCGTCCTCCATTCATAGATCTCGGTTTCATGAACATAAGGGGTCTCGATTTGTAAAACCCCCGACCACCCTATACGATCAAAACTCTCTATAATCCCAAAATGTTTAAAGTCCGATTCTTTCAAAGTCTTTTCTATGTAAAAGTGCGTGGGTGGTTCGGAAACCGGTGGTGAAGGTGGGGGTGAGGGATACTCGATATTGATTGGAATGGGTGTCTGCACACGCATGCGTGGGGTGCGGGTGATACATCGACGAGAGTTTCCTACGAATTGTTGTGACATCTATGCACGTATAGCAAAGAGAAACGGAACTTAGCACAATTAAACGCACACAATGGCACACAAGCATGTTAATCTCGATGGAGTCCGAAGAATCCGGTGAGATATCATAACCGAAATGACAAGTGCGAAGTGCTCCGCGGAGAGTAGTGTACATAGATAACGCAACATAATGAACATTCTCCTTGGATTTGGCTTTTATGCATGAAAAATGAGGGTACATAGCATGGCAAGATTTAACCACATATTGCATGATTATGAGCGACAATTAGGAGGATTGAAAGCACGAATCATGAAATTGTGATGGAGTGGCATGCTCATACTAATTTTAGCATAGAGTTGTGCACCTAATCTGGAAAATATCACCTAATATGGAATTTCTAAACATATCACAGTGAGAAATTCTTTGAAAACCTATATTTAGAAATTAACGATAAAAACATGAAATGTGCATATTCTAGCAGTTTGCACACAACTAGTGACATAGTACACATCTGAAACATGTTCATCTTCAACATCTTGGAATTAGGCCAGAAAACAAGAACTTAAAATTTTCATGAAAGAGTAGCATTTCTTGCTTTAAAATGAGAACTAAGGAGGAAGAATAGCTTACATTGGTGAGATGATCAAAGGAAGGGTGCAAATCAACAAGAGTTTCCACGTAGCAGATGGATTGGGAGCAAAAAGGAGGCCAAAATTCGGAGTTGCTTGAGAAGAAATGAAGAAAATGAAGTGAAAAAGGGGTTAAATTCGCTGGGATGCATTGGGGCGCAGGCGCAGGCGCACCCCTGCGCAAGCCGGTGCGCTTGGGGCGCAGCGCGGGGCATAGGCCTGCGCTGGCCGGTGCGCTGCTCTGCTGCCAGGCGATTTTTGTGTGTGCTGTTTGTAGTGTTTGGTCCCCCAAAAAAACTAACGAATTAACGTACAATGCACCGATTTTTGTCCTCTATTTGTCTAACTTTCCGTTGTTTTTCGGCTTAGGCTTTGCATCTTCTTGACGGGTAAATTTTTCCCCAACTTAGTTGGTTGCGATATGTACCACCGTATCATAGGATGAACTATTATTTGACAAAATATTCTAAAAGAGCAACAAACTAAGGCATATTGAAAATCTAATCTGCAAAAAATTAAAAACACACTTTCGTGGTGAAAACGATTGCACTTAGCATGTGCAACAAGCCTTTAAACCCCTCGGTAGCCTGAGTGGACGAGTTATAGTCTCGTGAGGGTTTCTATGGAACACACCCACAAAGTTCACTGGATTGCCTTCCAGAAAGCGCTAATTTTAATGTCTTCAGCCAGACATTATGGAGCTTTTATTATCTTAAGCGATATCTTCCAAGACCATTGTCTCGGATGATACATTTTCATTGTCAGCCCATTGTACAAATAATTTTAATCGATGGCCGTTTACTTTAAACGGTTCACCCTTTTTGATCTATTATTTCAATTGCACCGTGTGGGTAGATGTTAGTTACCGTATATGGGCCAGACCACTTACTTTTTAGTTTGCCTGGGAAGAGCCGCAGGCATGCGTTGAATAGCCAAACTCTGTCACCTTTATTAAACACCTTTCGTTTAATTATTCGATCGTGGAAAGCTTTTGTTTTTTCTTTATATATTTTAGAACTTTTATAAGCTTCCTTACGTATTTCTTCAAGTTCGTTTAGTTGGTGTTTTCGATTTATACCGGCAGCTGTGAAGTTAAGATTTGCATTTTTAATGGCCCATAAGGCTCGATGCTCTAGCTCAACCGGAAGATGACATAATTTCCCATAAACTAGCTTATAAGGAGACATACCAATAGGGGTTTTATATGGTGTACGATACGCCCAAAGTGCATCATCTAGTCGCATTGACCAATCTTTCCTATCGGGTCGTACTGTTTTTTCTAATATACGCTTAACCTACCTGTTAGACACTTCTACCTGTCCACTAGTTTGTGGATGATATGGGGTGGCTATCTTATGTGTTACTCCATAACGCTTAAGTAGTTTGCTGAAGTACATATTTTTAAAATGAGAACCCCCATCACTGATTATGGCTCTAGGGATTCCATGACAAGAAAATATATTACATTTGACAAATTGGCAAACTACTTTGTGGTCATTGGTTCTTGTAGCTTCAGCTTCTACCCACTTAGAGACGTAATCAACTGCCACTAGGATATATTCGAAACCGTATGACTTAGGGAAGAGTCCCATGAAGTCTATGCCCCACACATCGAAAATCTCTACTATAAGAATTGGTGTCATAGGCGTTTGGTCTCGTTTTGAGATACCTCCTATTTGTTGGCATCGTAGGCATGACTTAACAAACTCGTATTAGTCTTTAAAGATGGTCGGCCAAAAGAATCCACTTTGTAAAATTAGATGGCCTGTCTTTTTAGCACTAAAATGGCCTCCACATGCATACGAGTGACAGTGATTTAAAATATCATAATGATCGTTGTCTGGAACACATCGCCGGATAATCTGATCTACTCCTATTTTAAATAAATCTGGCTCCTCCCAAATATACTGTTTAGTTTGGGAGAAGAAATATTTTCTTTGATGTGAATTCCAGTGGCCTGGGATTTTCCCTGTGACAAAATAGTTCACTAAATTAGCAAACCAAGGCACTTTTGCGACGAACAGTAATTGTTCATCTGGGAAATTATCCCGAATGGAGTCCAGCATATCAGTGGTGATTGCTGGTAATCTCGAGAGATGGTCTGCCACTACATTTTCCGAGCCCTTTTTATCTCGGATCTCTAAGTCGAATTCTTGTAGTAACAGTATCCAGCGAATTAGCCGTGGCTTAGCATCTTTCTTAGCCAAGAGGTGTCGTAAGGCACTGTGATCAGAATACACAATTACCTTAGCCCCCCAGACATAAGATCTAAATTTGTCTAACGCATAAACTACTGCAAGCAATTCTTTTTCAGTTGTTGTGTAATTAATTTGAGCTTCAGAGTATGTTTTACTTGCATAGTATAATACCACGGGCTTTTTGTCCACTCTTTGACCAAGGACGGCACCTACTGCGTGATCACTTGCGTCGCACATGATCTCAAAGGGCTGAGACCAATCACGTGATTGCAGAATTGGTGCCTCCGTGAGCCTCATTTTTAATGTATTGAACGCCTCTATACAGTCTTTATCTAAGTTGAACGGTGCATCCTTAAGAATAAGGTTACATAGGGGTTTGGTTATGGCACTAAAGTCTTTTATGAATCTCCTATAAAAACCTGCATGTCCTAAGAATGAACGAATTCCCTTAATATTAGTAGGCGGTGGTAACGAGGAAATTATTTGTATTTTGGCTCGATCAACCTCCATTCCCGTTTCAGAAACTATATGTCCTAAGACTACTCCCTCTTTAACCATAAATTGACTTTTCTCCCAGCTTAATACCAAATTGGTCTCGGTGCAACGCTTGAGAACGTTTTCTAAATGAGAGAGACACCCTTCGAATGACTTATTAAATATAGAAAAGTCGTCCATGAAGATTTCAAGAGATCCTCCGACCATGTCTAAAAATATAGCCATCATACATCGCTGGAATGTGGCCGAAGCGTTACATAATCCAAATGGCATTCTTCGGTAGGCGAATGTGCCATACGGACATGTAAATGTCGTCTTATCTTGGTCATCTGGGTGTATCGGGATTTGGTTATACCCCGAATAGCCATCTAAGAAACAATAGAATTTCTGCCCTGCTAATTTCACTATTATTTGGTCAATGAATGGCAGAGGAAAATGATCTTTCGAGGTTGCGGCATTTAGCTTTCTGTAGTCGATACGTACTCTCCACCCCGTTACAAGGCGAGTTGTAATCTTTTCTCCTTCAGGAGTATCGACGACAGTGATTCTAGATTTCTTTGGAACCGTCTGTGTGGGACTAACCCATTGGCTATCTGATATCGGAAAAATAATTCCAGCGTCTAGCCATTTTAACACCTCCTTCTTCACTACCTCTCTAAGGTTAGGGTTTAGCCTTCTCTGAGCATCTCTGCTTGGTTTGGCTGTTGGATCAGTTATAATCCTATGCATACACAATGTTGGGCTAATCCCCTTTAGATCTGCTATGGTCCAGCCTACCGCTTCCTTATATCTCGACAACACGTCTAACAAGGCCTTTTATTGCGCAACAGTAAGGTCTGTTGCGATGATTACAGGCAGTGTACTCTCAGGGCCAAGAAAAGCGTATTTGAGATGAGCTGGAAGTGGTTTCAACTCTAATTTGGGTGGTTGCTCTAAAGACGGTTTTGCTGATGGTGGAATGTCAGACGGAAGTTTTTAGATCTTATGTGTCCATGGTGGTTGAGTAGAATCCACTGATTGATCACGTTCAAGTTCGAACTCCTTAGCTCCAGGCATATTATCTAGCTTATGCTCATTATAGTACAGAAGCAACTCCGCTGGATCTTTACATGTTATTGTTGATAATTGTTGTTGTATTAAATCATCAACCAAATCGATCATGTAGCATTCTGAATCCAATGGTGCATTAGGTACGTTGTTAAAGACATTAAGTCAGAGTTTGCGGTTTCCGAATGCTATGTCTAATGCACCTGTCCTGCAATTGATTTGCGCGTTGATTGTAGCTAAGAAGGGACGTCCTAATATGATTGCCGGTTGGCTCTCTTTGTAAGCACTGTCTGAGTCCAACACTAAGAAGTCTACTGGATAGTAGAAGTCTTCGACCTTAACGATTACATCAGATAACATCCCTCGTGGTACTTTGGTAGATCTATCTGCTAACTGTAGGATGACATCTGTTGTCTGTAGGGTTCCTAAATCATGTTGGTCAGATAAATTACCAGGTAAAATATTAACACTTGCCCCTAAGTCTAGAAGTACTTTTTTAATTTGAATGTCGCTGATAGTTACCGGGATCAAGGGTGATCCTGGATCTTTTAGTTTAGGCGGCAGTGAGCTAGTAATAACTGCACTGACTTGTTCAGTGAAGTTGATTTGCTTTGGAAGAGTTATTTTAAATTTTCGTTTCTGAGTACAAAGGTCTTTTAAGAATTTAGCGTAAGTAGGGACTTGTTGTATAGCTTTGATCAAAGGAATGTTAATTTTAACTTGATTAAAGATATCCCATAATTCTTCGTTTTTAGGTCCTTTCTTACCGTAGGGAAATGAAGCTGGATTTTCTAAGGCCGTTGGGTAAGGAGCAATTTCAGTATTGGAACTCCCTTCCCCAACTTTAGTCTCTACTGGTTTCTTGGCTTCTACTTCCTTAAAGGTTACTTTCTTAATTTTTGTTTCTACCTTTGACTCTGATCTGGGTGGTTCTTCTTCATAAGCAATTTCTACCTCGTCGTCTGTCTCACTCTCCTTAGGCATTTCTATTTTATTATCTACTTCCTTTCCACTCCTAAGGGTAGTGACCTTATTTACCTCGTTCACTTCGTCGACTTCATATTTCTTTTCTTTGCCATGGTGGTGCGATGGGTTAACTGTGGTGTTGCTTGGAAGCTTCCCTTCTTCTCGTTTAGTCAGAGACTCTGCAATTTGTCCCATCTGTCTTCCGAGCATCTCCATAGTTTCTGCTTGAACCATGGTTTGTTGCTTCATGAATTCCATAAACTCGGAAAACTCTTTCGGGTTCCCCGACACTGGTCGTGAATCATTTTCTTCTTTGGGGTCTTGGCGTTTATAGTACCGATCATCCTTTATAGCTGAAGTCGATCCATATTGGAAATCTCGGTTTTGTTGACGAGGTTGCTCATATCTTGGCTTCGGGGGAGCATCATTGTCTTGATTATCCCTCCAACTAAAGTTCGGGTGTTTTTTCCATCCCGGATTGTAGGTCTCCGAGTATGGGTTCTCCCGTTCTCTTCGTTGCCGAAATCCAAAAGCTTCGTTCACATACTCTTCATGCGTGAAGGTATGTGGGAAATTCTCGGTTGGATGAGAAGGGTCTCCACAAGTGACACAGCAGACCTGTGCCACTGTAGCCTTTTCCATTCCGTTCATCAACAAATCCATCTTTTTGATTAGTTCAGATATGTCGGATTTAACTTCCTTCTTCCACGCATTGTCTATGCCCATAACTTGGACACCAACACTACTATTCGAACCTGCTTGGACTTTTAAACCTTTGCTTAACTGGGTTAATAATTCCCAAGCTTCATCATCTTCCTTGGCTAAAAAGGTTCCGCCTGAAGCAGCGGTGATCATATTCCTACTTTCTTGACTAACCCCATCGAAAAAGGTTTTAATTAGCATCCATTTAGGAATTTCATGGTGAGGGCATGTTCTTAGTAATTCATTTAACCTATTAAAGGCTTCGTGAAATTGTTCCCCTATTTTCTGTTTAAATCTCGTTATTTCTTTACGTTTTTCTGTAGTTTTGCTAATTGGGTAATATTCAGTTAGAAATTCTTTTTTCATCTCATCCCAATTAGTGATACTATCCGTGGGAAGTGACACGAACCAATTTTTCACCCGTTCCTTCAAGGAAAAAGGAAAGCGTTGGAGTTTTAGAGCATCTACGGTCATTCCCCTAACATGATTGGCCTTACATATGGCAGTGAATTCAGCTAAATGTTCATACGGTTCTTCGCTTGGTGCTCCGCGAAAAACAGGTAAGATGCTAAATAGCTGTGGCCTAATTTCAGGTTCATTCTCATTAATTGGATAGAGAATGGGTGATGGATCTGGGATATCACCCGGCCTATAATGGGATTCTACAGTTCTACGGTCTCCCATCGGTCTTTGGTTTTGTTGGACGTTGACAAGAACGTTATCGATGTTCTCGTCTTCCGAATTAATTATTTCTTCCTCCACGTTTACTTTAGGAGCAATATTTTTAGTTTCATTTGCTTGAGTTGTGGCTCGCCTATTAGATCTAGCAGTTTTTTCGATTTCTGGATCAAACTTCAAGGGTGAAATTCTACCAGAATATCGTGTGTGCATAAACCTATGAGGGCTAGATGAAGAATTTGAATTAGATACTTTCTTTTTGGTGAGAATCGATGCTTGCGCCACGATTCCCTTTTTCTTAATAAACTAAGGCAATAATTAAAGCTTAAACTAATTAAATAGAATAATAGCAAAATAAATAAATTTAAACTAAATTAAATAAGCAAATTAAAGCACTAAATAAGCAAATAAATTGAGATTAACTAAATTAACTAAATTACTCTAGAAAAATTAAATGACTAAACTAAGCTAATTACTAAAATACGTGATTTAAGCGCAACCGCTCCCCGGCAACGGCGCCAAAATTTGATGCAAGTGTCGTTAACCCGTCAAAAATACCACTAAATACCTTAGAAGCTAGGGTAAGTAGGGATCGTATCCCCAGAGAGCGAGAGGGTAATTGCACGTATTCGAGCGACTAGCGTTGTAAAATAATTAATTTAAAGAGATTTATTGGTTTGTAAAAAGTGATTACTTGCGAAATTTGTAAAAAGAAAACTTAACGAAATTGTTTGATTGAATAATGTACGAGGATAACCATTCCCGGATTCACACTTAGTTTTGTATTTAATTTATAAAAACGATATAAAGACTACATAGACATAATCTTTGTTATAATTATTATTAGAATTCGTTACGTAATCTTGGGCATAGCGCGTGACACGTTTGATTACTCGTCTTAATTAAACGATTAACTCGGCACGAATAATAATATGTCAACGAACTATCTTGCGAAACGCGACAAAACAAATAATAATCATTCGTTTACAATCTAAATATAAATAATAAAACCATGCGAACTTAAAGTAATCGTTCATAAAATAAACACTTAGCGATGTGCTTCCTCCGAGAATGATTATGATGAGAATAGCCGGACATTGTTGTTGCAATGTTCAAGAGTTGTGTATCCATCTTCGTAGCTTGACTCGTGTGCTCTTCGTACGTGTGTTCGCTCAAACAGGGTTCTTTTCCTTAGCTTTCCTATCCAAAAAACGATCCTTTCCTTTGAACTATGACTTTGTATTTATAGGAAAAGCTGGAAAAACGCTAAAAACGGCCGTCTATTATTTTAATGGGCTGGGCGCAGCCGTAGGTGCAGGCCTGCGCCCCCCCCCCCCCCCCTACGCCTGTCTGTAAAAATCCGTATTTTGTGAATTAATTTGTTCTGTTGAGCACGTGGTCTGGGCGCAGGGCTGCGCCCCTCTCTGCGCCTGGCTCTGAATTTTTGTCCTTTTTTCACCAATTTAGACCGGATTTTGTTTACCTGCACAAGCACAGAATTTATTCAATAGTAGCACATTCTATGACATTTTATCACTAAAAACAACTCTTTTATATCTAATAAACACGGTAAATTATAACCCGATCAATACCCGCCGACACCACTTATGCAAGAAGACAGAAACCCTTTCGGGGAATTCTTTGCCGGCATCTTTGGACCGCCACCACCACCACAGTAGTCAGGTTCTCCCGTTCCCTTTCTTTAGTAGGATGATTTATTGGTTTTCGCGTGCATTGTTATTATTAAATAAATGTGTTTCTTTTAAGTAAGGTTGTGTGAGAAGTAACCCGTTAAAATAATTCGATCGAATTGCCCTATAAATCCCTATTGTTGAGCTTGCGACTTAAATATGATGATGTTAGTTAGGTCGGTTTCAAGTAAAAAGATGTAATTAAATGAGTTTAAATGCAACACAAAGAGTCATAAACACTTAAAAATCAAAGAAGTGACTAAATTTGGAGTAGGATATATTATGTTGTAGCGAGTGATAAATGACAAAAGTTTCAATAGCCGTTATTAATTCATGCAATAATGGGGAGGAATTGAACACGAATATAAGCCTCAATTCAAGTGTGGCCTAGCTGATTCAGGAAATTAAGTCTGAAGGGTACCATCATGCTTAATCCCCTAAGGCCAACTGGTCTGGGAGTGGCTGACCCAAATCCTGTTACACGAATCATCTAGAAAGCCATGTGAACTTGAAATGCAAAACATAGATGTTGCATGAAAAAGACTAAAATGAAAAGAAGAGAAAAATCACTAGTTATATCATGCATCGAGGAAAAAGATGGTCCAATGACCCACGTGAATTCAATTCTATACCCTTGAGCTAAGAGGATGATAGTGGTGAGGAATTTTTGAAACAATTATCCTAGAAGCATCACATTATATCTGAAAATAATCCAGTTCGTGTATTTGAATTTAATCGTGCTTATGGAGGCTAGTGTTTGTTAAATAAGTTGATTGTATCTTTCACACTTGATTAACCCGATGTTTAAAAATCTGATTTTCATTGCTTGCTCGGGACGATCAAGGGTTAAGTTGGGGAAGTTTGATCGGGTTATAAATTACCGTGTTTATTAAGTGTAAAAGAGTTGTTTTAAATAAGAAAATGTAGTAGAATGTGCTACTATGAGTATATTCTGTGCTTGTGCAGGTAAATAAAATCCAGTCTAAATTGGCGAAAAAAGAAAGAAATGAGAACAAATTTTAGAGTCAGGCGCAGAGAGGGGCGCAGCCCTGCGCCCAGACCAAGTGCTCAACAGAAAGAATTAAATTGCCAAAACTCGGATTTTACAGTCAGGCGCAGGGGGGGGGGGGGGCGCAGGCCTGCGCCTACGGCTGCGCCCAACCCATTAAATAAATTTTCCAGCCGTCTTTAGGGTTTCCAGCATTTTCTTATAAATACAAAAGTCAGAGATGAGAAAAGGTATCGTTTTTTGGGAGAGAAAAGCTTGGAAAGAGACCCCGTTTGAGCGAATACAAGTACGAAGAGGACACGAGTCAAGCTACGACATTTGCTAAGAAGATGGATACACAACTCTGGAGTATTACACCAACGATGTCCGGCTAACTTCACAATAATCATTCTCGGAGGAAGCATAACGCTAAGTGTTTAATTTTATGAACGATTTCTTATGTTTGCATGGTTTTATTATTTATGTTTTGATTGTGAACGAATGATTGTTATTTGTTTAGTTGCGTTTCGCAAGATAGTTCGTTGATGTTTTATTATTCGTGCCGAGTTTTTTATTTAATTAAGACGAGTAATCAACGTGTCACACGCTATGCCCAAGATCACGTAACGATTCTAATAATAATTATAAAAAGGTTATGTCTATGTAATCTTCACATCATTTATAAATTAAATACAAAGTTAAGTGTGGAATCCGGGAATCGTTATCTTCGAATTATATTTAATCAAATAACTCCGTTAAGTTTTATTTTTACAAATCACGCAAATAGTTAATTTTATAAATAAATTAATCATCTTTTTCAAACCAAACAATCTTTCCAACTACTTAAATTACAACGCTAGTCGCTCGAATACGTGCATTTAACCTCTCGCTCTCTGTGGATACGATTCCTACTTACCCTAGCTTCTGAGGTATTTAGTGGTTATTTTTGACGGGTTAATGACACTCGCATCAGTGAACAAGTTCTTGGACATCCTGCCTAAAGAATGAAACTACTTTTCTACTATCTTGTGAAATTCAGGCACCATCAAAGGTATGGATCTTGTAAATGTATGGATCCTTACTGAATGATGAGCAGTAAAGGAAACACAAAAGAAATGCTTTGGAAATGTTTAAGAGATGTGCTGCCTTGGTGGCCAGCGTGAGACAACCTGTTGGTCAGGTATGTGATGTGTTCACACAACCTGATCAACAGGCTGATGATGAAAGGGAAGAGATGTCTGAAGAGGAAGACTGTGAAGATCTTGCTGAACTTGATGATGTGCAAATGATTGCAATGCTTATCAAGAAGTTCAACAAGAAGAGGTTTGGTGGAAGAATGCTGCAGAGGAACTCAAATGCCATCAAAAAGAAAGCATTTGATAAAACTAAGGCTGAGTGCTTTAAATGTGGCAAGACTGGCCACACAGCTGCTGACTGTGTTTCTAAAGCTGTTGGCCAATCATCCAAACCATTCAAGACAAACAGGGACGATGGCTACAGGGTTAAGTACCTTATGACCATGGCTAAGCTAAAAAAGTTGGAAAACTCAGTGGCTTCCAACAAGAAAAAGGGACTCATGGCCGAGACATGTGATTGGGAGGAATCTGACTCATCTTCAGATGAAGAAAATAACAACTGTCTGATGGCCAACACTGATGTCCCATCAACAAGCAATTTCAAACAAGACCTGGCTGAAGCTGAAGCCTTCAGCAGCTTAGAGAACTGGAATCCCACAATGATGAACAAGGTACAAAATTTTATGGCCTACAGTTCTGATGAAAAAGTAAAAATGTTTGAATATATGCTTGTTGAATTAAAAGTTGCTGTTGAGAAGCACAATGTTTTACTGTCTGAAATCTCTAAGCTTAAAACTGATCTTGACATAAAAACTAGTTAACTGGACAGTTTCCATATCTTGGAATCTGAGCTTGGTAAATTAAAACACATCAATTCCATTTTATTAGAGAAAAAGAGAGAAACAGACATAAAACATGCAAAGATTCAAAATATTGTTGACTCTTGGTGCCAATCTGCACAAAAAGTCAACCATTGCATCAGTCAACAGATCCCTGCACAAATCCAAGCCTATCTTGGAGGGGATCTTGACAAAGTAGCTTCCATTGTTGAGATAAATAATCTGAAAAATGACTTATCCACTCTTGGTGAGCTTCCCAGCACTTTCATTCAGAAAGTTAATGGTAAGCTAGTCTCAACAAACAGGTTTGTCAGGCCTCAAAATACTGACACATTGTGTGAAAAAGCTCCAACACTGATGATGGAATATGTTCTCCATCAAATCAGCCTGCTAAGTGCTCTGCTGATTCACACAAGCAAAAGAAAGGAAAACAAGCTCAAGCTGCAGCTGTGGACTCTAAACCTGTTGACAAAACAGGCTCTGCGTCTAAAGCTGATGGTAAGATACCTGTTAATCCATTTGATGCTAATCATTTTGAGATAAAGTTTTCAAAAGGTAAGCAGCTTGTTTTCAACAGGGGTAAGTCTCATGTTGAAAGTATATCTGCTGTGGTTTTAAATAAGTTTTTAAAACATAGTGGAAAATTGGTTATAAATGAATGTAAGTCTTTCAAAACCAAAAGCTGTGATTATGTTGATAGGCAACATCCATCACATCTCAGTAAGAGCAAAGGCAAAGTCATTGCTCAACCTGAGAAATTTGGGAATAAGTTTCCCAAACCTGTGGAAGGTCAAAGGCCAATCAAACAACCCGTGTTTGATATCTATCCTCCCAAAAAGAGAAAAGAAGATACAGGCAAAGACGTTGTCATTGTGCCTTCCACCCAAACTGTTGATTTATCTAAAAACAGTAATAAGTTTGCTAAACCTGCTGACAGAATCAACAAAAATAATTCAGAATATGTTTCTGGAGGCTCTTCTTCCAAAAATGCTAAAAAGAGAAAATGTTATAAGTGTGGGAAGAACACACATATGGTCAAAGACTGTCTTGAAACTGAGGACATGAGGCCTGTTGACTCTGCTAGTTCCATCATTGCAAAAACGAGCAGTGTTGGAAGTAACGTAGTCAATGAGGATGATATCCAAGCTGATACTATCCAAATAGGAAACATTGGTGTGAATATCACTGATCCATCAACAAATGTTGATGAAGTAGGAGAACTCATCCCTATGATGAGTTCCCCTAAAAACAACTAATATTTTCTCATGACACTTGGCAAGACAAACAACCATCCCAGGCTTGGTACTTGGACAGTGGCTGCTCAGGACATATGACAGGTTGCAAGGACCTGCTGAGTGATCTCAGGCCTGAAAAAGGGCCAAAAGTCAAATTTGGTGACGATGTAAAGGGATCCACAGAAGGATATGGAAGTCTTCAAGCTGGTGGTGCTGTATTCAAAAGAGTAGCCTTTGTGTCTGGGCTGAAACATAATCTTGTAAGCATAAGTCAACTGTGTGATGCTGGCTACAAGGTTAACTTTGATGAGCACCTGGGTTACATATTGGATCCCCAAGGCAAAGTTGTGTTGTGTGCACAATGAAAGAAATGTGTATATGTTTTGGACATGAAATCTCCTGATCCCATAACTGAAACCTGCTTTATCTCAAGAAGCAACGCAGACCTGAACTGGTTATGGCACAAAAGGCTATCACACCAAAACTTCAAGAATATCAACAAACTCCGTAAGAAAGAGTTGGTAATAGGTTTTCCTTCTATAACCTTTGTTATGGATAAACTCTGCACAGCTTGTGAGAAAGACAAGCAGAGAAAATCAACTTTTAAATCCAAGCATAATTTCTCTATTGATACTCCTCTCTTCTTAATCCACATGGACTTGTTTGGACCAGTCAGTGTCCCAAGTCTAGGAGGAAGAAGATACACTCTAGTAATGGTTGATGAGTTCTCCAGGTTTACATTGGTGTTTTTTCTGAAGAGTAAAGGATAGGCTACTAGAGAAATCATTGGATTTATGAAGAAGATGCAAATGTTGAACTCTGCTCAAGTAATGCAGCTTAGAAGTGATCATGGTACTAAATTCAGAAACAGTACTCTTGAGGACTTCTATGAAGAAAAAGGGATCTCACAGAACGTTTCAGCAATAAGAACTCCATAACAAAATGGAGTTGTTGAAAGGAGAAACAGAACTCTCATTGAAGCTTCTATACCATGCTATGTGCATCAGGTTTACCTTCATCATTCTGGGCTGAAGCTGTCAATACTGCCTACTTTACCCAAAATAGATCCTTGGTGGTGAAAAGGTTCAACAAGACTCCCTATGAGTTAATCAAAGGGAGGAGGCTAAACATTAGTTATTTCCATGTGTTTGGATGTCCCTGCTTCATTCTGAATCAGAAGGACCAACTGGAAAAGTTTGAACCCAAAGCTGATGAAGGTGTGTTGGTTGGATACTCTGCTATCTCCAAAGCCTACAGAGTTTACAACAACAAGAGAAAGGTGATAGATGAATCTATCTATGTCACCTTTGAAGAGTCTAGGAATGTCTCCACCAAAGTTGTTCCTGAATCTATTTCCAGAGAGTTCAACTTTGATGATCTTATGCATTCTATCAATGAAGAAAAAGACTCACAAGCTTCCACTACATCTAGAGTGGAACCTGTTAATCATGATGGGCATGATGATGACTATGTTGATACACCCTGTGTGAATAAGTGTACTGACATAATTACAACTTCATGTCCTGAACCAATCAATGCCAATTTTCCTGGATCCTCTGCTAATATGTTCAATAATGGAGAGTCGTGCTCAACAAGTGAACAGGCTCAAGATATCAGTGTGTCTGAAAATCTTGAGAGCTTGAAGATACAAATAACTCAGGAGAATCCTCATTGAAGCAAGATCCTATGTGGATCCGGTGTCACCCAAATGATCAAATAATTGGTGACATTAACAAAGGGGTGCAAACAAGATGGGACAGCTTAGGAAACTTTTGTATGTTTTCTAGATTTGTGTCCCTAATGGAGCCTATGAAACTGGATGAAGCACTTTAAGATGCCAATTGGATCACTGCCATGCAAGAAGAACTCAATCAATTTGAGAGAAACAAAGTATGGAAGCTGGTCCCTGCTCCTAAAGGTAAAACAATAATTGGCACCAATTGAGTTTTCAGGAACAAGATGGATGAGCAAGGTTTTGTCATTAGAAATAAGGCAAGACTAGTTGCTCAAGGCTACAGACAGGAAGAAGGCATTGACTATGATGAAACATTTGCTCCTGTGGCCAGGTTAGAGGCAATTCATTTGTTTCTAGCCTACGCTGCTCATAAGAACATGAAGGTATTTCAAATGGATGTGAAGAGTGCATTTTTGAATGGTTAGCTGCAAGAAGAAGTCTATGTCAAGCGGCCTCCAGGTTTTGAAAATGAACATCATCCAGGTTTTGTCTATAAGTTGGACAAAGCCCTCTATGGTCTAAAACAAGCCCCTAGAGCCTGGTATGACACTCTAACTGACTTCCTTATGAGCAATGGTTATTCCAGAGCTAAAGTGGATACCACACTGTTCATAAAGATGGTGAAGTCTGATATTATGCTTGTTCAAATTTATGTGGATGACATAATATTTGGTTCTACTAATGAGCAGTTATGCAAGAATTTTTCACTATTCATGAAATCTATATATGAAATGAGTATGATGGGAGAACTTACTTTCTTTTTAGAATTACAGATTAAACAAACCTCAAATGGAATTTTCATAAATCAAAGAAAGTATACTTTAGATCTTTTGAAAACGTTTAAATTTGATCGAAGTTCTCCTATCAAAACCCCAATGGCAACCAATGTAAAGTTGGATACAGATGTCAGTGGAAAAGCGGTTTCAGTAACAGTTTACAGAGCCATGATTGGGAGCTTGATATATTTAACTGCTAGGAGACAAGATATTATGTTTGCTACCTGTTTATGTGCTAGGTTTCAAGCTGATCCTAAAGAATCACATCTAGCTGCTGTAAAAAGAATCTTTAGATACCATAAGGGTACACCAGGTTTAGGTCTTTGGTATCCCAAAGACTCAAGTCTTGAGCTAACAGGACATTCAGATTCTGATTTTGCAGGTTGCAGGCTAGACAGAAAAAGCACAACAGGTGGGTGTCAACTCCTTGGTGGTAAGTTGATAAGTTGGTGTAGCAAGAAGCAGAACTCAGTTTCGATTTCTACTGCTGAAGCTGAGTATATTGCTGCTGGAAGCTGCTGTGGGCAGATTCTATGGATGCAACATCAGCTTGAAGACTTTGGACTTGTATATAGAAAAACTCCTATTCTGTGTGATAATACAAGTGCTATAGCTATCTCCAACAATCCAATATTTCATTCCAGAACAAATCATATAGAGGTCAGACATCACTTCATCAGGGATCACATCCAGAAAGGTAATGTGGAGGTAAGTTTTATTTCCACAAATGATGAAGACATTTTCACCAAGCCTCTTGATGAAAACAGGTTTAATTATCTTGTAAGGAAGCTGGGCATGTTAAATAAAAGTGACTAAGTGTCCTAAATGTTCTAAGTTATTATATGTTTCACACTGCTCAAGTTTCTCAGAACAGCTTAGGCAGAACAGGCTATGCATGTTCTACACTTAGCCAATTTCTGAAAACTTGAACAGCTTGAGCGTATAACAGGTTTGACAATATCAGTTTTCACCTCAAACCTGGTCTGTTGATCAAACTGCCAACCTGCTCACTTCCTCAATCCGTCATACAAGACATTGTCTTGTAACCTGGTGAGCTATTGAACACAACATGTTCTTGCATAGCTGCACAGGTTGAATGAACAGGTTGAAGAACGAACAGCTTGTGATGACCCTGCTCATCACAGGTTTGACCAATAGCTTAGACCATCAGTTTTAATTACCTTTTTTCACGATTAAGTTATTTAATTTCTGTATTTATTTAACTTAATTACTGTGGATAACGTGTGTTAGTGACTAAAAAGGGCTCAAGTGGTCTGACAACCGTTCCGCTTTCCATTAAAGAACTTTTCAAATCAACCGCTCAAACTTTTCTCTCTCATACCTACTCACACTCAAACCCTATAAATACCTCTCTATTGTTTCATCTTCGTCTTCTTACTGCTTCCATAACTTCCAAAGAACCCTAAATTCGACTAAGTGTCTTGTGCTCATATCCTCACTATTCTCACTATGGCTAACCAAAACAACCCCTTTCTCCCAGTATTTGTTAGTGCAGATGTTCAGAAACATTCTTCTGTTACCACAATGCTAACACTGAAACCCACAAACTACATAGCCAACCTAACCATTCCCAAAAACTATGTGGGGAAAGGTTATGAGAATATGGTGAAGTTTCTAAAGGTTCACCCTCTGCATTACGCCATGACCGCCACCCCTGGTCCTGTACCAGGAAATGGTCTATGAGTTCTGGTACACCTGTGCCTACGACCCAACAACCAAAGTCATAAGAGGAACCATTCTCAACGGGACTCAGACCATTGAGATCACTACTAGTCTTATCAGGGAAGTTCTTCATCTCCCTATGGATGAAACTTATGATCAGCCACAGCCTGAAAATGATCAGATGGTAAATCTGCTACGTGTTTGTGGTGTAGTAGAGCCCAAGATTGGAGCCACTTTGTTCAGAAAGGATCTATCACCTACTTACAGCTTCTTGTTTGCCTCTGTGGTGATGTGCTTCAGCAGCAAAGTTGGTTCTTTTGACCAGCTTAGCCGTGATGAGATCCCCATAGTTCTACAACTCGTAGATGGGACTACTATGAACATGGCTCAGTGGATTTTCATGAATTTGAGGTACCTGGTGCAGCAAGAAACACGTCCAGCTGATGTTCGATATCCACGGTTTCTGAGCCTCATTTTAAAGCATGTCTGTGGTGAACATTTATACAACTCTCAGCCTGTGTTACGTACTACAGCTTTCCCAGTGATTGGGAATAGAGTTTTTTACACCCCTGTACTTTCAAATGAGCCTCCTCTATCTACACCAATGAGGAGGTTGCTTGGTATGGTGGAAGGATCCTCTACTGTGAGGGTGGATCCAGTGATTGCTCCCAAGTGAAAATCCAAATCCAGAGCCTAATTTGTTAAACGAGCCCTGGAATCGACTCGAGTTGAGCCTGTCAGCAAGAAGGCAAAAAACAGCTAAGCCCAAGTCTGCTCCATCAGCCTCTGTGGCTGAGGGGGAGCAGGCTTCTCACCCTGGTTCATATGTTGAACCTGAAGCCTTTGTGGCTGGTTCCTCTGTGGCACCTGAGACTATGGAACAGGCCAACCCACCTGTTTCTGACCCAGTCTCACCACCAGTCCAAACAGAACCTCTCATCACCTCTCCACAACATCAATCCTCCACCTCATCTCTCAGATCCTAAAGACGCAAAACCTTAGCCAAAAATAAACCAACAGACCAAACTAGCCCCTCTGACCCCTCTCAACAGGAGTCAGTTGACAAAGAAGCAAACCCTGCTGACTCTCCTATTTTGGGAGAAGGTTCAGCACACTTGGAGCAGGCTTCACTCCAACAATAGTCTACCCTGAGTCAGCCTAGGCCCTCTGGTTCCTCCCAACAGGAGCCAGTTGTACATATGGAGATTACCACATCAACTATTCTAGCCTCCCAACAGGATGAGAATATTGAAAGACAGGAGTTCACTACACTCCACACTGAGTCCACACAGTCTCCACTCCCTAATTCTCCTACACAACCTGAGTCTGCACAAGGTGCAAAACCTGCTGGATTAGACCATCCAGTAGATCAGTTTTTGTACACCCAACAGCTGCTGAAGGACCAACATCCCAAGCTGATGAACCACAGGGAACAGACCATCCCTCTGGTGAGGCTGCACCTCAAATGCAAATTTCATCAGCAGGTTTCACCACTACTGATGTTGAAATGCACATCCCATCTCCCCATGATGAGGCACCTCTAAACCAAGTTGCTGCTGAGGGAACCACCCCAGGCTTTGATGAAGGTGCTGCAACACAACCAACATCTGAAGAGCCGCCATTTTCTATCCCTTCTGCTGAAGAAGCAGCTACTGCCACTGCTGAGGGACCCATTGACCCTTCCAAACTGGGCCACATTACTTTTGCCCAGGCTATGGAACTTCTGTCCAAAGTAACCCTTCCCTCTCCATCACATCCTCAAACCCCTGCCTCCTCCTCATCCCATTCTCATTCCTCACCATCTGCACAATCCAAACAGTCCACCCATACTCCCCCATCCCCCAAAGATCTTCCTTTATAGGATCAACTTTCTTTGCTGACCAACAAAGTTAGCTCTTTGGAACATTCCATGACTTCTCTACCCTCCATAATCTCAGACTCTGTGTCTGCACAACTTAATGGATTCTTTGATTTGTTCAAGAATTCCTTTCCAACCACTCCCCAAGCTGACCAGTCCTCACAGCTGCTTGCACTCAACTGCACAGCTGCAAAACATCTCCAATACACGCTCCTCAATCCTTTCCAACCAACAGGACTTTGTGTCCTCCATGACAGCCATATCCCAACAGTTGTCCACTCTCATCACCACTTGCACTACTACCCTTCCTACTACACTGGCCAGCTTAAACTCTCTCATTGTCTCTCTGTCCAATTCTGTGTTAGCAAACCTTGATGATGTGCAAGAGTCTCTTGAATTACATCTTGCACAGCTTCAAAGTTTGCTGTTCACAGCTTCTGACAGAGAAAATCTATCTAAGCTGTCCTCAATTGCTAATTCTCAATCCTCCTCTCTTCAGACCTGCCTTACCCAGCTTGCAGAGGTTAAGGACAATCTGGCTTTCTTAGTGCATAGCTTGGTTGGCCCCAAGCCTGCTGCCAAAACTGCTGCTAAGCCTGATAAATTTGTTTCTCCAGGCAGACCACATGTTGAAGGCTCTGTGCCATCTCCTTCAAAGGGGGAGAAGTTATCTGCCTCAAAGACTAAGTCTAAAAGGGAGAAATCCTCTTCTCCTTCTAAGGAGAAATCTGCATCTGTTGGTCAAGCAACAGGTGCATCATAAACAGGTCCAACTGAAGATGTCTCCCATCACACTGAAGCTGCTCAGCCTACTCAGGCTGGATCTCCAAATGCTGCACAAACTAAGGGAAAGGAATCCATTCCTGGGGACAGGCCAAGCAGAAGGAGGCATCTGATTCTGGAAGAAGAAGAAGAAGAAGACGAGGAAGAGGTTTCTGAAGCTGTTCAAACTATAATAGCCAAAGGAAAGAGGAAAGCAGTTGTAGACCCTGACCACCAAAGAGCAGCGCAGCTAAAGTTTGACAAGGCAACGGCTAAGGAAATGGGTATTCCTATGGAGAAATACTATGAGTACAGAGATGAACAACCCCAAGCCCTGGAAAGACTAAGAAAGGAAGAAGCCTCAGCCAAAGTTGCCAGATCCTTTGCATTCAAAGAGGCAAGAAATATTAAAATGCCTTCGTTGGATGTGCAAAGAAAATTGCTTGAAGCTGCTAAGGAGTCAGCGGTTGAAAAGGAAGGTGATAGGGAACAGGGTGCTCTGGTCTCTGTGACAAATCCAAGCAAGCATCCTCTGCAAGAGCCCAGATTCACTTTGACAATTTGGCAAGGAAAAGTTCTTTGATGTTGCTCACAGAAGACTTGCCAAGGAATCTATTGTCAAAGCGGTTCCCATCTCAAGTAAAGGCAAACAGTGGAAGATTCTATTAACCAGAATGGGTGCTACAGGCCCAGAACTGGAAGCATATGATTACACTGATGTTGCTCAGATGGGATACAGAGAATGGGTAGAGTTGGCAGTTGCCCTGAGCCAGTCTAAGTCTGAAACAGCTAAGACTATCAGGGCATATGTCAAAAAGTTGATGGAAAGAGTGAGAGATCTTGGCCAAATCTCAGAAGAACAAAGTAAGGGTATCTCAGTGTCTACCCCCAAAATAAAGGCCAAGAGGAACAGAAAGGATACAGAGCTGGAGGAACTCCTGATAATGATTTAACATGGTAATGTTGCAGTAGAAATCAAAGGAGTAGACCACAGCCTGCCTAAAGGAGTGGAATTTGAGGATGGCAAGCTGATTGAAGAACCTGAGCTGGGGGTATTTTTTTAGATCCCTTCACAAAGAAGAAGTGATTTCAAAGAGCATCAGACCTGCACAAAGTTGGTCTCAAACAGCTTATTGCATTCAGACTTGCAAACTCCTTCAAGCAATCCATAAAGTGGAGAGCAGCCATCTGGGATCAGCTCAGAGGCTTCTATGAAAGAGGGGAGCTTCAACATCACAGTTTCATGTTCCTCAGAGTTGAAATAGAGGAACTGGATGAAACCAGAGAGTAGCTTGAAGAGTTGCTCGAAGAAGGAGTACCACCACTGTCATGAGATCCATCTACTATCTGAGTAGGTAAAGAATGGAAGCCTTTGAGCTGCTCAGACACAGAGTCTGAGATGATGGATGGTAGGGAGTGCATGGTGTGTTCCAAAGAACCAACTTTGTTGGTCAGCAAAGAAAGCTGATCCTTCAAAGGCAGGTCTTTGGGAGATGGTGGTGCATGGGTGGATTGTTTGGAATGGGTAGATGGAGAAGATGATGATGAGGCTGGTGTTTGAGGATGTGATGGATAGGGAAGTGGGACTTGGGACAGAAGCTCCATAGCCTGGGCAAAAGTAAGATGGCCCAGGTTGGAGGGATCAAGAGGTCCTTCAGCAGCGGCTGTAGCTGCATCACCAGGAGAAGGGGATGATGTTTGGGGCCTTTCAGATTCCCTCATGAAGACCAGTGGTGGTTCCCTCTGCAGTGCCTTGGTCTAAAGGCACCTCATCATTGGAAGATGGGATATGCATTTCAACATCAGCAGTGGTGAAACCTGCTGATGGAATTTGCATTGAGGGAGCAGCCTCACCAGAGGGATCGTATGATCCCTGAGGTTCATCAGCGAGGGATATTGGTCCCTCAGCAGCTGTTTGGTGTTGAACAGCTGAATCATGGGGAACAGAAGTTTGAGGCTGAGCTGCTGATTGGTCTATATCAGCAGCGTGGGCACCTCGTGCAGACTCAGGGTGTGAGGAGATATGAGTGGGGGACAGTGTGGACACAGTATGGAGTGGAGAGGACTCCTGTCTTTCAATATCCTCAGCCTGTTGAGAGGCTGGAATAGTTGATGTGGGTATCTCCGTTTGTACAACTGGTTCCTGTTGGGAGGAACCAGAGGGTCTAGGCTGACTCAAGGGTGACTCAGATTGGAGTGAAGCAGGCTCCAAATGAGCTGAACCTGCTCCCAAAATAGGAGAGACAGCTGGGGTTGCTTCTTTTTCAACTGAACCCTGTTGAGAGGGAACAGAGGTGGTGGATTTGTGGGCTGTTTTCTTTTTGGCTAAAGATTTTCGTTGGTAATGAATGGAGGATGTGGGTGATTGTGGAGTAGGAAGAGGATCTGTTTGGACAGGATGTGAGACTGGGCTAGGAACAGTGGGGCTGGCCTGTTCCATAGTCTCTTGTGCCACAGAGGCACCAGCCACAAAGGCTTCAGGCTCAACAGATGAACCAGGGTGAGGAGTCTGCTCTTCCTCAGCCACAGAGGCTAAAGGAACAGACTCAGATGGAACTGATTTTGCCTTCTTTTTCACAGGCCCAGCTTCAGTTGCCAGGGTCCGTTTGACAAGCTTGGACCTGGCTTTGGAGTTTCTGGTGGGAGCAGTCTCTGGATCCACCCTCACAATAGAGGGTCCTTCCACCAAACCTAGAAGTCTCCTAATTGGTGTGGATAGAGGAGGCTCATTCTGCAGGACTGGAGTATAGAAAACTCTATTCCCTATAACTTGGAATGCAGCAGTCTTAAGTAAAGGCTGAGAGTTATAGAGACGCTCACCACAAACATGTCTGAAAATGAGGCTCAGAAACCTGGGATATCGAACAGCAGCTGGTCTTGACTCTTGTTGCACCAGGTTCCTCAGATTCACAAAAATCCATTTGGCCATATCCATGGTAGTTCCATCCACAAGCTGCAGAACTACAGGGATTTCATCACGGCTCAGTTGGTCAAAGGAACCAACTTTGCTGCTGAAGCACATCACCACAGAGGCGAATAAGAAACTGTAGGTAGGAGAGAGGTCCTTCCTGAACAGAGTTGCTCCAACTTTTGGTTCTGCTACACCACAGAAGTGCAGCAGATTCTTCATCTGTTCATCTTCAGGCTGTGGTTGATCATATTTGTCAATCACAGGGAGTCGAAGAACTTCCCTGAGCAGATGAGTGTTGATCTCAATGGTCTGAGTCCCATTGAGTATGGTGCCCTTGATGACTTTGGATTCTGGAAGGTAGGCACAGGTATACCAGAACTCATACACCATCTCCTGGTACAGGACACTAGGAGATGCAGTCATGGCGTAGTTCAACGGATGAACTTTCAGAAACTCCACCATTTGTTCGTAACCCTTCCCCACATAGTTTTTGGGGATTGTGAGGTTGGCAATGTAGTTGGTGGGCTTAATGGTCAGCATCGTGGTGATGGATGAGTGTTTGACAACATCCTCACCAACGAACACTGGGAGAAAGGGATTAGGTCTGTGAGCCATTTGGGAATTTTTGAGGTTTGGAGAAGCAGGAGACACTTAGTCGATTTTTAGGGTTCTCGAGGATTTCTGGAAATGATGAGGAAGACGAAGATGAAACAGTGGTTTGGTATTTATAGGATTTGAATGTGAGTGTGTATGAGAGAGAAGGTTTGGGAGGTTCGATTTGAAATGTTAGTTAACGGAAAACGGAACGGTTGTCCATGTCAGAAACATTTGTCAGACCACTTGACCTTTTTAATCACTAACACACGTAACCCACATTATCCGCAGTAATTAAGTTAAATAAAAACATAATTCAAGTAACTTAATTATGAAGAAAGGTAATTAAACTTCTAGTCTACGCTGTTGGTCAAACCTGTGATGATCAGAGTCAACACAAGGTTCTCAGTCTTCAAGCTGTTCTCCCTTCAAACTGTGCCTTCAGCCTGTTCTCTTTTGCAAGAATAGGTTGTGTTCAATAGTTGAACAGGTTACAAGACAAAGACTTGTAAGACAGTGTGAAAGGATGAACAGATTGAGGATTGGACCATCAGAGCAGGCTGGATTTACAACCTGTTGTTGTTCAGCCTGTTCTATGCTCAAGCTGTTCAAGTTTTTCAGAAAATTGGCTAAGTACAGGACATGCATAGCCTGTTCTGTCTAAGCTGTTCTGAGAAACTTGAGCAGTGTGAGACATACAACTTCGTAGACTTGAGAGAACACTTAGTCACTCTTGTTTAACATGCCCAGCTTGCTGACAAGGTAATTAAACCTTGTTTCATCCAGAGGTTTGGTGAAAATGTCTGCAAGCTGTTCATTTGTGGAAATAAAACTTACCTCCACATTACCTTTCTGAATGTGATCCCTGATGAAGTGATGTCTGACTTCAATATGCTTTGTTCTTGAATGAAATACTGGATTGTTGGAGATGGCTATGGCACTTGTGTTATCACACAGAATAGGAGTTTTCCTATACACAAGGCCATAATCTTCAAGCTGATGCTGCATCCACAGAATCTGCCCACAGCAGCTTCCAGCAGCAATATACTCAGCTTCAGCAGTAGAAGTGGACACTGAGTTCTGCTTCTTGCTACTCCAACTGATCAACTTTCCACCAAGAAGTTGACATCCACCTGTTGTGCTTTTCCTATCTAACCTGCAGCCTGCAAAATCAGAATCTGAATAACCTGTTAGTTCAAGGCTTGAGTCTTTGGGGTACCAAAGACCCAAACCTGGTGTACCCTTCAGGTATCTGAAGATTCTTTTAACAGCAGCTAGATGTGATTCCTTTGGATCAGCTTGGAACCTAGCACATAAACAGGTGGCAAACATAATATCAGGTCTACTAGCAGTCAAGTATAGCAAGCTCCCAATCATGCCTCTGTAAGCTGTTACTGAAACAGCTTTGCCACTGGCATCAGCATCCAATTTTACATTGGTTGCCATTGGGGTTTTAATAGGAGAACTTTGATCAAATTTAAACTTTTTCAAAAGATCTAAAGTGTACTTTCTTTGATTTATAAAAATTCCAGTTGAGGTTTGTTTAACCTGTAATCCTAAAAAGAAAGTTAGTTCTCCCATCATACTCATTTCATACTTAGATTTCATGAGTAATGAAAAATTCTTGCATAGCTGCTCATTAGTAGAACCAAATATTATGTCATCCACATAGATTTGAACAAGCATAATATCAGACTTCACCTTCTTTATGAACAGTGTGGTATCCACTTTACCTCTGGAGTACCCATTGCTCATAAGGAATTCAGTAAGAGTGTCATACCAGGCTCTAGGGGCTTGTTTGAGACCATAGAGAGCTTTGTCCAACTTATAGACAAAACTAGGGTGTTGTTCATTTTCAAAACCTAGAGGCTGCTTGACATATACTTCTTCTTGCAGCTTCCCATTCAAAAATGCACTCTTCACATCCATTTGAAATACCTTTATGCTCTTATGAGCAGTGTAGGCTAGATACAAACGAATTGCTTCTAGCCTGGCCACAGGAGC
Source organism: Centrapalus pauciflorus (assembly GCA_020465985.1). Lineage (NCBI taxonomy): Eukaryota > Viridiplantae > Streptophyta > Magnoliopsida > Asterales > Asteraceae > Centrapalus > Centrapalus pauciflorus. The sequence continues at coordinate 143,848 of JAANYP010002235.1, read as the reverse complement.
AAATGTTTCATCATAGTCAATTCGTTCCTCCTGTCTGTAGCCCTGAGCAACTAGTCTTGCCTTATTTCTAATGACATTACCTTGCTCATCCATCTTGTTCCTGAAAACCCATTTTGTGCCAATTATAGTTTTACCTTTAGGGGCAGGGACCAGCTTCCATACTTTGTTCCTCTCAAACTGATTGAGTTCTTCTTGCATGGCAGTGATCCAATTGGCATCTTTTAATGCTTCATCAACCTTCTTTGGCTCCATCAGTGAAACAAAACTAGAGAACATACAAAAGTTCCCTAAGCCGTCCCACCGAGTTTGTATCCCTTTGTTGATGTCACCAATTATTTGATCATTGGGGTGACACCTGATCCACTTAGGATCATTTTTCAATGATGATTTACCTGAGTTGTTAACATCTTCAGCAGATCCTGTTGAACAGCTCTCAAGATTTTCAGACACACTGTTGTCTTGAGCCTGTTCACTTGTTGAACATGTCTGACCACTGTTGAACATATCAGCAGAGGAACTGGGAAAATCAGCATTGATAGGTTCTAGACATGCAGTTGTAATTAAGTCAGTACACTTATTCACACAGGGTGTATTGACATAATCATCATCATGTCCATCATGATTAGCAGGTTCCACATTGGGGGTAGTGGAAGCTTTTGAGTCCTCTTCATTGATTGAATGCATCAGATCATCAAAGTTAAGTTCTCCTGAAACTGATTCAGGAACAGCTTTGGTGGAGGCATTCTTGGACTCTTCAAAGGTGACATTGATAGATTCATCTATCACCCTTCTTTTGTTGTTGTATACCCTGTAGGCTATAGAGATAGCAGAGTAGCCAACAAACACACCTTCATCAGCTTTAGGTTCAAATTTCGACAGCTGGTCCCTTTGATTCAGAATGAAACAGGGACATCCAAACACATGGAAATAACTGACATTTGGCTCTCCTTTGGAAGCAGCTCATAGGAGTCTGTTGAACCTTTTCACCACTAAGGATCTGTTTTGGTGAAAGCATGCAGTTGTTAACAGGCTTCAGGCCCAAATGAGAAGGTAAACGCTGATGCACACTAGCATGGTTCTGGCGCTTCAATTGAGAGTTCAGTTTCTCCTTTCAGCAACTCCATTTTGTGAGGAGTTCTTACTGCTGAAAAGTTGAGTGATACCTTTCTCTTCGCCAGAGAGATCTTGCAAGAGTGAC
>JAANYP010002235.1:104573-139083 GCA_020465985.1 Centrapalus pauciflorus | reverse complement strand
AGAGTTTTCTCATTAGATCCTCTAAGTGAGTATAAAAGGAAGCTCTAAGGTCAGAAAGATGTGTGAAGAAAGCTAAGGGCTGAAACCCAAGAGTGAACGTGCAAGTGTGTTTTCATGCATGCAAGCCTGCTTGTGTAATACAGTTTCTTTGTGTCTAGCTTGTCCACATAAGCTTTACCCTCTGAGTCGTTAAACACAGTGGAGTGCTTCTTAGTGAGTGTATTCATTGTAAACTAGTTTGAGTCTGTCTTAGACTAGTAAAACATACTGTTGTATCTGTCATCTCAGCTTGAACTATTCCGCATTCAAGCTTTGTTTGTAATTAACAAATTGTTGATAATACATACAAACATTGAGAAAATAGTGTGTTAGTTTTTAATTGCTGTTTCACCCCCCCCCCTACAGCGTAAACTATATACTTTGGGAACCTCTCGGGACCTACAACTGGTTATCAGAGCAGGTTTAGAGTGTGTGTCATTGCTAGATCTCTCATTCTCGCCAAGTTTCCATGGACAACGGTGCTGCAAATTCTTCTTACTATACAATGGCTCTATGGGAAAACCTCCCAAATTTAATCATCAAAACTTCTCTGGTTGGAAGTGCAGAATGATGCTCTATTTAGAGAATCTGGATGTTAGCAACTGCCATATCATTGGCGGAAGAGAATAGGAAAAGTCTTGTTGAAAAGACAACATAACCCTTTTCTACTTTTCTGAAAAGCGACTTGTCTTCACATGTGCAGAACCTTTGTCTTTTTACTTGTTACTGTTGCATTGCCGTTAAACTAATTTATGAATGCAACTTTGCGGTCTTTCTTCCTTGTAACGGCCTATTTTGATCTAAGAAAAAAAGGGTCTGTCACCCTTTTTAAATAACCTTTTGTCTTCATGTTACAGAACAGCGTGGGCAGGCTGAGCAGTTCTGTTTTCCACTTTGTCTTCGACTTTGTAAAATGATCTTGTAGTCAAAAACAATACATGATGACTTGGAAACATATTCCATAAAGTGTTTAGCCTGTTCACAAAGAACAGGTTCTGTTCACAAAGAACAGAACACTTTAAAAATGCCCAAGCTGCTCAACAGTGTAGAGCAGCGTAGACAGTTTATGTCCAGCCTCTTCAGCAGACAGAGCAGCTTGGACAAACTGTCTTAGTTGCAACACATGCAACATATAGAACAGCTTTAGACTGATATTGCAAATCATTTTCAGGTTTCAATAAGGCATATAACAGGCCTTAAATTCAACCTTCAAATGCATCAACAGGTTTGATTATAAAATCTCCCCCTCAGATGTAGAACAGGTTTGACTGAGGCCTTTTTGTGCCTAACAAATTGATTATTAACATAAGCTCGAAACTGACAGAAAGTTTTAAAGACATCATTTTTTGCACGTAGAGGAACACCCATAAGAAATGGAGTAATCATCAAGAAACAATATATAATATTTGAAGTCGCTGTTACTCAAAACCAGAGCTCTCCACAAATCAAAATGAACCAGTTCAAATAATATAGTAGTTTTTGAAGTAGAAGAAGAAAAGGATAAATGACAATGTTTGCCAAGCTGACACGCATGACACATCGGTACGTTATTCGTAGAACAAGAAATAAAATTGAGATGCTTTAAAAAAGATAAAAATAGACGGGCTCGTATGACCTAGACGTCAGTGCCAGGTGGAAGCGGAAACCGTGGAGACAAGAGCAGAAGCTTGCGAGGAAATTGACGGAAGAATAGGATAAAGATCACCCACACTATCACATCGCTGGACGACGTGACCTGTTTCAAGATCCTTGACAGAAAAACCAAAAGGGTCAAATTCAACGGAAACAAAGTTATCGGTAGTAAATTGACGGACATGAATGAGGTTTTTGAACATTTGGTTTGAAATAAGGATATTATTTAACTTGAGCCTATTGTTAGAGAAAGGAAAGAAAGAGTGCCCAGTAGCATTAACCGGAATTACAACACCGTTACCAACCATAATAGATTTAGAATTACAAGGAGTTAGAGAGTGAATGTTACCCTGGTTGAATGACATGTGTGAACTGGAACCTGAATCCATGTAGAAGTTCGGGTCTTGAGCTTGCTGAACAGACATCGACTGAAATATTGATGCTAGATTTGTGAACTGTGGTGGCCTAGAGGTAGCATGACACCAAAGGAAGGTTGCGGAATACCAAAGGATGGATGATGTTGCTGAGGATGCTGACCATGTACATTTGAGCTAGGAGATAATTGCGGTTGGTAGAGAGTTGGAGATGACTGTGGATACTGCGGTGGATATTGTGTTGGTGCTGGTGATGCAGTCTGATAGTGGCCAAGAATGGAGCCAGGGGTAGTACTGGCATAGTGAGCACTAGGCATGAAGTGCTAAGTACCTGGATGAAACTATGAGGGTGGTAGCTGATGTCCAGCAAAATGAGGGTTAGCAGTAGCGATAACATTAGAATTACCACCCCCTTTGGGAGCACTGCGACTATTATTTTTACCCTTGTTTAACTTATTATTCTTTGTTTTACCGGGGTTAGAGACATGATAATATAAGGCAATAGGGGACTTTTTAGACATATCAAGGTGGGAATCAGCAGTAGCTTCACAAGATTCATGTAAAAGAAGCATGTTTTTTGCTTTAATGAAATTGGGAAAAGGAGTAGTATTAGTAATGACATCAACAATGCTAAAATAAGACGGTGGAAGTTTTTGAAGTATCTTCATTACTAATTCAAGTTCACTAATTTGACAGTCAACATTAGATAAGGCATCAGCGAGGTTTTTTAGTGTATGGCAGAACTCAGTTATGGAAGTGGATCCTTTAGCGGTGTTTCGAAAATGTTCTTGTAGTTGTAACATACGAGAAATTTTATTATTAAGAAAGAATTCATCAATTTTGTGCCATAAATCTTTGGCAGTACATTCATCATTCGAAACAATTTGCATCAAATTAGGATCACAAGTAGAGTAAAACCACGACTTGACACGAGAGTCAATGGATTGCAAGTCTTCATCAAGTTCATTGGCTGGTTTAGAAGTGCCTGTGATGTGTCTTAAGACTTTGGCACCCTTACACATATCTAAGAAAATACGACGCCATAGTTAATAACGAGAATCATCAATAGAATGTTTAAAATTGAATTGGTTGTAAACATTTGTGAGAGCATAAACAAGTTGTGCAGCTGTGGGTGGTGTAGGTAAAGAGGACGGACCATTCATGAGGACAGATAAAACAGAGAACAATAATTGCAAGCAATGAAAAAAAATAGATGGATGCTCAACCGTAGGCAGATATAATTTAATATTAAAGATATTGTAACTGAGGATTGGAGTAGTAGCACCGGCTAATAATTTTATATCTTGTAGAATGGATAATAATACTATATATTGTCTTTTTTTTCCCTAGGGAGTCAGCAGCAATACCACAAAAGGAGCAGCAGTGTTGACTTTCCCAAATCAGAGGGATGTTGTTGTGGCCCGTAGCAAAACCTCTAGACAGAAGCAAACCTCTAACCAAGAACCGTAGCAAAACCAAAAGATCCACATAACCAAGAACCACTGCACAAAAGGAAGTTGGCGGCGGCTGGAAGTGAGAACCAGAACCAGCAGCGGCAGATTGTAGCAGGGGCGTAGCTGGGGCGACTGAGGAAGTAGTGGCGGCTGGGGAAAGCGAGAACCAGAATCAGCGGTGTTCAACCTAAACTAGGGCGCTCAACCAGAACCAGAATCGGGAGGGCGACGTAAGGAGATAGGGTTTGGCGGCGGTGTTTTGTATGCGCAGAGAAAGAGAGGGGCAGAGAAGATAATGGCAGTGTAAGGACAAGCCGGCAACCCACAAAGATGGTGGGCGGCAGCGGCTTACAGGTCGCCGTCGGTGATGCGGGGAACCGTAGGTCACAGGAAAGGGAGGTAAGAAACCCTAATTAGGCCTGATACTATGTTATTGTGTAAACCCTGTAGGGAATGTATTGCATTAGCTCTCAATATAAAGGCACAATATTTACATAAAGGAATTCTACACTATACAAATATTTAATTTAACAGGGTGTTTGGCTTACGGAATGAAAATCGAATGAATTAGAATTTACTTTTAGTATATATGGGAGATTTAGAAATTAGATATAAAGAGAATGATCTGAAATTTGTGTAAATTCAATTAAATTCTATGTTTTAATTTCACGAGGCTTGTACACGGGTCGGTCCTGGTGTACCACCAATCAACCTCGTTCTTCAAAACAAGAAGGTTTTTTAGAGGATCTTTGGTGTGAATTCGATGGTGTAGGTGTAAGAGGAAGTTTCTTTTCTCGGGTTCATGGAAGATGCGATATTTGAAAATAGGACCTCTATCGTTATCGATAGACATCAAATCGAAAATAATCTACTACAATTCAATCTTGCTAGATTGAGAATTGGATTAAACTCGTCCATCTTGTTTTGACAAACAACTTGTGCCAACTTTATTTACACTTTACGGACATAAAAATGGTTTCCAAAAGGAAAATCATATGAAACCAATTGTTGTATTTCGGAATAATATTACACCCAAGAACTCAAGTTTGTGCACCATAGTGCTCTCTATTGTTTATAGGAAGAATCCTGTGAACGAGTCCAACAAAGAAATAGTTATATCTATCTGTCAAGTTAGAACGAATAAATCCAAACCAGACAATCAAATCATATGTAAAGCGACCCACATACGATATCAAATAATAAACTATGACAAATAAATATAGGCTAAAAGAATATAGGTATCAAATGAAAGGTCATGATTATTGACCCATAGACAATTCAGTCATATAATCATATATCGTCAAAGTAACCATTACAAAATTAATCTAGGTATCAAACGAAAAACAATGACAAATGATGATATTTGGCCACAATGTTAGACCGTAGCTTGTACTTGTGATAATTCATATGTTAAATGTGGCTAAATGTGTGAATGTATTTTGCAATGGTCACAATTATTCACTACAAAAAAAATGGCCTTTAGCGACATAGTCATCGACATTTTTTGCGACGTTTTTTATGTCAGAGCCTACGGATTGTTCTTGGTGTTCTTCGTGTTCGTCAGATACATTCTAGGTTTCTTGACGCTAGTTGGACGGTTTTGCTCTAAAAAACATGTTTTTGAGCTTAGCAAATTCAGATTCGGGAAACACTTTGTAGTTTTTCACGTTTTTGATCGAAATCATTATTTTTCGTTTGAAAAATAGTGATTTAATCTGTAAAACGTCAAAAAATCAACGTGTTAGCCGTTTTTCGAGTTTGCGGCGCTCGAATCTATAGGGGTAATTAGGGTTTCACTTTAGTCTCGAGTCTAACCTAAATACGCTCCTTTCGAGTCAATTTCAGAGAGTTTCGAGTCTACTTTGTTTCGAATCTGTTACTTCATTCGAATAGGATCTCGAGTCTATAGTAGTTTCGAGTTTATTTCGAGTCTGGTACTGTTTCGAATCTGTGCTTCGATTTTGCTGAAATTCGAATCTGCTGAGCCTTCGATTCTAAGGACCATCGATTCTAAGGAGTTGTTTGAATCTGACATAATTTCGAATCTAATTGACTTTTAAGACTTAATCGAATTTAATCTCAAAAGATTTAATCTTAATTAGTTTCGAATCTATCTAGATTCGAATAAGTTAGTCTAAATCAGTTTCGGATTAAATTAATTAAGTTCAAATTCAATTTGTTTCAGAAAAGATGTCAAATCTTCAGAAATTCCTTGAGATGGATCACGAAGTTGGGAAGGCAAATGCACCGCCTAAGCTGATGAAAGTTGAGGACTATTACTGGTGGAAGGATCGATTTACAGATTTTGTACGATTCAATGATATGCGCATGTGGGTGTGCATAGATGAAGGGTACATTCCGCCAGTATCTGAAGTTGAAGGCCGTCAAAAGGTCTTGTCATACCAGATGATGAAAGAGGATGACAAGAAATTATTTGAAGCCGAAAACAAAGCTTTTTCTTTAATCCGAATGGCGTTACCGCAAGATATTCTACACACATTCCGGACTCAGAGGACATCAAAAGAACTTTGGGAGTCGCTTGAGAAAAGGTGTGAGGGAAATCCTCGGGTTAGGAGAAAGCGTACAGAGCTGTTAAAACAACAGTTCGCCATCTTCAAGGCGTTAAAGGATGAACAATTGAATGATACTATCACTCGGTTTTATCATCTATTAACAGAGCTTGAAAGTCACGACATTGAGTATAGCGACACAGAAAAGAATAACAAGCTTTTGGATGCCTTACCCGCCAAATGGGCGATGTATGTGGCTATGATTAAGCTTGATGAGGATAAGTACTATACTCAATCGTTGGAGGATGTAGTGGGAACGCTGAGGGCGTATCATTTCGAGTTATTGAAGGCTGAAACGGATTATGAACAAGTCCAAAATCCGGCAATGTATTTCGGAAAATCAACACCTTCAGTGACAGCTGATATGAAGACAGCTACAGCGTTTTTCACAGGAGAAACTGCGTCACCAGCTGAGCCAGAGGAAGCACAATGTAGAGCTTTCATAGGGTTTAGTGGACCGGATGAGCAGCCACAAGCATCTACTTCAGGATCATCGTCTCAGGGATACACAAAAATGCCAATGAGTGCTAAAACTGCAGAGGAGCAACTGAAGCTTCTAGCATCGTTTGTAGCGGCTTACGGGAATTGTATTCAAGGGAAAATAATTGATCCAGCTTTATGGGAAGAAGATTATGATCAGGTGGATCCGGATGACTTGGAACAAATGGACCTACAATGGCAATTGGCTATGGTCACACAGAGATTGAAAAGGTTCATGAAAAGAACAGGAAGAAGTATGAGTGTGAACAATGTAGGATTCGATAAGTCAAAAGTTAGATGTTATAACTGTCAGGGGTTGGGACACTTTGCGAGAGAGTGTCAAAGACCTAAGATTGATAATCATCAGAACTTAGGACGTCAGCATTTAGCCAGTTCAGGGAATCAAAGATCAGGGAATCAGGGTTCAGTGGCTGGTTTACTTGCTAATGTGGGATCTAACAGACAGTTAGATGGCACATATGATTGGAGTACACATCCAGAGACTAATGCTAGAGCCTTCATGGCTGAAGTCACAGAGACTAGAAGTATGGGAGCAGAAGAGGAAGAGAAAGAGGATACACAGTTTTCTGATTCAGAACCTTTGGTGCTGGAAATTGCTGAGGAGCTAACTACGCTGGAGTTTGCAGCTCAGATGGCCAATATCAAATCTGATCGGAAACAGGTAATTCTAAACTCTTCTACTTTTCATGATTTATGTGCTTTATGTACTACTTTGAATGATAAATTGAATTTAGTACTAGAAACATATTCATCTATGACTGCTCAAATTCAATCCTTAAAATCAGATAATGCTAATTTATTAGGCATTAAGGAAGATCTTCAGGCCAAACTGAGAAATGATGCTCAAGATTTCCTAGTTCTGAATGACAAATTGATTGAACAAAGTGTCAGGAATGAACTACTTTATGAGCATGTAGAGTCACTGACCAAAGAGATCTCTCTTAGAGATAAGGAATTAGCTGAGTCTAGTACTAAGGTAGATGAGGCCAATAGCAATCGTGTACCTACTGCTCAGGATGAGACCAATGATATGGTTAACTCAGAGGTAGTCAAGGTAACTGAGTCCTATGAAGTATCTTCAATTACTCCTCAGGTTAGACAAACAGTACAGTGTGTTCAGTCTAGTTGTAATTCAAACCTAGAAGAGGAAAATACTGTAAGCAATGTTAACAAAGGGGAGTTAAAACAAGCTGTTGATACAGACAATCAGGGTATTAGTAAGACACCTAGGTCAAAGAGTGCCTATAAGAAATCTATTGACAAGATGTCTTGCTTTAAGTGTCATGAGAAAGGACATGTTGTTTCAGGTTGTCCCTACAAAAAGTCAGAGTCTTCATTGAACATAGGGAAACAAAAGCAGCAAATCTTATAAACAATGCCTAGTGATGCGAGCGGGAGTAGTTCTCGAGTTTCTGAGAAGAACTCCGTTGAGGTGTCACGTATAGGTAGTTGTCAATCATCGGAGTCTCTTAGACAAAATGACGGACTTAGGATTAATTCACCGAATAGATCTCCTAGTCACTCAATGTCTGGCCCCCATACCATTATTAGGAAAAATTCACCTAAGAGGAGTCACACTCTCGTTAGGTCTATTTCTCCTAATAAGCATACGACACAAGGTAGAGCCCGGAATTATGAGACTGAAATGTACTATAACAGAAATTATTCAAGGGCTGAACCGAAAAGACCAATACAAAGGTCGAGAATGGATGTTAATCATTCAGCTTCACAACAGATTCTCAATCAAAAATCCAAGTCACCTGAAAGGAGACTTGGGTATTTGAAAGAATTCAAGTTTGTGGATGAGGATGGTATTACCAAGTCAGTCATGGCTTGGGTCCTCCGTGATAACTAACTTTTCTTGTTTAGTGTGCAGGAGTTAGCTACAGATCCTAATGACAAATGGTTATGGATAGTGGTTTCTCTTGATACAGGACAGGGGTACAAAGGACGAAACAGCAGGTATGCTTTCTGGGTCCTTAGACCAAAGTGAGAAGTTATAAGGGAAACAGGTAAGGTGTGTCAGTTGTGTCAGTCTGTATAAACAATGCGAATCTAGTCACAAAAGCATTTGTTAGTTCATGCTTTGGGTTGTTAGTTCAACTGAATGGCATGTGTAATCCAAAGTAATTTGACCTTAGGCTATTTTCTTTTTTTTATAGTAAATTAGTAAGTTACTTTATTAGCTTATTATTATTTATGAAAATCAAAATAAAAAAAAAGAGAGAAAACCATAAAAAAATCAAAAAAAGAGAATATCAGAAAATTGAGTTAAGTCTTAGATGCATAGGTTCAAAGTGACGAAAATTAGCACAGTCGTTACAAACTCTAAGTGTTTAGGCTTTCACACATAATGCAACTAAATTCTAAGTGTTATACTTTATTTAGTTTGATGTGTTGGTAGGCATCATACATATAGGGAATCTCAAGGCTAATAAAATATTCTAGAAAAAGTCAAGCGTGTCACTAACTTAGATGTACGACCAAACGGTCTTAATTTTAATGTACAAGACATACAAACTTTGAGTTTAAATGAGGTATGCAATCTTTCTGGGGATGTATAGCAACATCAAATACATCTTAAAATGGAAAGAATAGAAAAATTATAGGGAATTGAGAGTCGAAAACATGTAACTCTGTTGTACGTCAGTACAGACCTGTTGCCTCTATTTAGAGTCGGGTTAGCAAGATAAGTCGCTCTGCTTGTACGTCAGTACAGACCTGTCACCGCTGTCTTGCTAGCTTTAAAAATAAACCATAAGTCAAACTAAGACACTTTGTTGTATGTAAATACAGACCTGTGTCCGATGTTTGTCTTTTAAAGAAAGTTTGCAAATACCAACAAGTTAGACTCGTTGTCTGTGTGCCTTGATCATAAAAGTATGTCTATGTATGAGTCACGTAAGATAATTTCATGATACATAAAAATGCCAAGGGATATTCCAACATGTAGCATGTTTAAAGGGGTAAAATACCAACAATCGGCTGAATGGGTATGTCACGACAAACAATCAAAGGAATCCAAAATTCCTAAGTGTGAAAGTTTAAGTACTGAAAGTGAGTATCTGACACCGCTATCTAATTGAATCTTTCTTTGACTATTCTCGCCAAAAATATACTATTTAGTGTAGGTTAGAGTAGCTTAAGTTTAAAATTAATTTTATTTTATTTTATTTTTATCTTCAGTAGGATAAAGGTCAAAGTTTCTAAGGATGCATGATTGGTTGAATAAACAAATATTGCGTAAAAATCTGTTGCTTAGTGTGATTGGTTCTGCAAAGGTTGTAAACCTCCATTACATGAAAAAGTTGAAAAAGTTGAATTTTATTCAAAGATTTTCAAATTTTTCATTTAAGTGTTGAAAAAGTTGACAATTGTTCAAAATTTTTCAAAACTTACGAGGTTGGGACTATTTAAACAAAGGTAATGATAGTTTCTCTCGAACTTAGTTCTCGTGTTTGGTTTACGCTATAAACCTTCAAAAACTTTAAGTAGGAGAGTTTCATTTTATCTTTATCGTTGAATAATGATTTTAATGTCCTACTAACATCTCATGACTTGTTTCATGTGTTGATTAAGTCTATACAGTGCTAGCCTTGATTTATTCACAGAATTACAGATTCTTCAACTGACAAAGGCGATTTGTGAACTTCATGCCAAGTTGGATCAGACAGAGACTGATTAGAAGCAGCAAATTGCAAATCTGGAGGCTATATTGGCATCTGGTTGAAAGATCATCCATCTCAGGGGGAGAAATAGTAGAGAGTGGAGAAATCGTAGAGAAGCTGTCCTTCGAAAAAGATAAGTCAAAGAAGATAGCTCGAATAGTGAGCGGGCAGATCTTTCAAAACAGTAGTGAGCTGGCAGATCTTTCAAATATTGGCTCTCACTGCTGATCCTCAGGGGGAGTCAGTGATCGTAGCTACTGACAATAGGAAAGACAAGGATTCAGAGACAACTGAAGTAACTGAAGACATGGTCTGACCGGAGCATTGTCAGAGTAATTGAAGATGACTTAGAACTTTTTCCGAAGTGTTATGATGCATCACTCGATGAAGGTGTTATGAATGATGATCAGAATGGGATAGATCTAGAGATGCAGAAGACTGCTCTAAATGATGAATCAGATTCTGAAGTTAGAAGTGACTGATTTAGCTTAGAAGGACCGTATAATCTAGGAAGACAATTCTGGGCTGAGGTGTTTGCAAAAACTGTCAGAAGAAAGGGTCGTACTGCAGATTTGAGAGGTTATTCTAAGAGGTATTAGAAGCGCTGTGGTTCAAAGGAACGTGGACTAAGTTAGAGAAGCGATTCAGAATCATCAGTCATGGATAACGAGGAGAAAGGGTGATCTCGACATTCATTGTCATTAAAGCAAATAGTCTATCAAGATCAATGAACAAAAACTAGAAGGTATCGTCAAGGGGGAGTCTGTTGGTACATTCAGTGTGACGACAGCAGTCTAGTTTTGTTATTGATAAGACAAGTTCTTAGGTGATTCTAGAATACAAGGCTTGGCATTCGAATCTGTGATAGATTCGAATGTAGCCATAGATTCGAATTGTTTAAGGCTTGGGATTCGAATCTGTGATAGATTCGAGTCTAGCCTTAGATTCGAATGGGCTAGATTCGAGACTGTCAATATGGACAGACTCGAATGGGCTTTGGGCCAGATTCGAGTTTGGCCCACATCAGACTCGAATCAGGGTCTATAATTAGGGATAGACTCGAAATATTATCGGACTTTTTGCAGAATTCGTGAGGAATTAAGCAAGAGGCGATCTCGAGTTTATCAGCTAGGTGAGTGCCGTTTCGGAGAGAATTAGTTCGTAGGATCGTTCGTGTGTCGTTCGTTCAGCGTCTAATAGTCTCCGTGTTCCGTTGGTTGAGAGTTGTCCGTCTAACCGTCAACGAGGATTCCGCACTCGTTCACGGATCCGCGTCTAGATAGATCTTGCAGTCATAGACCTTACAAGAACCTGGCTCTGATACCACTTGTAAGGTCTACGACTGCAAGATCTATCTAGACGCGGATCTGTGAAAGAGTGCGGAATCCTCGTTGACGGTTAGACGGACAACTCTCAACCAACGGAACACGGAGACTATTAGACGCTGAACGAACGACACACGAACGATCCTACGAACTAATTCTCTCCGAAACGGCACTCACCTAGCTGATAAACTCGAGATCGCCCTTTGCTTAATCCCTCACGAATTCTGCCAAAAGTCTGATAATATTTCGAGTCTATCCCTAATTATAGACCCTGATTCGAGTCTGATGTGGGCCAAACTCGAATCTGGCCCAAAGCCCATTCGAGTCTGTCCATATTGACAGTCTCGAATCTAGCCCATTCGAATCTAAGGCTAGACTCGAATCTATCACAGATTCGAATCCCAAGCCTTAAACAATTCGAATCTATGGCTACATTCGAATCTATCACAGATTCGAATGCCAAGCCTTGTATTCTAAAATCACCTAAGAACTTGTCTTATCAATAACAAAACTAGACTGCTGTCGTCACACTGAATGTACCAACAAGGAGGTGTCGCTATAAATGCGTCGCAGATTTTAGTGACATCAAAAGACACGTCGCTAAAATTTTTGACATCTTTAGCGACTTCGGGTAAAAGTGTCGCTATATAGAGTTATGTTACTATTGGTGTCATTGTTTGTGTCGCTGTGCTATGATTATGTCACTAGTTGTGTTGTAATCTGTGTCAATACTATCGCATGTTATTACTAGTTGAATGACGATTTGTGTCGCTATTTTTAAATGATGTTGCTAGTTGAGTTATTGTGTATGTCACTATTTTTGGATGATGTCGCTACTTAAGTAGCTATATGTGTCACTGTTAACGAAGGTTGTTGCTAATGACATTACTGTTTGTGTCACTGTTCTTGTATAATGTTGCTAGTTGTGTTGCTATCTATGTCACTATCATTGAATGTTGTCGCTAGTTGCATCACTATTTATGTCGCTATTGTTGAATGATCTCGCTAGTTGAGTTGTTGTATGTCATCATGTTAGTCGCTATTATTAAATGATGCCACTAATTATGTTATTGTTTGCATCACTATTATTGATTAATGTTGCAACATGTGTCGCTAGTCTTGAGTGGTGTCACTACTCATGTTACTATATTTGTCGCTATATTTGATTTATGTCAGTATGTGTGTCGCTATTTGAGTCACTGTTTTTATATGATGTCACTATTATTATTATTTTAATATTATTGCTATTTTCTATTAAATTATCACAACTATATTATTAAGAATTATATTTTATCTAAAACTAAAATTGAGGAAAATCTATTGTTTATTTATCTCATCAAACTATATTATTAACAATTATTTAAAAAGTAAGTTATTTGTACTGAATACAACACAAGTGTTTTATATCAACTAACTACCTATGCTCTTCTTGGCCGATATTGGAGAACGTCTAGAAGTCTTTCAGTGGCCCTTCGCATCTCGTCAGTCGTGCGTCGTAGATTTTCTTCCAACTCATCAATTCCTTGTGCTTGTGTTAGTACATCCTGTGTGACGATAGCAGTCTTAGTATAGACAACATTTTGTATAAGTCAATTTACTTGCTATTGAATATTAACAAGTGTTTGATATATGTTTGATTATATGTGTTTGATATTGATTGTTTGTATGTTTGAACTTAGGGTAATGTGTTACAATAAGTTCAAACGTAAGTTTAAAGATAACTTCAAACATAAGTTTGAAGGCTAAAGTTCAAATTTGTTAGAGGACAAGTTCGAAAAGGCCTTGGGCCAAGTTCGAACTTAAACTAGACAAACTCGAACTGGGTGTTATAATTAAGGGTTAATTCGATTATTTATGAGACTTTTGCAGAATTTCAGAGCGATTAGCAAAAGGGCTATCTCGAACTTGCTAGCATTCAGGGAGTTTCGTTTGGAGAGAATCACGTGTCGGGACGTTCTAGTGTTCGTCTATCATCGTGTTAGTCTCCGTGTTTCGGTGTGTGTGGTCTATCCGTCAAGCCGCTAACGAGGATCCCACACTCGTTGGCAGGTGTCGCGTCAAGATAGGATCCGTAGAGAGGCAACCTTACAAGTGGTATCAAAGCCATTAGGGTGTTCGTGGTGTTCTTCGTGTTCACAAGTAACATCTGTGGTTTCTTGACGTTTTTGGACGGTCAAATCACGTTTTTGGATAGATTTCGAGTTATTCAAGTAAAATATCAGGAAAAAGTTCATATAAGTTCAACATTTTTTGGTCGAAATCAGAGTTTTTAATCCTAAAAACTTTGGTTTAATCTGAAAAGTTGAAAAAAAATCGAACTTTTGGCCGTTTTTCGAACTTGCGGCGCTCGAACATATAGGGGATATTAGGGTTTATTCGAAATTCGAATTTGTCAGAAAATACGCTCCTGTTGAAGTTATTTTAGGGTTTGATTCGAGTTTAATTAATTCGAATTTGCCAATTTTCGAATTTCACTATATTCGAATTTAACTAAATCTTCGACTTTGTCATTATTTCGAATTTGGTGGATTTCAAACTTAATTTCGAATTTAATTTCAAACAAATTTAAAATTAATCAAATTCGAACTTCCTCAAGTTCGAAAGTGTTAATTTAATTTAATTTCAAATTAAATTAATTGAGTTTTAGATTCAAAATTTTTAATAAAGAATGACAAGTTTACAAAGGTTTATTGAAATGGATCATGAGGTCGGAAAAGCAAATTCTCCACCCAAGCTGATGAAGTTGGAAGACTATTATTGGTGGAAGGATAGGTTCGCCGACTTCGCTCAATTCAATGATATGAGAATGTGGATTTGTATCGACGAGGGATACATTCCACGTACAACAGAGGTTGAAGGCCGTCAAAGAGTCTTGTCATATCAAACGACGAAGGATGATGATAAGAAGCTATATGAGGTCGAGAACCGAGCATTCTCGATTATTAGAATGGCGTTACCTCAGGAGATCCTGCACACATTTCGAAATCAACGAACAGCAAAAGAGTTGTGGGATACAATTGAGAAAAGGTGTGAAGGAAATCCAAGGATTAGGAAAGGTAGAACGGAAATGCTTAAGCAGCAGTTTGCTATTTTCAAGGCTTTGAAAAACGAAAAGTTGGATGAGACCATTACTAAGTTCTATTACTTGTTGACTGAGTTAGACAACCACGATGTCCAGTATGGTGACTTAAAGATGATTGAGAAAATTCTAGATGCTTTACCAGCCAAATGGGAGATGTATATGGCGCTGATAAAGCATGATGAAGACAAGTATGAGACTCTAACTCTAGAAGGAGTAATTGGAATGTTGAGGGCGTATAACTTTCAGTTGCTAAAGAAGGAAAGGGAATATGACCAAGTACAGGATCCGGATATGTATTTTGGGAAATTTAAACCTTCAATGGCAAGTGAATTAAAGACAGCTACAGCATTCTTTACGGGTGAAACATCGACTCCCGTTGAAGTAGATGACTCAGGGAGCCGAGCTTTCTTAGGGTACTCCAGACCGGAAGAAAAGCCAACTCACTCTGCATCTACATCTCAAGGATACTCAAGGATGCTGTTGAGCGCAAATCAGCTGAAGATCGTTTAAATCTTTTGGCTTCATTTGTGGCCGCCTATGGCAGTTGCGTTCAAGGGAAAATCAATGATCCTGCTCTATGGGATAAAGATTATGATCAGGTGGACCCTGATGATTTAGAGGAGATGGATCTGCAATGGCAACTGGCCATGGTAACTCAGCGAGTCAAGAGATTCATCAAGAGGACGGGCAGAATTCTAAATGTCAGCAACAATAAGATTGGGTTTGATAAATCCAAAATTAAGTGCTACAACTGCCAGGGGTTAGGACATTTTGCTAGAGAGTGTCAAAGACCTAAAGTTGAGAACTACCATAATCAATCTCAGGGGAGATATCAGCCGGGTAGTTCGAGTAATCAGGCAAATATTGCTGGTCTGTTAACGTATGTCACATCTGACAGACAGCTCGATGGAACATACGATTGGAGTGCACATCCGGAGTCCAACGCTAGAGCCTTTATGGCTGAAGTAACGGAGACTGGAAGTTTCGGAGCAGAGGAAGAAACAGAGGACACACACCTGAGTGATACAAGTCCTATGTTGGTTGAAAAGTTAGAAAATCAGACGATTCTGGAGTTCGCCACACAGATGGCCAACGTGGAATCAGATCATGCAATGGTCATTCTGAACTTCTCTACATTCCTTGATTTATGTGCTTTGTGTGTTACGTCTAATGATAGATTAAACTTAGTGCTAGAAACACATCATAATCTAACTGCTCAAAATGTATCCTTAAAATCGGACAATGCTAACCTCTTAGATATAAAGGAAGACCTTAGGAATAAGCTTAAGGCAGATGCACAAGATGTGATAGTTCTAAAAGACAAGCTGAGTGAGCAGTGTGTTAGAATACAACTCATGTATGAACATGTTGAGGCGTTGACCAAAGAGCTTAAGATTAAAGAGGTAGAGCTAGCTGAAGCTAAGGTTAAGGTTGTAGAAGTGAATAGTAAACTGGAAAAGTTTAGGAACTCTTCACTGAACCTAGAGAAAATCTTAGATGCACAGCGTCAGTCTAAGAAACCAGTAGGTTTAGGGTATAATGAGAGTCCTCCACCTTTCAGTGATAACTATGTACCTCAGCCTCAGGATAAAACTGATAAACAAGTTGAATCAGAGGTCACATCTAAACCTGTGTCTGAATCTGTTAAGGATAAAGAAACTAAGGTGGCTAGTAACACAGCTAAGATTAAGAAGGTCAAACTTGTGCCATCTTCTAGTGATAAGATTGTAGGAGAAGCCAAACCTGACTTTAATAATCAGCAAGAGGAAACAGTCACTATAGTTGAGACCAAAGAACATGACACTAGTGAGACACCTAAGTCAAAGGGCACACATAAGAAGTCTATTGACAAAATGTCTTGTTTTAGATGTCATGAAAAGGGACATGTTGCTTCTAGTTGTCCACATAGAAAGGTAGAATCTACACCTAAAATTGGAAATCCGGAACAACATAAACCCTCTCCAAGTGTAGCAAGCACAAGTGGTTCTCAAAACACCGAGAAACTTGGGCAAGCCACACCAAAGACTGCTGTGAAACAAACACTTGTGTCAGGAAGACCAAACGAAGTGGTTAGGACTAAATCACCGAATAGAGTCCCTAATCAATCTAGGTCTGGACCTCAACAAAATTATAGCAGTACTACACCTAGAAGAGCTTACACTCCGGTTAGGTCACACACTCCTGTAAGACATTAGACACCACGTAGAGCCCAGGGATATCACTCGAAAATGCCTTATAATCGAAATTATTCAAGGGCTCCATAGCAAATGCCTACACAAAGGCCGAGAGTGAACTTAAATCCCTCTGCACCACAACAGGCTCTCAATCAAACACCCAAGTAACCTGAAAAGAGAGATGGGTATTTGAAGGAGTTCAAGTATGTAGATGAGGATGGTATCACCAAGTCAGTCATGACTTGGGTTCCCCGTGATAACTAACCTCTTTTCTTTCATGTGCAGGAGATAACTACAGGTCTAAACAACAAGTGATTCATCGACAGTGGTTGCTCTAGGCACATGACTGGGGAAAGAAGTCTACTCGCAAACTTGAAGGGAGGGAAAAGAGGATTCGTATCATTCGCTGGAAATAAAGGAGGAAATATCACCGGTACTGGAGTGGTCACTAATGGGACTATCAAAGTTGATCAAGTTTACAACGTTGATAAACTTGTTCATAATCTCATTAGTGTATCTCAAATATGTGATAAGAAGAATTCAGTGATTTTCACTGATACTGAGGCGGTTGTGCTAAAACCGGGATTTAAAGTACCTGAAGAGTGGATACTGATGAGGGCCCCTAGTAAGAATGACTTGTACAAGCTAGACATGAACAAACCGGAGTCTTCGATGGGACCAATATGTCTTCTCTCTAAAGCTTCAGAGACCGAATCAGTTCTATGGCACAGACGCATGGCACACTTGCACCTGAGAAAAATGAACTATATCACTAAACATGGATTGGTGCAAGGTGTACCGATGAAGAGTTTTCAATTTGAAGACAAGTGTCTACCATGCAAAAAAGGAAAACAACACAAGAAGGCACACAAGTCCAAGACCCAGAACTCTATATCTGCCACTTTCGATTTGTTGCATATAGACCTGTTCGGACCAATCAACAAAAGGAGTATAGGTGGTAGTTGGTAGTTGGTATTGTTTAGTTATCACTGATGATTACTCACGATTTTCATGGGTTTTCTTTTTAGGTACGAAGGACGAGACAATTGCCAACCTAATCGGGTTCTTAGACCAAGTCGACGTGGGCAAAACGTATCAGGAGTGATAACAGAACGGAATTTAAAAACACAGTAATTGGTGTATATTGCCTATCAAAAGGCATAGTGCATCAATTTAGTGCACCTTATGAGCCACAACAAAATGGTGTGGCAGAACGGAAAAACAGGACCTTGATTGAGGCAGCAAGGACCATGCTCTCGGATTCAAAGCTTCCTACCATGTTTTGGGGGGAGGCAGTGAATACCGCTGGTCATGTTTTAAATCGGGTCCTTACTGTCAAATCATTGAACAAAACCTGTTATGAAGTTTTGAATAAAAGGCCACCAAATTTAACTGGCTTCGAACCGTTTGGGGTACCATGTACTTTAATGAAAACAAAACATCAACCTAAGTTTGGTGAAAAGGCTGATGAAGGTTATTTCCTAGGTTATGTGCCTAACACACCAAATAAAAGGGTTTTTAACAAATCAAATGGCACGGTAAAAATTGTGTATAACACTGATGTAACAAGTTATACACATGAACCCCAAACTGGTCCGGAATGGATTTTTTATTATGACAAACTGTTTGAATCATTTAACATTCCTTTGGTAGGAAATGCAAGTACAATCGAGCATGACTTATCGTCATTAAATCTGAATGACGACGGTCAAGGCTTTCCACAGACAAGCATTCCATCAACTTCCGAACCTACAGCGACAGAAGAGAGATCTCCAGCAGAGAATGATTCTGAGTTGCCTACAAATGAAAATCAGGCTACAAATTCTAACTCCAAAGATAGTGTTCATGAGGAAGAAAATGTAGAG
Organism: Centrapalus pauciflorus; assembly: GCA_020465985.1. Taxonomy (NCBI): domain Eukaryota; kingdom Viridiplantae; phylum Streptophyta; class Magnoliopsida; order Asterales; family Asteraceae; genus Centrapalus; species Centrapalus pauciflorus. The sequence goes on along the minus strand of JAANYP010002235.1, from coordinate 120,399 downwards.
TCTGAAGTCGTTCCCCCGTTAGGTGAAATAGGATCAAACTTAGGAGATAATCTTAGGGTCGAATAGATAGAAACATCGAGGATTAATAAGGATCATCCAGTTGACAGCATCATAGGAAATCCAAATGTTGGTGTGAGGACTAGGAGTAGTTTGAATAACAACACAGTGTTGTTGTCGATGATCAATGACTCCGAGGCTTTTCATACTTGCCTGTATTCATGTTTCATCTCCCAAGAAGAGCCGAAGAATGTGCAAATGGCACGAAAAGACAACTCTTGGGTTGAGGCGATGCAGGAAGAACTGTCACAATTCAGAAAACTTGAAGTGTGGGAGTTAGTTCCGTTACCTCGAGGAGAAGTTGCAATAGGAACCAAGTTGGTTTTTAAATGCAAGAGAGATGATCGTGGTATTGTGACTCACAACAAGGCAAGGCTTGTTGTAAAAGGTTTCAACCAAGAGGAAGGAATCGATTACAATGAGGTGTTTGCGCCAGTGGCAAGGCTTGAAGCAATCCATTTGTTTCCAGCCTTTGCATCCTTCAAAGGCTTTAAAGTTTAACAACTTGATGTAAAAAGTGCATTTCTCTATGGCAAAGTGAAAGAACTGGTGTATGTTGAACAACTGCACGGATTTTCTGATCCTAAGTATCCAGACAGAGTGTATCGTCTTGATAAGGCTCTGTATGGACTACATCAAGCACCAAGGGTGTGGTATGAGACACTATCTACTCATCTTTTAGACAACGGGTTTGAAAGAGGGAGAATTGATAGTACACTGTTTGTGAAGAGGAAGGGTGAACATTTCATCTTGGTACAAGTGTACGTCGATGATATCATTTTTGGGTCATCAGACGAGCAGATGTGCAAAGACTTTGAGAAGGTGATGAAGTCTAAATTTGTGATGAGTGCTATGGGAGAGCTGAACTTCTTTCTGGGTTTACAGGTTGAACAGAGGAAGGAGGGTATGTTTACCCATCAGACGAAGTATGTGTACGACATTCTAGAGCGCTTCGGGATGGAGGGACTCAAGCTGACTGCTCACTTTAGCACGCCAATTCAAGTGAATCACAATCTCGGACCGGGTACAGAAAGTGATACTCATGTGGATCCGACTTTATATCGGGCCATGATCGGGTCACTCATGTATTTAACTGCTTCTAGACCTGACATAATGTTTGCTGTGTGTATTTGTGCTAGGTTTCAAGCCAATCCAAAAGAGATGCATATGAAGGCTGTGAAGCGGATTCTGAGATACCTCAAGTCGAAACCGAAGCTGGGACTTTGGTATCACGCGGACGGTGATCTGGAATTGGAAGCATTCACGGATTCTGACTATGGAGGTTGCAGCTTGGATCAAAAGTCAACAACTGGAGGTTGTCAGTTCCTTGGAGGGAGACTCGTTTCCTGGCAATGCAAGAAACAGACTTCGGTAGCTGTGTCAACGTGCAAGGCCGAATATGTAGCTGCTGGTAGTTGCTGTTCACAGGTTTTGTGGATACAACAATAATTGCGGGGTTACGGTTTGACTTATACTCATACTCCTATTAGGATAGATAACCAGTCTACTATTGATATAACCAATAATCTAGTTAAACACAGTAAAACAAAGCACATAGACATAAGACACCATTTTATACGTGATGTGCTGAAAAGAATTTAATAAAGCTGGTAAAAGTGGCAACGGAAGATAATAATGCTGATTTACTTACTAAAGCTTTTGATAAGTCACATTTTGAGTTGTTAGTTCAACTAAATGGCATGCGTAATCCAGAGTAACTTGACCTCAGTAGAATTTATTTCTTTTTATAGCATTAAGTTTTCTTTCCTTTTATAGTAAGTTAGTAGTTAATTAGAAGTTATTTCCTTTTAGAGTAACTTAATAGGTTAGTGTAACTAGCTTATTCTTATTTATGAAAAACAAAAAAAAAAAAGAGAGAGAGAGAAAACCATAAAAACCACAAAAAAAGAGAATATTTAAAAATGAGTTATGTCTTAGATACATAGGTTCAAAGTGACGAAAATTAGCATAGTCGATACAATCTCTAAGTGTTATGCTTTCACACATAATGCACCTAAAACTCTAAGTGATATACATTTTCTAGTTTGTTGTGTTGGTAGGCATAATACACAAAGGGAATCTCAAAGCTAATAAAATATTCAAGAAAAAGTCATATGTGTAACTAACTTAGATGTATGACCAAAGAGTCTTAATTTTTATGTTAGAGACATACAGACAATGATTCTAAATGAGGTATGCAAATTTTCTGGGGGGATGTATAGCCACATCAGATACATCTTAAAGAAAAGAAAAGAAAAGCAAATTTTGATAGTCAGGATAGAGTCAAAGCAAGTCACTCTGTTGTACGTAAGTACAGACCTGTGCCTTTGGTTTGACTCGAGTTAGCAAGATAAGTCGCTTTGTTGTACGTCCGTACAGACCTGTCACCGCTGTCTTGCTAGCTTTAAAATAAACTTTAAGACAAACTAAGACACTCTGTTGTATGTAAATACAGAACTGTGTCCGACGTTTGCCTTTTAAAGAAAATTTGCAATACCGAAAAGTTATAATCATTGTGTGTATGCCTTGATCATAAAAGTATGTCTAAGTATGAGACACGTAAGGTAGTTTCTTGATAAATAAAAAGGCCAAGGGATATTCCAAAGTGTAACATGTTTAAAGGTTAAATAATACCAACAATCACCTAGTAATGTGTGTCATGACAAACAATCAAGGAATCAAAAATTCCTAAGTGTGAGAGTGTAATACTGAAAGTACGTATTTGACACCACTATCTGATTGAACCTTTCTTTAACTTTCTCACCAAAAATATTCTGTTAGTATAAGATGTACAGTTTAAAAGTATTTCTGAGTAGTTTAAGTTTAACTTTTATTCAAAATTTTACTTTATTTTATTTTATTTTATTTTATTTTATTTTATTTTATTTTATTTTATTTTATTTTATTTTATTTTATCTTTTAAGTAGGAAAAAGGTCAAAGTTACTAAGGATGCATTTTTAGTTGAATAAACAAACATTACATGACAATATATCGCTTAGTGTAAATAGTTTTACAAAGTTTGTTCCGTTACACGAAAAAGTTGAAAAAGATGAATTCTATTCAAGGATTTTTAAAATTTTCATTTAAATTTGAACTCAAGACAAATTCGAATTAACATTCGAATCTGTCAGGAAATTTGAAATTAAATACAAGTTCGAATATGGTTGGTATAAATAGGTCAACATCGACTAATTCATTATCACCTACCTTCGATTTTCATTCTTCGAACTTGTGTCTGTGCGATTTCGAACTTGTGCTTCGACTTTGCCGTTTTCGAATCTTCTACTATTTCTCGAAGTTTTGTCCATTTGTGTTCTAATCTACCAACAAATTTAGGTATAAACATCAGTATTATACAAAGCTTAGGTAGTCTAGGACTCAATTATAGCAAAAAAATCGACCATTTTTGAAGTTTTTGGGTTTTAAACTTTGTGACTTAAAATCACAAGCTTTTAACCGATGAAACTCCAAATAAACTTCATATATCTTCGATTAGAACCAAATAGGACTAGTAAATACTATTTTCTAAGTCAAATGGGGTTAAAATCATGGATTTGTGTTCGAAAGTGACCGACTTCGAACATGTTCATCATGTTCGAACTTGTCAGAAAATTCGAATTTGTCAACAAATTCGAATTCAGTCAAATTCGAATATATATCTTCGAATTTGTTATTATATTCGAATGTTTTTATAAAATAATTCAAAACTTGTAGAAATTCGAATGTGTTGGATTTTGGACTTATGCAAGTTCAAAATAAAACAAATTTGAAATTAAACAAGTTTCACTTTTTTTTCTTTTTACTAATGTGGTTATTGTTTTTATGTGCAGCTATGGGTGATAGAGCGTTCTTCCAAAAGCATAAGATGGTAATGTCTCCAGATAGGGAGCTTCCTGAAGCTCAGTCGTTTCGACAGATGGTGGAATTTTTGGCACATTCTAGGGTTTCTTATGCCCAATCCCATAATGTGCAAATAGTCTTACCATATGTAAGACAATTTTCAGAGCACTTACAAGTGGACTGCACTGTTACCCCGACAGTTTTGCGAACCAGAGTCGATGGGCAGCCAATTGTTTTCTCTGCAGACATGCTGCGCCAGATTCTGCAGCTCGGGACTGAAGATCAAGAGGCAGGTTTGTTAGGCACAAAAAGGCCTCAGTCAAACCTGCTGTACATCTGAGGGGGAGATTTGTAATCAAACCTGTTGATGTACTTAAAGGTTGAATTTAGGGCCTATTATATGCCTTATTGAAACCTGAAAGTGATTTGCAATATCAGCCCAAAGCTGTTTACCATGTTGCATTAGTTGCAACAAAGGCAGTTTGTCCAAGCTGTTCAGTCTGCTAAACAGGCTGGACACAAACAACCTACGCTGCTTCATTCTATTGAGCAGCTTGGACAGATTACAAGTGTTTTGTTCTTTGTGAACAAAACCTGTTCTTTGTGAACAGATCAAACACTTTATGGAATATGTTTCCAAGTCCTCATGTATTGTTTTTGGCTACAAGATCAGTTTACAAGTCGAAGACAAAGTGGAAAACAGAACTGCACAGCCTGCCCACGCTGTTCTGTTACATGAAGACAAACAGATATTTGAAAAAGGGTGACAGACCTTTTCTTATATCAAAATGGCATTAGCAAAAGAAGAAAGATGCAAAGTTGACATTCCTCTTTTGGTTAAAGCCTTATGCAACAGTGACAAAAAGGAAAAGACAAGATTCTACCATGTGAAGACAAATATACTTTATCAGAACGTGCAGAAAGCTATTTTGTCCTTTTGGAAAGACTCTCCACTATCTCATCTGTCCAATGAAGAAGCTTCACTGAGATTCTCCTTTTGAGTATAAAAGGAAGCTTCTAAGGATAATGAGAAATCAAGAGTGTGACAATCAGTACGTGCATTGAAGTGTGTTATTCCATGCATGCAAGTCAGCTTATATAAAATAGTAGAGTGTGTCTAAGTTGTTCATGTATAAGCTGTCCATCTGAGTCTTGTAAAAACAGTGAGTGCCTCTAAGTGAGAGTAATCATTGTAAATGGTCTGAGTGTGTTTTGGATTAGTTGACAAACTGTTGTATCTGTCATCTCAGCTTGAACTTTTCCGCATTCAAGCTTGTTTGTATTTAACTTTTGTTGATAATACATACAAACATTGAGAAAAGAGTGTTTAAGTTTTAAATTGTTGTACTCACCCCCCCCCCCTCTACAGCTTAGAGCTATACACTTGGGAAACATTTTGGGACCTACAGCTGGTATCAGAGCGGTGTTAGAGTGTGTGTCAACTCTAGATTTCTCATTCTCCCTACGTTTCCATGGACAACAGTTCTGCAAGTTCCTCTTACTATGACAATGGGTCAATGGCCAAACCCCCAAAGTTCAATCATCAGAACTTCTCTGGCTGGAAGTGCAGAATGATGCTCTATTTAGAGAATATGGATGTACAACTACCAGAGATTGTAATGAAAGGTCCCTATGTGCCAACCTCTGTTACTACCATAACTCCTGCTGTTGAAGGAGCAGCCCCTGAAATCAGAACCTTTGAGAAGGTCAAAGCTCAATGGTCTGATGAAGACAAAAGACTGGTTGCTCTGGATGCAAAAGCCAGGAATAACCTGGTTATCTCTCTGCCTGATGATGTGTTCAAACAGGTTGAGAAGATGAAGACTGCAAAGGAGATGTGGGATACTTAGTGTACCGTCTATGATGGACCCACAATCACACTGGACAACAGGATTAACAATCATGTTAGACAGTATGAACTCTTCTTTGCAAAACCAAAGGAGACCCTCACAGAAACCTACACCAGGTTTACTGCTCTTGTTAATGATCTCAAAGCTGTTGGGATCACAAAGGATAGCCTGACCCTGGTGAACAAGTTCTTGGACATCCTTCCTGAAGAATGGAACTACTTTTCTACCATCTTGAGAAACTCAGGTACCATCAAAGGTATGGATCTGGTAAACTTATATGGATCTTTACTAAATGATGAGCAGTCAAGGCAGCAGAAGAGAAATGCCTTGGAAATGTCCAAAAGAGGTGCTGCCTTAGTGGCCAGCGTGAGACAACCTGTTGGGCAGGAGTGTGATGTGTTCACACAATCTGATCAACAGGCTAATGATGAAAGAGAGGAAATGTCTAATAAGGAAGACAATGTAGATCTTGCTGAGCTTGATGATGAGCAAATGATAGCCATGCTTGTCAAAAGGTTCAATAAGAAGAGGTTTGGAAGAAATATGCTGCAGGGAAACTCAAATGCTGTCAAGAAGAAGGCATTTGATAAATCTAAAGCTGAGTGCTTCAAATGTGGCAAAACTGGCCATATAGCTGCTGATTGTGTGTCAAAACCTGTTGGACAGTCTTCCAAACCATACAAGACTAACAGGGACGATGGCTATAGGGTTAAGTACCTTATGGCCATGGCAAAGCTGAAAAAGTTGGAAAACTCAGTGGCTTCCACCAAGCAAAAGGGACTGATGGCAGAGACATGTGACTGGGAGGAGTCTGATTCATCCTCAGATGAAGAAGACAACAGTTGTCTGATGGCCAATACTGATCTCCCATCAACTAGCAACTTCAAACAGGACTTGGCTGAAGCTGAAGCCTTCAGCAGCTTGGAGAACTGGAACCCTACAATGATGTACAAGGTACAAAATTTTATGGCTTACAGTTCAGATGAAAAAGTAAAAATGTTTGAATATATGTTGGTTGATTTAAAAGCTGCTGTTGAGAAGCATAATGAACTAAAACACATCAACTCTATTTTACTGGAAGAAAGGAGAGAAACAGATGTAAAACATGCAAAGCTTCAAAACATAGTTGACTCTTGGTGCCAATCAGCACAAAAAGTCAGCCATTGCATAAGTCAGCAGATCCCTGCACAAATCCAAGCCTATCTTGGAGGGGATCTTGACACGGCAGCTTCTATTGTTGAGATCAATAATCTGAAAAATGACTTATCCACTCTTGGTGAGCTTCCGAGTAATTTCATCCAGAAAGTTAATGGAAAGCTGGTCTCAACAAACAGGTTTGTCAGGCCTCAAAATACTGACAGCTTGTGTGAAAAAGGCCCAAAAGCTGATGATGGAATGGGTTCTCCATCAAATCAGCCTGCTAAGTGCTCTGCTAATTCACACAAGCAAAGGAAAGGAAAACATGCTTAACCTGCAGCGGTGGACACAAAACCTGTTGACAAAATAGGCTCTGGGTCCAAAGCTGATGGTAAGAGACATGTTAATCCTTTTGATGCTAAACATTTTGAAAATAAGTATTCAAGAGGTAAGCAGCCTACTTTCAACAAGGGTAAGTCTCATGTTGAAAGCAAATCTGCTGTGGTTTCAAATAAGTTTTCAAATCATAGTAGGAAACTAGTTATGAATGAAAATAAGTCTTTCAAAACCAGAAATAGTGATTATGCTGATAGGCAGCATCAATCACATCTCAGTAAGGGCAAAGGAAAAGCCATTGCTCAACCTGAGAAATCTGGGAAAAAGTTTCCCAAACCTGTGGAAGGTCAAAAACCAATCAAGCTTCCTGTTTTTGACATTTGTCCTCCAAAAAAGAGGAAAGAAGAAACAGGCAAAGCTGTTGCTATTGTGCCAACCACCCAATCTGTTGATTTATCAAAAATAGTAATAAGTTTGCTAAACCTGTTGATAAAATCAACAGAAATAATTCAGAATGTGTTTCTGAAAGCTCTTCTTCCAAAAAAAGTCAAAAAGAGAAAATGCTATAAATGTGGGAAGAAGACACACACGGCCAAAGACTGTCCTGAAACTGAGGACATGAGGCCTGTTGACTTTGCTAGTTCCATCATTGCTAAAACAAGCAGTGTTGGAAGTAACTTAGTCAATGAGAGTGGTATCCAAACTGATACCATTCAAATAGGAAATATTAATGTGGATATTACTCGCCCATCAACACATGTTGATGAAGTAGGAGAACTCATCACTATGATGTGTTCCCCTAAATGTAACTAATATTTTCCTATGAGATTCTGCAGGACAAACAACCATCCCAGGTTTGGTACTTGGACAGTGGCTGCTCAGGGCACATGACAGGTTGCAAGGACCTGCTGAATGATCTAAGGCCTGAAAAAGGGCCAAAAGTCACTTTTGGTGACAATGTACAGGGATCCACTGAGGGATATGGAACTCTTAAAGTTGGTGTTGCAATGTTCAAAAGAGTAGCCTATGTGATTGGGCTAAAACATAACCTTGTTAGCATAAGTCAACTGTGTGCTGCTGGCTACAAGGTTAACTTTCATGAGCACCTGGGTTACATATTGGATCCCCAAGGCAAAGTTGTGTTATGTGCTCAACGGAAGAAAGGTGTATATGTTGTGGATATGAAATCTGCTGATCCCACAACTAACTTGCTTTCTCACAAGAACAAATGCAGACCTAAACTGGTTATGGCACAAAAGGCTGTCACACCTGAACTTCAAGAACATTAACAAACTCTGTAAGAAAGAGTTGGTAACAGGTTTGCCTTCCACGACTTTTGTTAAGGATAAACTCTGCACAGCTTGTGAGAAAGGCAAGCAGAGGAAATCATCTTTTAAATCCAAGCATAATTTTTCTATTGATACTCCTCTCTTCTTAATCCACATGGACTTGTTTGGACCTGTCAATGTCCCAAGTCAAGGAGGAAGAAGATACACTCTAGTAATGGTTGATGAGTTCTCCAGGTTTACATGGGTAATCTTCTTGAAGAGCAAAGGAGAGGCTGCTAGAGAAATCATTGGATTTGTGATAAAGATGGAAATGCTGAACTCTGCTCAAGTAAAGCAGCTTAGAAGTGATCATGGTACTGAGTTCAGAAACAGTACTCTTGAAGAATTCTGTGAATAAAAAGGGATCTCACAAAACTTTTCAGCCGTAAGAACTCCACAACAAAATGTATTTGCTGAAAGGAGAAACAGAACCCTCATTGAAGCTGCTAGAACCATGCTGTGTGCATCTGGTTTACCTTCATCATTCTGGGCTGAAGCTGTTAACACTGCCTGCTTTACCCAAAATAGATCCTTAGTGGTGAAAAGGTTCAAAAAGACTCCCTATGAGCTGCTCAAAGGGAGGAGGCCAAATATTAGCTACTTCCATGTGTTTGGATGTCCCTGCTTCATTCTGAATCAAAGGGATCAACTGGCAAAGTTTGAACCAAAAGCTGATGAAGGTATGTTTGTTGGTTACTCTGCTATCTCCAAAGCCTACAGAGTGTACAACAACAAAAGAAAGGTGATAGATGAATCTATCAATGTCACCTTTGAAGAGTCCAAGAATGCTTCCACCAAAGCTGTTCCTGAATCAGTTTCAGGAGAATTCAACTTTGATGATCACATGCATTCAAACAGTAAAGATGACTCAAAAGCTTCCACTACATCCAGTGTGGAACCTGTTAATCATGATGGGCATGATGACGATTATGTCAATACACCCTGTGTGAATAAGTGTACTGTCTTAATTACAACTACATGTCCTGAACCAATCAATGCTGATTTTCCTGGATCCTCTGGTGATATGTTCCACAGTGGTCAGTCATGTTCAACAAGTGAACAGGCTCAAGAGAACAGTGTGTCTGAAAATCTTGAGAGCTGTTCAACAGGTCCTGCTCAAGATGCTAATAACTCAGGAGAATCCTCATTGAAGAATGATCCTAAGTGGATCAGATGTCACCCCAATGATCAAATAATTGGTCACATCAACAAAGGGGTACAAACAAGGTGGGACAGCTTAGGGAACTTCTGTATGTTCTCTAGCTTTGTGTCCCTAATGGAGCCAAAGAAGGTAATTCGTTTGTTTCTAGCCTACGCTGCTCATAAGAGCATGAAGGTATTCCAAATGGATGTGAAGAGTGCATTTTTGAATGGGAAGTTGCAAGAAGAAGTCTATGTCAAGTAGCCTCCAGGTTTTGAGAATGAACATCATCCAGGTTTTGTCTATAAGTTGGACAAAGCCCTCTATGGTCTAAAACAAGCCCCTAGAGCCTGGTATGACACTCTTAGTGATTTCCTTATGAGCAATGGGTATTCCAGAGGTAAAGTAGATACCACATTGTTCATAAAGAAGGTGAAGTCTGATATTATGCTTGTTCAAATTTATGTGGATGACATAATATTTGGTTCTACCAATGAGCAGTTATGCAAGAATTTTTCATTACTCATGAAATCCAAATATGAAATGAGTATGATGGGTGAACTTACTATCTTTTTAGGATTACAGGTTAAACAAACCTCAAATGGAATCTTTATTAATCAAAGAAAGTATACTTTAGATCTACTGAAAAAGTTTAGATTTGATCAAAGTTCTCTTATTAGAACCCCAATGGCAACCAATGTAAAGTTGGATGCAGATGCTAGTGGCAAAGCTGTTTCAGTAACAACTTACAGAGGCATGATTGGGAGCTTGCTGTATTTAACTGCTAGTAGACCTGATATTATGTTTGGTACCTGTTTATGTGCTAGGTTCCAAGCTGATCCAAAAGAATCACATCTAGCTGCTGTAAAAGAATCTTTAGATACCTTAAGGGTACACCAGGTTTGGGTCTTTGGTATCCCAAAGACTCAAGCCTTGAACTGACAGGTTATCCAGATTCTGATTTTGCAGGTTGCAGGCTAGACAGGAAAAGCACAACAGGTGGATGTCAACTCCTTGCTGGTAAGTTGATAAGTTGGTGTAGAAAGAAGCAGAACTCAGTGTCTACTTCTACTGTTGAAGCTGAGTACATTGCTGCTGGAAGCTGCTGTGGGTAGATTCTGTGGATGCAGCATCAGCTTGAAGACTATGGACTTGTAAATTGGAGAACTCCTATTCTGTGTGATAATACAAGTGCCATAGCTATATCCAACAATCCAGTGTTTCACTCCAGAACAAAGCAAATAGAAGTCAGACATCACTTTATCAGAGATCACATTCAGAAAGGTAATGTGGAGGTAAGTTTTATTTCCACTGATGAACAGCTTACAGACATTTTCACCAAACCTCTTGATGAAAACAGGTTTAATTACCTTGTCAGCAAGTTGGGCATGTTAAACAAAAGTGACTAAGTGTCCTTAATGCTCTAAGACTTTATATGTTTCACACTGCTCAAGTTCTTTCAGAACAGCTTAGACAGAACAGGCTATGCATGTTCTATACTTAGCCATTTTCTGCAAAACTTGAACAGCTTGGGCATATAACAGGTTTGACAATAACAGCTTATATGTCAAGCCTGATCTGAGGATCAAATCTCCACCCTGCTCACTCTTTCAATCTGTCATACAAGGCATTGTCTTGTAACCTGATCAGCTATTGAACAAAACATGTTGTTACATAGCTGAACAGGTTAAAGGAACAGCTTGAAGAGTGAACAGCATGTGATGACTCTGCTCATCACAGGTTTGACCATCAGCTTAGACCATCAGTTTAATTACCTTTCTTCACAATTAAGTTACTTAATTTTTGTTTTTATTTAACTTAATTACTGCGGATAATGTGGGTTTCGTGTATTAGTGATTAAAAAGGGCTCAAGTGGTCTGACAAATGGTCTGACATGGACAACCGTTCCGTTTTCCGTTAACGACTTTTTCAAATCAACCTCCCAAATGTTTCTCTCTCATACCCACTCACATTCAAATCCTATAAATACCCCTTATTGTTTCATCTTCGTCTTCCTCACTATTTCCATAATTACCTACGAACCCTAAAAATCGACTAAGTGTCCTGTGCTTCTGCAAATCCCACTACTTCACAAATGACCCAAAGAAACAACCCCTTCTTACCAGTATTTGTTGGTGATGATGTACAGAAACACTCATCAGTCACCACAATGCTAACACTGAAACCCACTAACTACATTGCCAACCTCACAATCCCCAAAAACTATGTGGGGAAAGGCTATGACCAAATGGTGGAGTTTTTGAAAGTTCATCCATTGAACTACGCCATGACTACAACTTCTGGTGTCCTATACCAGGAGATGGTGTATGAGTTCTGGTACACCTGTGCCTACAACCCAGACACCAAAGTCATTAAGGGCACCATTCTCAATGGGACTCAGACCATTGAGATCACCACTGGTCTTCTTAGGAAGGTTCTTCATCTTCCCATTGCTGAACCCTTCGACATGCCCCAACCTGAGAATGACCAAATGGGCAATTTGCTATGCTTCTGTGGGGTAGCAGAACCCAAAATCAGAGCTACGCTGTTTAGGAAGGATTTGTCTCCAACCTATAGCTTTCTGTTCACCTCTGTGGTGATGAGCTTCGGAAGCAAAGTTGGTTCCTTTGACCAACTCAGCCGTGATGAAATTCCAATAGTCCTACAGATGGTGGATGGGACTACAATAGACATGGCTAAGTGGATTTTCCTGAATTTGAGGAATCTGGTGCAGCAGGAGTCTCGTCCAGCTGCTGTTAGATATCCAAGGTTTCTGAGCCCCATCTTCAAGCATATTTGTGGTGAGCACTTGTATAACTCTCAGGCTTTACTTCATACTGCTGCATTCCCTATAATAGGGAATAGAGTTTTCTATACTCCGGTTCTCCCAAATGAGCCTCCTCTCTCTACTCCAATGAGGAGGCTGTTAGAATTGGTGGAAGGACCCTCTGATGTGAGGGTGGATCCTGAAACTACTCCCAAAAGAAAATCCAAAGCCAGGNACAAGGTAATTAAACCTTGTTTCATCCAGAGGTTTGGTGAAAATGTCTGCAAGCTGTTCATTTGTGGAAATAAAACTTACCTCCACATTACCTTTCTGAATGTGATCTCTGATGAAGTGATGTCTGACTTCCATATGCTTTGTTCTTGAATGAAATACTGGATTGTTGGAGATGGCTATGGCACTTGTGTTATCCCACAGAATAGGAATTTTCCTATACACAAGGCCATAATCTTCAAGCTGATGCTGCATCCACAGAATCTGCCCACAGCAGCTTCCAGCAGCAATATACTCAGCTTCAGCAGTAGAAGTGGACACTGAGTTCTGCTTCTTGCTACTCAAACTGATCAACTTTCCACAAAGAAGTTGACATCCCCTGTTGTCCATGTTGTGCTTTTCCTATCTAACCTGCGCCTGCCAACATCAGACTGAATAAACACCTGTTAGTTCAGGTTTGAGTTCTTTGGTGTACCAAAGACCAAACCTGGTGTTCCCTTCAGGTATCTGAAGATTTCTTTTAAACCCCAGCGCTGATGTGATTCCTTGGGATCCGCTTGGAACCCTGCACATCAACAGGTGGCCCAACATTAATCTCAGGTCTATGCAGTCAAGTATAAGCAAGCTCCCAAATCATGCCTCTGTAAGCCTGTTACTGAAACAGCTTGCCACTTGCCTCAGCATCCAATTTTACATTGGTTGCCATTGGCCTTTTAATAGGATAACTTGATCCAATTTAACTTTTCAAAAGACTCTACAGTGTACTTCTTTTGATTCTACCATTCAGTTCGAGGTTGTTTAACCTGTAATCCTAAAAGAAAGTTATTTCTCCCATCAATACTCATTTCATACTTAGATTTCATGAGAATGAAAAAACTCTTGCATTAAACTGCTCATTAGTAGAACCAAATATTATGTCATCCACATAGATTTGAACAAGCATAATATCAGACTTCACCTTCTTTATGAACAGTGTGGTATCCCCTTTACCTCTGGAGTACCCATTGCTCATAAGGAATTCAGTAAGAGTGTCATACCAGGCTCTAGGGGCTTGTTTGAGACCATAGAGAGCTTTGTCCAACTTATAGACAAAACCTGGGTGTTGTTCATTTTCAAAACCTGGAGGCTGCTTGACATATACTTCTTCTTGCAGCTTCCCATTCAAAAATGCACTCTTCACATCCATTTGTAATACCTTTATGCTCTTATGAGCAGCGTAGGCTAGATACAAACGAATTGCTTCTAGCCTGGCCACAGGAGCAAATGTTTCATCATAGTCAATGCCTCCTCCTCGATGTCCGTTAGCCCTGAGCAAACCCCAGTAGTCTTTGCATTAATTCTAATGACATGACTTGCTCGTCCATCTGTTCCTGAAAAACCCCATTTGTGCCAATTATAGTTTTACCTTTAGGAGAATGGGACAAATTCCATAACATTGTTTCTCTTCAAATGATGAGTTCTTCTTGCATGCAGTGCTCCCAATTGGCATCTTTAATGCTTCATCAACCCTCTTTGGCTCCATCAGTGAAACAAAACTAGAGAACATACAGAAGTTCCCTAAGCTGTCCCACCGTGTTTGTATCCCTTTGTTTATGTCCCCAATTATTTGATCATTGGGGTGACACCTGATCCACTTAGGATCATTTTTCAATGATGATTCTCCTGAGTTGTTAACATCTTCAGCAGGTCCTGTTGAACAGCTCTCAAGATTTTCAGACACACTGTTGTCTTGAGCCTGTTCACTTGTTAAACATGTCTGACCACTGTTGAACATATCAGCAGAGGAACTGGGAAAATCAGCATTGATAGGTTCTGGACATGCAGTTGTAATTAAGTCAGTACATTTATTCACACAGGGGGTATTGACATAATCATCATCATGTCCATCATGATTAACAGGTTCCACACTGGGTGTAGTGGGATGGACGCTTTTGAGTCCCTTTCATGATTGTAATGCATCAGATCATCAAGTTTAAAGGTCTCCTGAAACTGATTCAGGAACAGCTTTGGTGGAGGCATTCTTGGACTCTTCAAAGGTGACATTGATAGATTCATCTATCACCTTTCTTTTGTTGTTGTATACTCTGTAGGCTTTGGAGATAGTAGAGTAGCCAACAAACACACCTTCATCAGCTTTAGGTTCAAATTTCGACAGCTGGTCCCTTTGATTCAGAATGAAACAGGGACATCCAAACACATGGAAGTAACTGACATTTGGCTTTCTCCCTTTGAGCAGCTCATAGGGAGTCTTGTTGAACCTTTTCACCACTAAGGATCTGTTTTGGGTGAAGCAGGCAGTGTTAATAGCTTCAGCCCCCAAAATGATGAAGGCTACAACCTGATGCACACAGGCATGGTTATAGCCCGACAAAAAAACTTCAATGAGAGTTCGTTTCTCCTTTCAGCAACTCCATTTTGTGAGGAGTTCTTATGCTGAAAAGTTTGAAGAGGATACCTTTCTCTTCACAGAAGTCTTCAAGAGTACTGTTTCTGAATTCAGTACCATGATCACTTCTAAGCTGCTTTACTTGGGCAGAGTTCAGCATTTCCATCTTTTTAACAAATCCAATAATTTCTCTCGCAGCCTCTCCTTTGTTCTTCAGAAAGATCACCCATGTGTACCTGGAGAACTCATCAACCATTACAAGAGTGTATCTTCTTCCTCCTAGACTTGGGACATTAACAGGTCCAAACAAGTCCATATGGATTAAGAAGAGTGGAGTATCAATAGAGAAATTATGTTTGGATTTAAAAGATGTTTTTCTCTGCTTGCCTTTCTCACAAGCTGTGCATAATCTATCCTTAGCAAAAGTCATAGAAGGTAAACCTGTCACCAACTCTTTCTTACAGAGTTTGTTGATGTTCTTGAAGTTCAGATGTGACAGTCTTCTGTGCCATATAGCATTAGATCAGCATTGTCTAGTAAACAGGTTCATTTGTGGGTCAGACAGAATGGCATATACCACAACATATACACCATTTCTTTCGTTGAGCACATAGCACACTTGCCTGGGAATCCAATATGTAACCCATGTGCTCATCAAAGTTAACCTTGTAGCCAGCATCACATAGTTTGGCTTATGCTAACAAGGTTATGTTTTAGCCCAACCACATAGGCTACTCGTTTGACCACGGCAA
>JAANYP010002235.1:0-98763 GCA_020465985.1 Centrapalus pauciflorus | reverse complement strand
TGTGATTGTGGGTCCATCATAGACGGTACACAAAGTATCCCACATCTCCTTTGCTGTCTTCATTTTCTCAACCTGCTTGAACACATCATCAGGGAGAGAAATGACCAGATTGTTTCTGGCCTTTGCATCCAGAGCCACCAATCTCTTGTCTTCATCAGACCATTGAGCTTTAGCTTTCTCAAAGGTCATGATTTCAGGAGCAGCTCCTTCAACCGCTGGAGTTATGGTAGTAACAGAGGTTGGCACATAGGGACCCTCCATCACTATCTCTTGCAGTTGTACATCCAGATTCTCTAAATAGAGCATCATTCTGCACTTCCAACCAGAGAAGTTTTGATGATTAAATTTGGGAGGTTTGCCCATAGAGCCATTGTCATAGTAAGAAGAATTTGCAGCACTGTTGTCCATGGAAACTTGGGAGAATGAGAGATCTAGAATGACACACACTCTGGCCTGCTCTGATACCAGTTGTAGGTCCCGAGAGGTTCCCAAAGTATATAGTTATAATCTGTAGAGGGGGGGGGCGGGGGGGGGGGGTTGGGAATACAGCAATTTAAAAAAAACTAGACACTCTTTTCTCATGTTTGTTGTATTATCAACAATTTGTTAATTACAAACAAAGCTTGAATGCGGAATAGTTCAAGCTGAGATGACAGATACAACAGTATGCTTACTAGTCTAAGACAGACTCAAACTAGTATACAATGAATACACTCACTAAGAAGCACTCACTGGTTTTACAAGACTTAAAGGAACGGCTTATGTAGAACAGCTTATACACACAGATGCTGGTTTACACAGAAGGTTTGCATGCATGAAAATCACACTTGCACGTTCACTCTTGGGTTTCAGCACTTAGCTTTCTTCACACTTCTTTCTGTCTTTAGAAGCTTCCTTTTATACTCACCTAGAGGATCTAAGAGAAACATCTTCATTGGACGGAATGAAAAAGGAGAAGCCTTGTTGAAAAGACAACATAACCTTTTCTGCACTTTTCTGAAAAGCAGACTTGTCTTCATATGTGCAGAACTTTTGTCTTTTTACTTTGTCTACTGTTGCATTGCCTTTAACTAATTTAGGAATGTCAACTTTGCGTCTTTCTTCCTTGTAAAGGCCTATTTTGATATAAGAAAAAGGTCTGTCACCCTTTTTCAAATAACCTTTTGTCTTCATGTTACAGAACAGCTTGGGCAGGCTGAGCAGTTCTGTTTTCCACTTTGTCTTCGACTTTGTAAACTGATCTTGTAGTCAAAAACAATACATGATGACTTGGAAACATATTCCATAAAGTGTTTAGCCTGTTCACAAAGAACAGGTTCTGTTCACAAAGAACAGAACACTTTAAAATTGCCCAAGCTGCTCAACAGTGTAGAGCAGCGTAGACAAGATATGTCCAGCCTGTTCGGCAGACAGAGCAGCTTGGACAAACTGTCTTAGTTGCAACACATGCAACATATAGAACAACATTAGACTGATATTGCAAATCATTTTCAGGTTTCAATAAGGCATATAACAGGCCTTAAATTCAACCTTCAAATGCATCAACAGGTTTGATTATAAATCTCCCCCTCAGATGTATAACAGGTTTGACTGAGGCCTTTTTGTGCCTAACACGTCCGAATGAGGCGCAGTGTGTTATGGGGTGGGGGATGAACCATGGTGAATTGAGGTTCGGTCACAGGGGGTAACAGATGACCTAAACATCTCCCCCTCCGAGTGAGGGAGAAGGCATATGAGCTGATACCCCGTGGAATGAAACAAGCCCATGTTGGGAGGAGCTTCAGTGCCTGGAAGGGTGTGAGCCGAATACTAGACTAGTAGTCTTATGCGGGCTTGTCAAGTTGGTTGGTTGTGGTACTCCTTCAGCCTTTGTTTTTGTTTCCTTCACATCTATCTCTCCGAAATCCTTAAAATTACTTCTCTCTGAGTCAGCTATAGGTTCATCTGCTCCGCCAGCACCCTCAGACTCACCACTTAACTCCCACTCACCTGAAAAAACCCTTGAGCATCGTCTTCCTCACTCTCTCAGACTCCTCATCAGATGTAGTTGGCGCAGTCGCATCTGACCGCGCCTCATTTGGATACACGCCCTGGATATATACCCTGACTTTCTCTTCCCTCCAGTTGGCGTAAGGTAACAGCGATAGTAGGACGTTCATAACAGGTACCTGAGGAAATTCCCTCGGCAGTTTAAACCTGGATAGAGCCACCGTCTTGTATACATCGGCTTCTAGCCTTTCATGTATGTCATCATCATGATCCATGGAAAATTGAATGATCAGCTGCAAAAACCTTTGAAAGGGTATGAAGTTCCGTTCTTGTTTAGTGCCCTTGTATTTGACCGCCCGTCGAAGTTCATCAAAAATGAATTGAGCATAGTCATAATGGCGGTCTTAAGAAAAAGTTGTGTACATTGATAACACATGTACACTTGCAGAGTCGTGACCGGAGTGCTTTCCGATGAATCATCGATTGAGTATGTCAAAAAATACGCGCCAATGGGATTGAAGATTTCTCGTTTTGATGTCCGGTGGCTTTGTTAATAAGTTGTCGTATCCCAAGGCTTGGAATTGTTGGAGGACTTGGTCGGTGGGATGGAATTGGGGCAAAGGTGTCTTTGTGATACGAAAATTTTTCGATGGGGAGGCGTAGTTAGTGACGAATGGCTTCAAGGGTGATGCGGATGGGGACGGAGTCAATTTTGGTAATATAAGAATACTACAGATAGAAATCCAAAATTGCCTCATGAATGTATTTTACGTGGTGCCAAAATAGTTGAATACAGATTTAAGGCACGAAGATGGCAGTGGTTAGGGAGTAGAAGATGGGATCGTCTTTGAGGATATCAAAAGTGATATCCTCGGTTTCTTAGCGAAGGGCTTGAAGGTCTAGCTACCAGTTATGCAGTGCAAACTCTATGAGCAGAGCGGGGTTCAGTAGCACAGATTCTGGCATCTGACTATTGTTATGTGGGATAGGTGGGTGAGGAATGGTGAGGATAGGAATCTCGATTTGCTCCATTTGTTCTGGAAAAACACACCATGGTTAGTGAATACAAAAAAAATATATCATTAAGACATAGTCTGAAACATGTATGAGATAGAATGTAGCTATTATGTTTTAAGCATCGGGCTTTCTTTCAGTAATATAATAATACTACAGATAGAAATCCAAAGTCGATCGTTAAGAGACCAATGTTAGATAGATCAATTCACTCAAATACCTATTACCAACTAGGACCAATGGTACAATAACGGGGAACTTATTTAAAAGGTTGACAACAGTTAAAAAGTTAAGAAACTAAAAAGTAAAAAAAAAAAAAACAAGTGTTGAACTTCGAATCATTGCAAGTCTGAATTTCGGATAGCCCGAATTTCGGAGGAACCGTAGGTCGAAGGTAGAAACTGGAAAAAGTTACAAATTAAACAAGGAAAGAAGGATCCGAAGTTCGGATGGACCCATATCCGAAGTTCGGATTAGGTCCAATGATAAACACTTAGAAAAATAGTTAGAAAGACAAATAACATAAATCATGTGGTCTGAAGTTCGGATGGACATACATCCAAAATTCGGATGAGGTCCAACCTAGAACACTTGTGCAAAAATGTAGTGAAGCATGCTAACTGGTGCGAACTTCGGATGGTCCGAAGTTCAAATGGACATCCATCTGCAGTTCAGATGAAGTCCTTATACGTGATATGACTTAAGTTATGCAAAAGTAAGTGTGAAGTGGAACTTCTGATGTGGCATCTGAAGTTCGTGTGATCATGCACATGGATACGACTACAGTGACTATGCACAAAAAATGCCATAAAAACATATCCTAAGGAAAACATTAACTACTACCAACTTTAAAACTAGCGCAAATACTTAAAAACACTTAAATCTAACCGAAAAATCACAAAAACATGTGCAAAAACCCTAAAAAATTCAAGAAATCAAAAACACATATGAAAACATGTTAAAGCTTGAAATAAATGGTTAGATCGGTTACCTGGTGTGCAACTTACAGTAAAATGCAATAATCCACGTGAAAAATTCTTGAAAAATGAGGTTTTTGAGTGAATTTTTGAGTGAAAATGGTGGTTCCAGCGATAACTTGTCGTTGAAGTAGCAGGGGGAAGAAGAAATATCTGACCGTGGACCAACCCTCTCCTTTTATAAGGAGAAACGGCTGGGTTTTGGGCCTAAACGCACACAAACATAAACAAAAAAAGTTGGGCTAGACCCAAACCGTGAACCAAAAATAATTAATATAAAAGTAATGTGAAATAAAATAAGATAAAAATATAAATAATATAAAGTAAAGTAAAATAAAAAAAAATAAATTAAGATCAAAAGTAATAAAAAATACAAATAAAAAATAACTTTCAACAAATAAAATAAAAATCGTTTTGGTATTTCAGGTTTTCAAAGTTGAACAAGAAAAAAATCTTTTTGCTTTTCCAGAAAAATTCTCAACTTAAAAAGAAAAGAAAAGTTACAATTTTTTTTTTTTTTTTTTTGGTGTTTTTCAACCTTTTAAACAAAATAAAATAACGAAAAATCTTTTTGTACAAAAATAAAATTCTGATTGAAAAGTAAAATAAACTCTTTTTATTTTTTTTTTCAAGTTTTCCAAATTAAAAATAACATAAAATCTTTTTGTAATTTCCTGATTTAGCAAGAATTGAATCTAAGACATAAATGATATTCTAATAAGATCAATCACAATCAATATACAAACAATTAATAACAAGTTCATATGCAACTAACCGAATGATTATATTGATCAAAATGAAGAATTACAAATCGTAGAACTGGAAAGCACACAACCCTAGGCTCTGAATTCGTACAATAGAATATTCCCAATTCGTGCAAAAAGTGTCTAATACCGTACATCACTATTCTAGTTATATACAAGTTCAAAACTATCAAGTAATTACAAAATGACCCCTAGACTTAATATATTCATCAACTAAAGTAATTCTCAACAATCTCCCCCTTTGATGAATGATAGTAAGTCTTTAGTCTTTTAGCCCCAGCTTCATCTTGAATCTTCTGATGCTTTTTCTGTCACTCAGACGAAATTCAATCTTCTTAACAAACTCCACAATCATCTTTCTGTCGTCTGCACTCAAACCTCCTTTCTTTGACTTTTGTTTGTTATCATATGCAAGTTTGCCTTTAAGCCCAGTCAAAACTTTTTGTAGTGTTCCGTCACAAAACTTATTTAGCTCTACTAACCGCATAACTCTCTTCTTCTGATTTTTGTCTTTGTAGATCACAACTGCATATTTGGCCATAACATCAAACTCTTTTAATCTCTCCAAATTCTTCATATCTCTATTAGGTGCAGTAATGTTGATTCTCCCCATTCCTATTTCTACCCCAATTTGAAGATCAAAATTGTATTGAGTACTAATTTTGTGCACATAAAGTGAAATAAAGCTTTTAAAGCGAATCGGCAGAATTCTTCTCTCTTATTTCGACACAGTTCGTCAAATAAATCTTTCACATCAATTAAATGTAATGAAAATAGATATGCTTGAGTGAATTCATAAGTTTTTCCATCCATTCTTGTAACAGTAAACGTTGGATAAAGGACATTAACAAAATTGTCTTCTTCAATTCTGATCAAATCTGCGATTCTGTGCTCACTTCTGACTTTGTCGATCGGTTGAGTCTTATTCTCCAAAAAGTGTGCATAATTCAAAAGATAAGGCATATTCGGCTTAATAACTCTTAATAAATTCAAAAACGAACACGACGTATTTTTCTTGCAGAATATTTTTCTTTCCAAGTGATCTTCCAGAAAAGGAAGCCTGTTATGTTTCTTGATGAAATCAGCATTCTGTTTCTCTGTCAGCATCAACTTTTTCACCTTTTTTTTCTTAATTTCTTCTTCATTTAACAGAGTTAGCCTATCATTAATCTCCTTTTGTACTTCCTCTTGAACTTCATTTCTTAAATGATGTTGACGTGGAGATTCATCAGACAAGATATAACTCTCAAAAAACTTGTTCATCAAGACAACTTCATTCAGCCCACTCACAGATTTAGTTACAACATGCTCAATTGGAAACAGTTCAAACTCTTCTTTAACAGTAACCATTACCTCAGGCTTTTCAACCGTCGGTTCTAACATTTCATCTCTTGGGATCTCTTTCACTAATTCCTCCTCATCAACAATCTTTTCTGCTCTCAATGTGATGTCAGATAATTCAAATGTTTCATCTTCAGCCTCAGGCTCATCACTATCTTTACCAACATCTTCTATTCTGAGCACTTCTTCTTCATCTTCATTCACTGAACCACCATACTCCTCAAAATTGTATATACCTGATTGAATACTCACAGCAACTGAAACATCTTCATATAGCCCAGCTCGCTCTGAGCATCAATAGATTTTTCTTTAGAACCCCCAGCATCTCCAACATCTTCACCTCTTGTCCCTTTTTCATTATACACAACCACCGGTAGCACAGTCTCAATTTCTCCAAGCTTCCTCCTCCTCTCCCCCTCATGAGGAGCATCATTGGAGTCTTCATCATGCTTTCTTTTAGGAGATAAGCTTGAGTTTTACAGGTCTGTTCAACAAAAGACAGCCTTTCAGATAACGAATCTAAAGCACTCACTACTGTGTTTTCCAATCCAATCATCCTCTCCATCATCTCATCAAATTTATCAAAACAAAATTCACTCAGCTCTTAATGGAGTCTTGAGGATCTGTTTCTTTGACATCCTCCGCAACAGCCTTTCCTTTCAGCAATTTTTGAATATTTGTCATTTGAGCCATCATCTCCGAATATTGAGTTGTCATATGAGATGTGACTCCACTAATAGCTTCATTCAATTTGGCTTCAGTAACTAAGGGTAATGGACTAATTACTGGGTCACTTAGACTTCCACTTGACACAACGGTTGAACTTGAAAAAAGAACCTCCGTGTGGCTTACATTCAGCGTTGGCATTGATATACCTCTGGTAGGACTTCCAACCATTTCAAGTGAATGAGCAACGGATGCTTCCAACACTGTGGTTGTTCCGACAGGGATACTTAGTCCTTCTACACTTACTTCAACGAATGAAGTAGACGCAAGTGTCCTATCGTGTATCGGTTCTAAGACTTGTGCATGAGAAAATGTACACGCGAGCGACTGTGTACTCTGTTCAATATCCATGGTATCCAAAAAATTCCAGGTGAGATCATGTGCAAAATCGCGGTGCAAAATTGAAACACCTTCTTGTTGAGAAGAAGGTGAGTAGCTGGTTGGCTGTGCATACGCCAGTGGGGTAATGACTACTTCAATGGTACCTCCCATATGAGAGTTAACAATAGTTGGGGTTTCGTCCTGGCTGTCTAGGTTAGGGATCTCCCTCACACCCATTCTTGCAATCTCAACAACATCTATCTCTTGTAAACTCTCAGGTTGAGATATGACAATTATACCAGCACCTGCCATAGCATCATCATTATTATCATCATCCTCATCAACATCATCATCCTCTTCTCCCTCATTTCCTCCTTCAGGAATATTTGACAAGGTGCGCTCGGAATCAGATTCTCTCTCTCCTCCCCTCACATCCTCCATAACACCCTCAGACACAGTTTGTCTTCCCGGTACATCAAGCCCATATTGAAGTACCGGCTCACCTAAGACTCCTTGGGCAAGAAAAACCGGTTCTTGGGATTCTATCGGAGCATGATCTATTCGATAAAGGCTCACACTTTTGGCTTCAGGATCAACATACTTTAACAATGATTCAGGAATATGCATGACATTTGAATTCGGAGCATCTTGAACTTTATGAAGACTCATCATCACGTAGTCTGGGCATTTTTGAGCATTTGATCTCTTTGGAATTTTCTCGTTTGCCCTCAAGATGCCTTTGATCAATATTTGTATAAACCGTTATAGAGGCACAAATTTTCTTGCTCTGTTTTTTGTCTTAGCCAATACAACTTCCTTCAGATCTTCCTAAATGCATTGTGCAAAATCATAATACTTGTTGAAAGCAATTCCAAGAAAGAGTCTCAAATAATGGATGCTTCCTCGATCTATGCATGTATGCTTTGAGGTCATATACATGTTGATGATGCCGAACAGTGTATACCATTTTCCATTCAGTCTGTTTCTGTGAAATTCTGAACTTTTCTCAAGTCGTTTTTAATAACCCAGATAGATTAAATCATGGCATAGTTGATCATAAGATACGAAGTCTTCAAAGTCTGCCAGTTCTAGGAAGTTGACTATATCAATCCCTCTTGGCAAAAATAATGTGACGGAGTCTGGCCAGTGTGAGCTTAGCCTTGTACTGATCAATGGTTACTTTAAAATGATGATCTCCTTCAGCAAGCACGAATTTAATTGTGTGCCAGAATTGATTTATGTAGACAAGAGGAATATAAGGTTTATATTTCAACAGATATCCAAGAGGGTGACCTTTGAGTATTTCCACAATCACCGAGTGGCTAACTTTGATGACATTTGGATCGAACCGGTGCTTGTTGTCTAGTAGGGATAGGCAATGCTTGGATTTGACTAATTGGGTTTCAGGGATTGGTGATGAAAGTGATGGTCTAGTAACAGATGCGGATTTAACTGGTACAGAGATCAATGTATGGTTAGACGACGAATGAGATTATTAGGAATTGGAGTTTTGGGTGGGATCTTGGGATATCGTTTGATACCTGTACAAATAGCAAACATGTTTAAAATGTCAGGTAAACAAATTTTATCCTACAGATAGAAAAATAAAAATTTAACAAGAAATTAGAAAAATATGTGTTTTATTGTTTAAAGCATCGGGATTCCAGACAATAATAATTAAGTATTATTGTTAGGACTCCAAAGTCAATCGTTAAGAAACTAATATTAATAAAACACAGATTTTAAAAATTTCTTGAAAAATGTGAAAATTTCTCTGAAAAATTTAAAATTCCCACACTTAGAACTTTTTTTTTGAAAAAATGGCTCCAAAACTCCAATGATGAAGGTACAAACTCGAATGAGTCGTCAACATTCTTGGGTGACATGGGACCCAACTCGAATGACCCTTAAACAAACTCGGTTGACTAAGTGATAAACTCGAATAGAATAAAAGTCAACTCGGATGACCTTATGACAAAGTCGAATGACTTTTAAACAAACTCGATAGAAGATAAAATTTCCTCGAATGACCTTATAATCAACTCGGAAAACATTGAAGTTTTCTCGAATGACTTTTGAACCAAGTTAAAAATACCAAGTCCCTTTGGCAACAAACTCGCATGAAACAAGAGTTTTGTCGGACAATTCATTTGATCAACTCGAATGACACATGATAATCCTCGGTCAATGTTTCAACCGAGTTTGATCAAACTAAAATTTTCTAAGTCCAAACTTTATCAAACTCGATTGAAACTTGAACTTTCCTCGAAAGGTTCTTTTTCCAACTTGATAAACACTAAGTGTTTTCTCGAGTACCTTGTTGTCCAACTCGATCAAAACCAAAATTTTATTGATAAACCTTTTGCCAAACTCGATTAAGACTTAAAGTTTCTTGAGTGATGTATCAATCGAGTTTGATACTAAAACTTTCTAAGTCCCAATCCTTATCAAACTCGAATGAAACATACACACTTCTCGAGTGCTTTATAATCAAACTCGATATATACTGAACTTTTCTCGAATGTGTCTTAATTTGAGTTTGAACACTTACAAATTTTCTAAGTCCCAAACAACACAGAAATTTCCAGAAATTATTTCTAGGGACTTTCAAACCTTTGCACTATCCTACTCGAAAATTGATTTGGAACAACTTTTCTTAACTGAAGTATTCAAAATGTAACAACCTAGTTTTTAACCCGGCTTTAAATTTCTGTATTTGATTCAATAATGTAATCTAATTACATTATTTATATTGTAATTTAATTAAGTAATGGAATTATAATTAGTTGAATATTTGTTATAAATTATTTAGATGATCAAAGTTAAAAAGAGATGTATTATACATAAGTGTGAGGGTTAAAAGGGTACATACAACAAAGTTCAAAAATATAAAAACCTACAAAGGAGTTAATACCCATTTATCACCATTAAAGGAATTCAATTTTCTCCTTCTCTCTCTTCAAACTTACGGCTCATCCATTTTTCTTCATCAAGAAGAATTAATTCTTGCAACAAATTCTGATTTTAAGCCTAGGAAGTAACAAACCAACATCAAACATCAAGAATCTACAAGATTTGAAGGTAAGTGTTAAATGATATTCCCGTAAAACTTTCAGCACCTTGATGATTCTTTCACACAACCCAAGTAGAAACAAGCTCAATAATTAGGTTATGATGAAAAAGACAAAGAGAATATTGAGAGCATAAAAGTGGCGGCTGTATTGAATATCAATTCAATTGATGAACCGTGTGATACATAAAGTAACCCTAGAAGCTTTATAGCTCCATTTAATTAACTATGGGGCATTGACACAATTGCCCCCTAGACTTTTACATAGAAAATAAATTACAAGGAAATAAATACAAAGCTAAATCCTAAGTAAATAATTATTACAAAATAACTCCATATGATCGAAATTAAATGTCTAACAATCTCCCCCTTTTCGATCATTTAGGAGGTCCTGGAACTCTGGCATGATCAGTTGATTCTCGGAGGCCAAGGATGACGTCAAAGCGTCTGGTCACTTGTCTCATATGTAGCCTTTCGCAATATACAGATCAAGAGCTGCATGATCCGATGAGCTATCAGCTGAGAGACTGGCTTCTCGGTTGTTAGTAACGACTCAGACAGAGCAGCTTACCTTGCTATGGTGAGTTATAGAATCAATTGAGCGGTTCAGGAGGTCAATGTCGCTGAGGGTATCCTGTATCTCCTTTGGTGAGCATCTTTGTTCTGGATCTGGTTGAGCATCAAAATCTTGAACTTTCTGAGTAAGCGCTGCTCGAACCAATCTGAGTGTACCATCGGAATAACATGGAAGATCCTCAAAGTGCATGTACCTTTTGTAGCCCTTGTAGTTGACAAAAATGACACCCGGGTCTCCAGAGAGTATAACTCTGTAGGCCGGATGGTGGGCTATTGTTCAGCTGCTCGAAGGCCCACTTTAACCAACGCGCTCTCGATTGCCATTTGGAAGTCTCTGAGGCACATAATGATCGAGCGGCGCTTCATGCTTCGAACTAAGGCACCTATGGCAGTCATGTGCGACAGACGTTTTTTAATATGCTTTTTTAAGCGGTTGTGTAAGAACTCAACGTCGTCCACACTTATGAAGTCTAGGTCATTCTCGTAGAACTACTCAACTGTGCCATCAACTCTTTCTACCTGAAAGGAAAGGATAGTAAAGTTTGGCTCTTCTGCACATGGGTATGGTTAGGAGTTTCTTTATCTTCGATTTGGAGACTTTTGACCTCCTCTCCCTGAGTATTAGTTGATAGTATTCGGCCTGTTCAGCTTTGGTTACATTTGTTAGTTCCATAAGAAGGCGTCTGCTGAAGGATCCAGTCTTCTTTCTGAATACCATTTTAAATCTTTCTTCTAGGTACGGGTTCTGAAACTGCTCAGGGGGAAACTTCTGTAGAAATTCTTTAAGGCCCTGAACGGGGGGTTCTTCGATTTTAGACCTTTTAGCTTCAAGTAGTTTTATGATTGTCCCCGCCCGTTCTTGTCTCAATTTGTCTTTTTCTTCAGGAGGAAGATTGTGTACCTCACCCTTTGAAAACTAGCCCACCCATTACAGATCGTCTCTCCTATATTCCCCGGGTCCTTCTGGAGTTTCATAAAAACAATCGACCCTCTTAGTTAGTGAAGAACTTGGATGTTCGGTTTGTTGTACTGGGGGAGGACTTGGAGATCTTGGAGGGCTTTGAATTATATGGGATTCTTTGAGTGATGGGGGATCTTGAATAGATGAAAGTATTTCTTGTTGAGGGGCTGGTGGTGGTGAGTTTAGGAAATCAAAGAATGAGGATGAGGATTTTTTGGGTGATTCTAGTTCAGGCTTAGGAATAATCAAAGGTTCGCTGTCCTCAATATCGAAGTCTGAGTCAGATACCAATATGATTTCAACTTTCTCATGAGCGGGCTCGAACTCTACCATAGCTGTCATTGGATCCAGTGGAGCTAGACCCTCGAACATGGGCTCGTCTTCTATCATTAAATATTCCTGAGCCTCCTGCATCTGTTCCCCTGACCCTTGAAACTCTGTCCCTTCGGTCTCTGCTCCCCCTATGAACAGCATCGGGTCCTCAGACTGAGTTTTTTTTCTTTTCTCCCCCTCATGACGATCAGGGTCGTCCTGATCGTCATGCTTTCTCTTCGGAGCCTCAGCCTGAGGACAGCACTGGAGTTCAATTACCACAGACTCGAGGCGGTCCATTCTGGAATTTATCTGCTCCTGGACTTGTAGAATTAACCGTGTAAGCGCATCAATCTTGTCCGAAAGCTCTGTCATTTGGTGTTGGACTGAATGGGATCCTGGTGGAGGCCTAGCTTCGGAACCGACACCCTTACCCTTTATAAATGAGAGCAGGGCGGTGTGACGTTCCTCGACAGCTTCCTTTTGGGAGTCCAGGTTAGCCCAGGTAATCACTCCGGCAGCACGTAGAGCTGCCGTTAACATCTCCAGGTTGATAGGGAGATGGCCTGAAGTGGATGGCGTTGATGGAGCCACTCTAGGTCTTCCTTCCGTCATCTCTGGCTCCACCATGGGACGCTCAGATCCGGAAGTTTGTGAAGCTTCCACGGAGGCAGCTCTTGGGGATGCCACAGAGGCATCGTGCGTTGTGTGTATATGGAGGGATGGAATTGTGAATGAAGGAAGTGCGGTCACGTGGGGAGGAGTGTGACCTCTTTCAACACCGCCACTCTCCGAATGAGAGGGCGATGGTGTATGTGCAATAACCCCGTGGAATGAAGTGGTCTCCCTTTGAGGGGAAACGAAGTGGATGGTGTGGGTGATTTCGACCGTTGGACTGACGGTCTTATGATGGGGGGTCCGGCTTATAGGGCTGCGGTCACCCTCGGATGGTATATCTATCACTCGTATGTCAGAGACGGTTCATTCTGAATCCGCCGCCTCTGCCGCCTCACCACCTTCTCCCTCGCTTACCAACACATGCTCCCTCTCACCGATTCCCACAGATTGTAGAACTTCTACCTGAGCTCCCTCATCCTCACTCATGTTGGCCTCACCTTCGGATTGGCTAGTCTCAGTCGGTTCTGACTGAGACTCATCCGGATAAAACTATTGAATGTAAGCCCGAACCCTTTCCAACCCCCTTGCCTGTAGCAGTAGAGATAATGGAATTTTCATTATAGGCACTGTAGGGGCCCCCTTTGGCAAAGTCAGCTTTTGAATGGTCACAGTGGGGTAGACGTCTGCTTCTTGACGTTCTTGGATGTCCTCATCATTATCCATTGCATACTGGATGATGAGCTGCAGAAACCGTTGGAGAGGTATGTACTTTCTTCCCTTCTTTGTTCCCCTCTCCACATGAACTCGTCTTAATTCCTCGAAGAGGAACGCCGCATAGTCAACATGTCGGTCAAAGGCAAAGCCGATGAACATGGCTAATACCTGAGCCGGTGCGGAGTCGTGGCCGGAGTGCTTTGCGGTGAAGCACTTGTTGATAACATCCAATAGGATCCGCCAGTGAGATTGTAGATTTTTCGTGCGGAAATCGGAGGGTTTGGAGAGAGAGCCATCATAACCCAGGGTTTGGTTTTCAGCTAGGGTTTCGGGGATGGATGGGTTGGGATCAAACTGAACGCGGGTTGGTAGGAAGAATTCGACGGGTAGGCGAAGGATATGGCGTATGGCGGGTATGGTGATTTTGACTGGAACACAGTCGATGGTGGATGTAAAATGGGGTTCGGCGTCAGGAACATACTGCAATCTGTTCCAGAATTGTTGCAGATAAATCTGGGGAACAGCGACTGCGGTGGAGAAGGCGTAATAGATGGGTGGTGAATGAGGACGTCGAATGCGAGGGTTTGGGGTTCTTTTGTTAGAATGGAAACGTTGAGCTGCCAGTTGTGTGGAATAAACTCGACAAACTCAGCGTTGGGAAGGATGGATTGTTCGGGTAGTTGTGCGTTATTATTTGGGATGGGGGGATGGGGTATGGTGAGGTTAACAGCCGGTTCCATCATCCTGCAAAGGTGCATCAAAGTTAGAATAATAAGACTTTAAATGATAAGGCATTGATATGAAGTCTAGATAAGTGTGAAATAGAAACTACCATACCTGTTTAGCATCGGGTCTTTATTAGTAGAATAAAATTCTACTAATAAAGTCCAAAGTCAATCGTTAAGAGACCGATGTTAGATCAGACCTTTTCACTCCAACACTAATCCTAACTCTAATCAGGTGCACCGTAATGAAAATATTTTTGGATTTTTAATTTATAGTGAAAATGCAAAAATGGAAAAAATTTAAAAAAAATGCTAAGTGTTGGACTTCGGATGGTCCGAATTCGGATGAACAGTGTCACCAATTTCGGATCAGGCCGAAATCCGGATGATGCATGAAATGGTTTGGTGGGGGTCCGAATTCGGATGATGTGAGATGAGGGGCCGAATTCGGATGGGGTCCGAAAAGAATGTAAGTGATGATATGGATGTGAGGTGGTCCGAATTCGGATGGTTCATGTGTATGGTCCGAATTCGGATGTGGTGTGGATGGAATGTTATGAATGCACTAAAGATAAAGGACCTAACTCGGATGGGAACTGAAATCGGATCCAATCCGAGTTCAGATGAACGGTGATTATGCAAACTTAGACTTAAATGAATTATTCAAACTTTTGACATTTCATGAAGGACCGAATCCGGATCAATGTGGACTGAATTCGGATCAACAGTGACCGAATTTGGATAAACAATGACCGAATTCGGTTTTTGTAAGTTTGAAAAATTGATAAATTATTCTAAGTGGGACATCCGAATTCGGATGATGGTCCGAATTCGGACGTCCGAAATGTATGATGACAGTTAATGAGTTCATGCAAAAATAAACGTGAACAGTTAAAAAGTGACAAAAATGCATGAAATTACAGATCCTAGATGAAAAACACATAAGGAACATTTTTCCTAACTACAACTAAGCAAAAATAATACATTAAAGTACCCAAACATAGCAAAAACCGATCGGAAAAAAGAAGAAAACATAGAGAATCAAACACACAATATAAGACATTAAAAGCTAAAATAAAGTGAAAAAGAAGTTACCTGGAGATGCCGAAGAAGGAAAATGCAAGAAAAACGAAAGAAAACGGAGATCCAAAAGCTTGGATGAGTGGTTATGGTGATCGGCGGTGGGTGTCGACGAAGAGGAAGAAGAAGGAAGAAGAAGGTTTCTTGAAAGTGAAGTAAAAAGGATGTTGACCGTTGACCTGCCCATATATAGGCATGCGAGTCGGGTCAGGTCAAAGAGATCCACGCCCAAAGTGATATGTGGGACGCCGGTTTTGTTCACTTAACAAACACATTCACACAAAAATTTGGGCTTTTAATAAGACAAACAAAAACAAGAGTTTTAATAAAAATTTTGGCCCAATTTATAACATCTTTTTGGGTTTTTCTTTGAAACAACAAAGTAAAATATTTTTGGAATTTTCCTTTAGTATCTAAGTTAAGATAAAAATAAACCAAAATAAAATAAGATAAAAGAAAATAAAATATTTTTGGGTTTTTAATAAATTCGAACACTAAAAATCATTTTGGGATTTTCTGAGGCATTAAATGAAACTTAAAATTAAATTAAAATTTGACCAACCTAAAATTTGATATTTGGCTACAAATATTAAAAGGAAACAAAGAATTATAAAAAATTAAAATCCTATCTATACTCCCCCTCAAATAGATACCGATTCCTTTCCTTTAGTTTTTCAGATAAAGTTCTTGAACCTTTTCAGCCTTTAAGATACAGACAAACCTGGATAATGTTTGCGTCCCACTCCATGATGAACAATTCACACAGCAATTTGTCAGGATCATTAATTATTAAAAATTTACACAGATATGGAAATATTGAGTTTCAATTTTGTGACACAATCCTTAAATTTAAATAACAGATATTTTCTAAAACAAAGGAATTTCAATCATGATAGATTGAAATAGAATTATTTAAGACAATATCTGATATTTAATTGGAAGGCGGATTCAACATGCCGATATGAAATACTAAAAACTGAAAACGAGGTTCGTCTAAAGCTTTAGTAAATATATCTGCAAGTTGATATTCCGTGCCAACAAAATACAACTCAATGGTTCCCTTTTCTACGTGATCTTTAATAAAATGATACCTGATATCTATGTGTTTCGTTCGAGAGTGCTGCACACGATTGCAAGAGATGGCAATTGCACTTTGAGAATCACTGTAAATTGGGATATTGGTGAGTGAGAATCCATAATCGCGTAATTGTGTTCTCATCCACAGCACTTGAGAGCAACAGCTTGCAGCTGCTACATACTCAGCCTCAGCTGTGGATGTGGAAACACAATTCTTGTTTTTGGAGGACCAACTCACCGGTCTATCTCCCAAGAACTGTATTCCTCCCGACGTGTTTCTTCTGTCAACTCTACAATCTGCAAAATCAGCATCTGAAAAAGTGGTAAGATCGAAATCGGTTCCCTTTGGATACCATAGACCAAGATCGGGTGTACCCTTAAGATAACGAAAAATGCGTTTTACCGCAGTAAGGTGTGATTCTTTTGGGTCGGCCTGAAATCTAGCACAAAGACATGTTGAAAACATTATATCCGGCCAACTAGCAGTCAAGTACAGTAAGGATCCTATCATCCCTCTGTAAGTTGTATTATCAACACTTTTCCCAGAGTGGTCGGTGTCTAACTTACAGTTGGAGGCCATGGGAGTTGCGATACTCGTGCAAGAGTCTAACTTATACTTCTTGAGAATGTCAAGAGTATATTTCGACTGGTTCACAAAAATCCCATCTTCAAGTTGTTTGACTTGTAATCCGAGGAAAAAGTTCATTTCCCTCATCATACTCATCTCGAACCTGGACTCCATTAGGGCTGAAAAATCCTTACAAAAATTACTGTCAGTAGATCCAAATATAATGTCGTCGACATATATCTGTACTAGCATTATATGTGGGCCTTCTGTTTTAGTGAACAGAGTTGTGTCCACCACACCTTTACAGAAACCGGCAGAAATAAGGAAATTAGAAAGAGTATCATACCATGCTCGAGGTGCTTGTTTTAAACCATAGAGGGCTTTATCTAGCACATGAACATGGTCACGTTTATGTGCGTCAACAAAGCCTTGTGGTTGTTCAACATACACCTCCTCGTTAAGTTCACCGTTTAGAAAGGCAGTCTTGACGTCCATTTGGTAAACTTTGAAATCTTTGTGTGCCGCGTACGCCAAGAAGATTCTGATTGCTTCGATCCGTGCAACTGGAGCGAAGGTCTCGTCATAATCAATCCCTTCTTGTTGTCGGTAGCCTTTGAAAAACAAGTCTTGCTTTATTCCTTATCACAATGTCTTTCTCATCTCATTTGTTCTTAAAAATCCACTTTGCTCCGATCACTGTACGGTCTTTTGGTTTGGGAACTAACCGCCATACTCTTAGCTGTTCAAACTGTTTGAGTTCCTCTTGCATTGCAACTATCCAATCTGGATCTGTTAGGGGTTCATCCACACGAGCGGGCTCTATCATACTAAGGAATGATGCGAAGAGGCATTCATTAGCAGACGCCCTACGAGTTTGGACTCCTGTTGAAACATCACCAATGATTTGATCTGTTGGGTGACTTCTTGTGCATTTAATCTCGTGTGGAAGGGGTGCTCGGGATGGAACCTCAGTGGTTAAAGTGGGGATGGATGAAGATTCATGGTCAATGGTTTCAAATGATGGTACCACTGGTTCCGGTTTGATTTCTGAGTGTTCAGGTGAAGGAAGGATGGTTGGTATTATATGTGAGGGTATTATAGGAGTCGATTCAACTGCGGATGTATCTGTAGATGATGTTGATGGATGAGGGTATGATGTGGATGAAGATGGAGCGGAGAAACTTTGTGGTGCAGTTGAACTGGAAGGATTACCTACATTATTGACAACATTAGACACATTAGCGATAGGTCCGAAAAATTCAACATAAAAAGTATCAAACAAATTAACCAAATCAGAAGAAGAAAAAGAAATGGGGTTATTAGAAGAGTCTCCAGGCATTTGAGTAATGCGAGGTCCTGATTGATCAACTTCGGGTGCCAGTTCAACCAACTCATCAAATGTGACAGGCACACTTTCATTGACTATTCTGGTTCGGGTATTGAATGCGCGATATGCCTTCAAGTTGGATGAGTATCCAATGAAGATCGCTTCATCCGCCTTTTCGTTAAACTTCCCGAGGTTGTCTTTGTCGTTCAGCACATAGCACCTGCAACCAAATACACGTAAGTACTTGATAAATGGTACTTTATTCAAAAAGAGTTGGTAAGGAGTTTTGTTAAAGCTGTTATGGATAATTTAGCGATTTTGTGTATAGCAGGCTGTTGATACGGCTTTGGCCCACAAGAACGGAGGTAGGTTTGAGTATGTGAGCATTGTACGAGCGGCTTCCACAAGCGTACGGTTACGCCTTTCCACGACCCCATTTTGTTGAGGCGTTCGAGCAGCAGAATATTGATGCTGAATACCTTTGGATCGAAGGAAGCCCTCAACTACCGAGTTCTTGAACTCCGTGCCGTTATCAGATCTGATTGATTGCACTGACAGCTGTTGTTGGGTCTCGACACTCTTGATAAAATCTATGATTTCTTGAGCTGTCTCGTCCTTGGATCGCAATAACCTGACCTAGGTATATCGTGAATAGTCATCAACGATAACCAACACATATCGTTTCCCTTTTATGCTTTGAGTCCACATCGGTCCGCATAAATCCATGTGAAGTAACTCCAATACTCTTTTTGTTGATGGTTCGGGTTTTGGTTTGTGAGATGATCGTTTCATCTTTCCTTTCTCACAAACTCCACACAGATGGTCCTTTTCATTGCGCAATTCAGGAAGACCATTAACCAATTGTTTCGCTGCCAGCTTGTTGATATTATCAAAGTTTAAATGGGATAATCTTCGATGCCACAACCAAGAGTCTTTTGAAGAAGCTTTTGATAATAAGCAAATGTTATCCTTCACTATTAACTTGGCTACGTCAATGGTGTAGAGGTTAGAGTTTCGGGAACCTGTTAGGATTTCTTTTCCATCCATACTCTTTACACTGCAGTTCTTAACTCTAAAAGTTACCTCTAGTCCTTTGTCACAGAGTTGTCCTATGCTAAAAAGATTGTGTGATAATCCCTCTACATAGTCAACGTCCTTGATGACCAGATTATTTAGAACTAAGTCCCCGTATCCTTTGATGTGAGCCTGATGGTTGTTCCCGAATTATACTGTTCCGTAATACTGTTCAACTACGTTGGACATCAATTCTCTTCTTCCCGTCATATGTTTGGAGCCACCCGAATCCATATACCAAATGGACTTAGCCTGAAACGCAAATAAATTAATATAATGAAAAATTATATGCATTCAAACACATCCATTTTTAATTCACAATCAAACCGTGTTCTGAACCGAGATGTTTCGAAAACATGATGAGTTAAGAGCGTGTCCTGGGCTTTGTGCACAGAAGCCGAACGTGTCGGTTTAAGCACAACCGACAAGCAAAAGAACGGGTCCTAGTCTATGGTAACTAGAAGCCATTTCATTGAAGAACGGGTCTTGATCAGTAGTAACCAAGAACCATCTGCATAAAGATCACACAACTTTGGGTACCCAGCTCAATATGAGTCCCTTTTTGTTAGGAGTTCCAGATTTATATGGCACATGTACAGTGTTAGGAACCCATTTAGCATTTGTGTGTGGTCCGGATGCATAACCCTTTGGAATCCATTGAAGATTGGATTTATTGGGCTTAGGAACCTTAGGCGCTGAAATTGCCTTTGGTTTTTGTCTTTTTGAGACCTTTTTGACCGTTGCTTAGGTTTTGAGCCTTGGCAACAGACAAGTCTCAATTTTATTTGTGGCTAATGATGCAACATTTTTTGATTTCTTTTTCCGAATTCGTTTAACAGGATATGGCACGAAAGCATTCATTTCAGGAACTTGTCGTCTATAGCGAGTTGGACATAGATTAAATAATTCACTGAAAGAGTACTTTAAAGAAACAACAGAATTCGGTACATCATTACACACATTGTTACACAAATTGTCTTTAGAGATTACAGACATCCTATCTCTAGTAACAAATTGATTTGACATTATAGCCTTCTTCACAAAAAAACTCAAAAAATCCAGCATGGTGGTTTTTGGAACTCTTCTTATATGATCTGTAGGAACAAAACGATTAGAGTCAGTAAGCATGGAAGATTTAGACTTGACCGAAATTTCTTTTTGTTGGTGAGTGGGTTTCTTAAAAGACTTGGATTTGATCTGAGTCTTTTTAGAAACCTCATTTTTAAACGGTTTTGAACACTCACCTTTATAAATGAAAGAAGAATTCTCAGCTTTGGCCTTACCTTTCTTTGATGACACATGTGGAATTTTGATGGAATGAGAAACTGTTTGTTCTTTTAAAAAATCTTTCAACTTTTGTGAAACCATTTCAAAATTTTCTCTGTAGACAGTTACTTCCACAGATTGTTGAAAAGTTTGATTTACCAATTCTTCTTCGCTCTTAAGAAGAGCATCTTGAAGATCAAGAGCTTTCTTTTGATACGACTTCAATTTCTTTTCTAAAATAGTGATTTGTTGTTGAAGAACTTTTGCAGGAATATAAAGTTGAGGAGTTGATTTTACGGTTTTTGTTTTCAATTCAGCTTCTGAATAAGTTGACAAGAAGTCTTCCTCTAAAGTGGGTACTCTAGAGGGATAACTCTCGTTAAGTTCTTCATATTGAAAAGAAATTTCTTTTTCTTTAAGAGCAACACGTTTCTCATTTTCTTGGTTTAAAACTTCTTTTGATGACTCAAAAAAGAAAGATTTAAGACCGGCTCCCATATAATTCATGTCATAAAATAAAGGTAAAACATTTTGTGCCTTTTCCAAATATTTAGGATTTTTAAAACCGATTCCTTGTTTAGAATGGTAAAACCTAGTTTCTTTGGGCTGATATAAGTGGATAGTTTGTTCTGTTTGACCCCTTTTTAAAAATGCATCGTCAAGGGTCTTTATTCGAGAGTACAAACTTATCCTTTTTTCTTCAATCATTTTATATTTTTCTAAGCTGTCTATATTTTCCATATTTACCGTATCTAACTGTTTTGTAAGTACAGAAATTTCATCTTTTAACGAGAGTTTTTCTTTTGATAACCTGTCCATGCAAGATTCAATATATACATTCCTGTCCTGAACATCTACTTTTTCTATTAGCATCTGTTTTATAACATTGTGATTAGTAAACCACTTTGAATGATATAATTCAGACGACTCTTTTAAAGTTTGAGCTTGATGTTCAGCCTGTACACACTTTGCAGTTTCAGCATTTAATCTAGCTTGTAGATCAAGAATATGTGTGTGCAATGTACATTCATTATTTACAAATAAATTATTTACATGTTCAGGAATGTAACAGGAATATACCTCATTTGTCTCAGAACCGAATGTAGAGCATTCAGGATCGTCGGTTGTGGTCATCAGAGATGTTGGTGGATTTTTCAATGTCTCCACCTCAGCAGCATGATCTGAAGTCTCAGCAGTGGAAATGGCACAGTTCTCCAACCCTTGACGATCAACCATATAGCAGTTTTTGCCCTTATCATCTTCCTCATCGGTGTCTTCAGCATCCCAGTAATCTTCCTGGGCGACGAGGGCCAACGCATCAGTTCTTTTCTTCGCTGCCTCCAGCTTTCTCTCATAATAGCCGACGTCTCTGTCAAAATTGTTTTTGCACTCCCGAGCAAAGTGGCCCGGTTTACCACACTTATAACAAAGACGCTCGTCTGCGGCTTTTGGTTCGTCTGCTCTCGGACGTTCATCTCTCCTCTCCGCTGGCCGCTTGTCGGCGCGGCGGTGTTCTCTGCTGTCATCTCTCCTCCGTTCTCTTCTCTCATGCTCTCGTTTGTCATCTCGGCGGTCGTCCCGAAGATGGTCCCGCCTATCATAGTCCCGCATGTCGTCCCTGCGATCGTCACGCCTATCGCCCCACCTTTCATAACGGCGATCATCTCGATAGTCGTGTCTATCGTCATATCTCCTGTCATCCCGATCATCCCTTCGGTAATCGTCCCTGCGATAATCATCGCGTCGTTCATCCCTACGGTCATCTGAGTACCTCCATGGACCGGTGTCATAACGAAGTTGATTGTTAGTCTTGTTGGAGAACCGTCGTTGTTGGAGACGATTGGTCCACAAGGCTATTTGTTCCTGTATAGAAGCCTCTTACTCATCAAATACCTCACGTGGAGGAGAAGCATACCTACACTGCGATGACGATGAACCTGGAGCAAAGGATGGTTTAGGAATATTTGTGTTGGTAATCAAGGAGAGTGAATCATTGGGTTTCATTCTGGTGTTGGCTGACAGCAGTAAAGATGCTAATTGATTCGTCATCAGTTTTTGTTGATCCACATCCCCTTGATACTTCTTCAGCTCCTTAGAAACGACGTTGATGGATAACTCAGGAATGTTCAGGACTCGTTTCGTGGCCCGACATGCGATCTGCCACTCGGGGGCTAGGGCTGCAAAGAACTGGATGTTGATGTCATCCCTGTCCTTCTTGATATGCAGTTTGTTTAATTCATTCAGGACCGCACAAAACCTGGTAAATGTAGCTTGCAGATATTCCCCGTCTTTTGCTCGTAATTCTGTAAACTTAGCCTTCGCCTCCTCAATCTTGGCATGATCATCGAGATCTGCGCCCAGCATTTGGACTTCCAACTCATCCCACATTTCCTTGGCAGACATTTTGCTGTCTACGCCAACCAGAATATCAGTGGGGAGGGCCTGATAAATTAAATATCCCGCCCTCTTATCGGCATGCTGCCTGTCTCTCTCGGCGTCATTAGCCGGTTCTCGTTTAACTTTGGAGGCTAAGACAGGGGGGTCAGCCTTAGGTCTGGCTGCTATTTCCCGATAATAGATTATGGGACCCTCTGGGATGGATTGAAGCATTAAATTCCCCAGAGGTTGCATTCCAACAAATTTTAGGAACCGGGATTTCCATTGTTCATACTCATCGGGATAGAGAACAGGTGGTCTGTTCTCAAATCTGAGTACGAGAGCTTCGCGAGACATGATTTTGGTGCTGATTAAATAGATGAGATCTTAGAGGTGGAAACTTGACCCGGATGGGCAGGACTTTGGAAGAATAGTACTGTGGATGGTGGTAATTCGGATAACAGAATGATTTCGGATGGGATAGTATTTCGGATGGATGGAGTTCGGGTGAACAGTGTTTCGGATGGGAAGGGGTTCAGACAAAGACCTAATTCGGATGACTTTTGGATTTCGGAAGGGTCACCTAATTCGGATAGGGTATAATTCAGATGCTTAAAAGTCTAATGGACCGAATTCGGATGAACCGGATTCGGACGAACAGTTATGACTTCGGATAGGCAATATGTGGTTCGGATGAACTGATGGAACCGAATTCGGATGGTCCAAATTCGGGTGAACAGTGGACACGCAGTCAGGAAAAAATGTCCAGGTGGGGAACCGAATTCGGATAGTCCGAGTTCGGGTGGTCCGAAATGGAGATGGTCCTAAGTGAAAAATTAAAAATTTAAGCACAAGTCCAAGATGATAAAAGGAGGATGCCTGATCTGAACTTCGGATGGTCCGAAGTTCGGATGGGACCGAATTAGGGTCCGAAATGGGCACAAATGGGTCCGAAATACACCTAAAGCTGGTCCGAATTGGACCGATGTGAGGTCCGAACTAGGATGATAGATGGTCCGAATTGGGATCTTAAGTGGTCCGAAATGCTACAGTGTATGGTCCGAAATACAGCAGGTTTTAGCAGAGTGTCGAAGGCAGAATAGTTCAGAAGACTATTTTGTCAGATTTAAAGCCTAAAAAAGTTTCTAAAAGATTGGTAAACTATTTTAAACACTTGTGATGATTTAAAATACCCCAAAACACTTAAAATCAGTAAAGAACAAGCTAAAAACCCATATTTTTAAACTTTTTCAAATCTCCGATTCTTGATGATTTTAATGGAATTATGGAACCGAATGAGCTCGAAATCAATATATGTTGATATTGTGATGATTATTAGACTATAAGAACACAATAAACACCGAAAAACAGAGAATAAAGTGATCTAACGGAATGGAACAGTGAAGAACACGATGAAGATGAAGAAACCCAGCAGAATCCGAGAAGAACAAGTTGAAATCCACCTTTTGGGCTCTGATACCAATTGTTAAATGATATTCCCGTAAAAGTTTAAGCACCTTGATGATTCTTTCACACAACCCAAGTAGAAACAAGCTCAATAATTAGGTTATGATGAAGAAGACAAAGAGAATATTGAGAGCATGAAAGTGGCGGCTGTATTGAATATCAATTCAATTGATGAACCGTGTGATACATAAAGTAACCCTAGGAGCTTTATAGCTCCATTTAATTAACTATGGGGCATTGACACAATTGCCCCCTAGACTTTTACATAGAAAATAAATTACAAGGAAATAAATACAAAGCTAAATCCTAAGTAAATAATTATTACAAAATAACTGCATATGATCGAAATTAAATGTCTAACAGTAAGATTTACTTAAAATCCAGATTTTAAAGCTTTGAGAATATAAGATGTAGGATATGAATATGGTTGCATGTTATATATTCTTAAGGATTAGTGTAAAT
This sequence comes from Centrapalus pauciflorus, assembly GCA_020465985.1. Taxonomy (NCBI): domain Eukaryota; kingdom Viridiplantae; phylum Streptophyta; class Magnoliopsida; order Asterales; family Asteraceae; genus Centrapalus; species Centrapalus pauciflorus. Next base: position 73,958 of record JAANYP010002235.1, on the reverse strand, counting down.
CGAGTACTAGAGAAGTAATATACTAAATTTCAGTCTCTGATTCGAACTATAAATATGATTTTCGAAATTACCATGTGTTTTTGTGTGTGTGTGTGTGTGTTCGATGGACTATTGAAAACAGTCAAAAAGGAGGCTAATTTGGTATGTTTTATGTTATGCATTTATGTTTAAGAGTGCATTTAAACTGATATTAATAATTTTCAGACACAAAATATGTGTAAAGTGTTAAAAGGAATCTGGAAAATTTCAAAGTGTTGGAACCGAATTCGGATGGTACCGATTCGGATGGGACAATCTCGGATGCCATGCTCGGATGACCCGAACTCGGATGCCATATTTCGGATGGACACTGATCCGAACTCGGATGGCCTATTTTTCGGATGGCCAATTTCGGATGCTTTAAATAAAAAAATATGAGTCTTATCATTTTTATTTCATATGTACAAAACTTAAGTAAGTGTGTGTAATATACTTATGTTTATCATAATACAATTATGAAAAATGAAAGTTTAATGACTTAATAAAAGTACACATATCCATGAAAAATGACATAAATATTGATGAGTTATCCGAATCATGACCAATTAAAGTTTAAAGCTAATGTTCTTGCAATGATAAAAATTCTGGACAGGTTCAGATAAATTTTGAACAAAGTAATAAAGTTAAAGTACTGAAAAGTGGGTCAGAGTTTATAAAGCCAAGCTAACGTCCAGAAAGTCAAAGATTAAATCCTGAGATAACTCAAGTGGTTGAGAAATCTGCTTGATAAAGTCAACAGCTCAGATTAATTCAGTAAATCTGTGAGTTATAGATTTTCACTTTTACATGCTTGATTCTAGTTGAGTATTGTTGTTGATAGTTTACTTTGGCATTCATATATGCTCAGCTGGATTGTGACCTGTGCTCACCATGGTTCGGTGATGCCCTGTGGAACATGATGGCTATTTGACTTATCATTTTGCATACATTGTACTTACAGTTCAATTCAGTTATTGTTATAAGTTGAGATTGCTATCATGGCCTTGTTTATTTATGCTTTCATCATTGCTCGTATCTTTGATGTATTGTTTCAGCTTAGCATGATTAGCCCTCTCGGTGTATTGTAATAGACCTTGCTATGTCACCAGTTCTATTGAACTTGGTATTGATTACTCCGATGCTTCCCCCCCCCCCACGATGTTTGCTGGTAGCTAGCCCAGTATTGAGTGGATAGCTTCAACTAAAAGCGTGAGCGTGGTCTAGACCTCATTCAATTCTGATTACTATGTCTTAATCATGCGTGGCTGTAGTGGCAGTCAAGATATATCAAGCTAGATACCCACTATCCGCTTGTTGTTATGCATGTAATCTGATAAATCTATATTCTCACTAAGCATTGCTTATAGTTGTTGTTAAACCTTTTTACAGGAAAAGATAAAGGGAAAGCACCTGCCGGACCTAGTTCTTTGGTCTTTCAAGATAGCTGAAGTCTTCATAGACCACTACTCAAACGACCCTTTTTGGTACAGATCTGAAGATGATAATTGTGGTGGTTCGGGTAGCTTTGCTTTGATCGTATGGTGATATGTATTAGATTAGTCTTGTACCCTTAATAAGTTTAATTTGAAAGTTGTAACTATGTACTAAAATTTGTATTAGACTTAATCCTAATAGTTGTACTGTAATTTGAAATTCCGCAACTTAATTACTCTATCATAGTTATGATTGATATCGTGTTGCAAGTTATAAGACCTAGACGCTGAGGACTGCCCTGTAAGGGAAGGTATTCACAGGATGGTATCAGAGCCCATAGTTTGAGTGAATCAAGTATTATGTGGGTAATACTTGGTCTGAAACTGAAGCAATACATATGTATCAATCACTTAGGTGGCTTGAACTGAGATAGGATGTACAGACTGTTAGGATGGGAATAAGGGTACATAGCTCTAAGCCTATAACCTGATAGTTACATGATTTGAAGTTTCAGTAAAGATGTCAGGAGCAGGTGATATTCCCAACAACATGACTCCCTAGCAAATGTTTGAAATGGTACAACAACTGTTAGCCCAACAATCTGAGCAACAATATAAGAGTATGCAAGAACAGTTTCGGGCCAGAGATGAGGCCGAAGCTAAGAGACGTGCTTATAAGAAAAACAAGCGAAAAGAAAAAACAAGCCCAAAATGATGAGTCTGATTGTTTGGCACAAAAAGGCCTCAGTCAAACCTGCTCTACATCTTAGGGGGAGATTTGTAATCAAACATGTTTGATGCACTTTAAGGTATAATTTAAGGCCTATTAATGCCTTATTGAAACCTGATAAGTGATTTGCAATATTAGTCAAAGCTGTTTACCCTGTTGCATTTGTTGCAACTAAGGCAGATTGTCCAAGTTGTTCTACTCTAATGAACAGACTGGACATAAACTGTCTACGCTGCTCTAATCTGTTGAGTAGTTTGGTCAAATTCTAAGTGTCTTGTTCTTTGTGAACAGAACCTGTTATTTGTGAACAAGCTTAACACTTTGTGGAATATGTTTCCATGTCCATATATATTGTCTTGGACCAAGATATCAGTTTACAAAGTCGAAGACAAAGAGGAAAAAAACAGAAGCTGCTAAGACTGCCTACGCTGTTCTGTTACATGAAGACAAAGTGGATATTTGAAATGGGTGACAGACCACTTCTTATATCAAAATGGCCATAACAGAAGATGAAAGTTTTAAAGTTGACATTCCTCTTTTGGTTAAAGCCTTTTGTAACAGAGAGAAAAAGGAAATACAAAGATTCTTCATTGTAAAGACAATACTGCTTTGTCAGAGCGTGCAGAAAAGTATTCTTGTCTTCTTGGAAATACATTTTACTATCTCTACCTCCAATGAGGAAGCTTCACTGGGATTCTCAATGAGAGTATAAACGGAAGCTTCTAAGGAATGATAGATAACCAAGAGTGTGATATTCAAAACGTGCAAATAAGTATGCAAAGTCTGCTTGAATAAAACAGTAAAGTGTGTCCAAGATGTTATTGTTCAAGTTGTCCGTTCGTCTGTCTTGTAAACAGCGAGTTCATCTTAGTGAGTGTATTCATTGTAACTGGTCCGAGTGTGTCTTAGATTAGTAAAACAGCTGTTGTATCTATCATCTCAGCTTGAACCATTCCATAGTTCAGGCTTGTTTGTAATTAACACTTGTTGATAATACATACAAACATTGAGAAAGTGTGTTGAATTTTTAAATAGTTGTATTCACCCCCTCTACAGCTTAGAGCAACATACTAGGGAAACCTTTTGGGACCTACAACTGGTATCAGAGCAGATAGAGTGTGTGTTAACTCTAGATCTCTCATTCTCCCTATTTCCCACCATGGACAACAGTGCTTCCAGCTCTTCCTCTTACTATGACAATGGCTCTATGGCAAAACCTCCCAAGTTCAATCATCAGAACTTCTCAATGATGCTCTTTTTAGAGAATCTGGACGTACAACTACCAGAGATAGTAATGGAGGGTACCTATGTGCCAACCTCTGTTACTACTATCACTCCTGCTGCTGAAGGAGTTGTTCATAAAATTAGGACCTTTGAAAAGGCTAAAGCTCAATGGTCTGATGAAGACAAAAGGCTGGTTGCTCTTGATGTAAAGGCTAGCAACAACCTAGTTATTTCTCTTCCTGATGACGTGTTCAAACAGGTTGAGAAAATGAAGACTGCAAAGGAGATGTGGGATACTTTGTGTACCGTCTATGATGGTCCCACTATCACACTAGATAACAGGATCAACAATCTTGTTAGACAGTATGAACTATTCTTTGCAAAGCCAAAGTAGTCTTTCACAAAAACCTGTACCAGGTTCACTGCTCTAATCAATGATCTCAAAGCTGTTGGGATCACCAAAGACAGTTCAACTCTAGTAAACAAGTTTTTGGACATTCTGCTTGAGGAATGGAACTATTTCTCTACTATCCTCAGAAACTCATGCACCATCAAAGGTATGGATCTTGTAAATCTTTATGGATCTTTACTGAATGATGAACAATCAAGGAAATAGAAAAGTAATGCCTTAGAAACGTCCAAAAGAGGTGCTACGTTAGTGGCAAGTGTGAGACAACCTGCTGGTCAGGTGTGTGATGTGTTCACACAAGCTGATCAACAGGCTAATGATGAAATGGAAGAATTGTCTGAGGAAGAATATTGTAAAGATCTTACTGAATGTGACGATGAGCAAACGATTGCTATGCTTGTCAGAAAATTCAATAAGAAGAAGGTTAGGTGGAAGGATGCTGCAAAAGAAGTCAGGTTCCATAAAAAAGAAAGCATTTGACAAATCTAAGGTTGAGTGCTTTAAATGTGGCAAAACAGGCCATATAGTTGCTGACTGTGTGTCTAAAGCTGTTGGCTCCTCATCCAAACCATACAAGACAAATAAAGACGATGGCTGCAGGGTTAACTACCTAATGGCCATGGCTAAGCTGAGAAAGTTGGAAGACTCAGTTCCTTCCAACAAGCAGAAAGGACTCATGGCTGAGACTTGTGACTGGGAGGAATCTGACTCTTCATCAGATGAAGAAGATAACAGTTGTCTAATGGCCAACCCTGATGTCCCCTCAACAAGCAATTTCAAACAGGACCTGGCTGAAGCTGAAGCTATCAACAGCTTGAAGAACTGGAACCCAACTATGATGTATAAGGTACAAAATTTTATGGATTACAGTTCTAATGAAAAAGTTAGAATGTTTGAACATATACTTGTTGATTTAAAAGATGCTGTTGAGAAGCATGATGCTTTGTTGTCTGAGATCTCTAAGTTAAAAACTAATCTTGAAATAAAAACTAATAAACTGGACAGCTTCCATAAGTTGGAAACTGAACATGATGAAGAAAAACACTTCAACACCATTTTATTAGAAGAAAAGAGAGAGACAGACTCAAAGCATGCCAAGCTTCAAAAGATTGTCGACTCTTGATGCCACTCAACAAAAGTCGTTGTATCAGTCAACAGATCCCTGCTCAAATCCAAGCCTATCTTGGAGGGGATCTTGATACAGCAACTTCAATTGTTGAGAGAAATAATCTGGAAAAAGACTTATCCACTATTGGTGAGCTTCCAAGTACTTTTATTCAAAGAGTAAATGGAAAGCTAGTCTCAACAAATAGGTTTCTCAGGCTTCAAAACATTGACAGTTTGTGTGAAAAGGTTTTAAAGACTGATGATGGAATGTGTTCTCCGTCAAATCAGCCTGCTAAGTGCATAACCCGTTCACACAAATGAATAAAGGGAAAACAAGTTCACACTACAACTTTGGACATTAAACCTGTCAACAAGACAGGTTCTGGATCTAAAGCTGATGGGAAGAAACCTGTTAACCCTTTTGATGCTGAACATTTTGAGAAAAAGTTTTCAAAAGGTAAGCAGCCTACTTTCAACAATGGTAAGTCTCTTGTTGAAGCAAATCTGCTATGAATTCAAATAAGTTTTTAAATCATAGTGGAAAACTGGTCATAAATGAAGGTAAGTGTTTCAAACCCAGAAGTAGTGATTATGTTGATAGGCAACATTCATCACATCTCAGTAAGGGCAAAGGCAAAGCCATTGCTCAACCTGAGAAAGTTGGGAATAGGTTTCCCAAACCTGTGGAAGGACAAAAGCCAATTAAACTTCAAATTTTCGATATCTGCCCTCCTAAAAAGAGGAAAGAAGACACAGGTAGAGCTTTTGCTATTGCTCCTTCCACTCAAACTGTTGGTTCTTCTACGAACAGCAATAAGTTTGCGAAACCTGCTGACAAGGGCAACAAGGATATCCCAGAGTGTGTCTCTGGGAGTACTTCTTCCAAAAAGTCTAAAAAGAAAAAATGCTATAAATGTGGGAAGATGACTCATATGGCCAAAGACTGTCCTGAAACTGAGGACATAAGGCCTGCTGACACTGCTAGTTCCAACATTACAAAAACCAGGAGTGTTGGAAGTAACATGGTCATTGAGGAGAGGATCCAAGCTGATACAATCCAAATTGGAAATATTAGTGTAGATCTAAGGGGTCCATCAACAAATGTTGATGAAGAAGGAGAACTCATCCTAAAAATAACTAATATTTTCCCATGACACTCTGTTGGTTAAACAACCATCCCAGGTTTGGTACCTGGACAGCGGCTGCTCAAGCCACATTTCAGGTTGCAAGGATGTGCTGAGTGATCTCAGGCCTGAAAAAGGGCCAAAAGTCACTTTTGGTGATAATGTTCAGGGATCCACTAAAGGATATGAAACCCTTCAAGCTGGTGCTGCAATATTCAAAAGAGTAACCTATGTCTCTAAGCTAAAACATAATCTTGTAAACGTTAGTCAACTGTGTGATGCTGGCTACAAGGTTAACTTTGATGAGCACCTGGGGTACATACTGGATTCCCAAATGCAAAGTTGTGTTGTGTGCACAAAGGAAGAAAGGTACATATGTTGTGGACATGAAATTTGCTGATCCCATAACTGAAACCTGCTTTATCTCAAGAAGTAATGCAGACCTGAACTGGTTATGGCACAAATGGATGTCACACCTGATCTTCAAGAATATCAACAAACTCTGTAAGAAAGAGTTGGTAATAGGTTTGCCTTCTATAACCTTCGTTAAGGATAAACTCTGCACAACTTGTGAGAATGGCAAGCAGAGAAAAACATCTTTTAAATCCAAGCATAATTTTTCTATTGATACTCCTCTCTTCTTAATCCACATGGACTTGTTTGGACCTGTTAGTGTCCTAAGTCTAGGAGGTAGAAGATACACTCTAGTGATGGTTTATAGTAAGGTCACCTACCTACGGATCCAATCTTGACGCGACACCATCCAACGAGTGCAAAATCCTCGTTAGGGGTTTAATGGACTGATCACACACACACGAAACACGGAGACCAACACAATGATAGACGTAAACACGAACATCCCGACACGTGATTCTCTCCAAGAACACTCTGAAAACACTCTGCAAACGCTCACAAGTTTGTAATCGCCACGAACAAAGATTTCTGCCAAGATTATTAATAAAAAAGGTTAACCCTTAATTATTACCATTAGATTCAAACTTTGTCTGGACAAGTTTGAAAAGGCCCAAGCCCATGAACTTGTCCACCATAAGTTCAAACCAGGACTTTGAAATTATTCTAGAACTTGTCTTTGAACTTGTCTTAGAACTTATGTTTGAACTTACCTTTGAACTTATCTTTGAACTTATGTTTGAACTTAAGTAAAACATCAATCACAAACAAGTTCAAACATATATACAATCAATATCAAACATATATTAACGAGCAATTACGAATACTTGAACTATTACAAAAACTTTATCTACACTTAGACTGCTATCGTCACACAGGGTGCACTAACAGACTCCCCCTTGATGATAGCTTCTAACTAGATATACATTTTGTCTAAGCACTAGGTCTATTCAAAATATCTACCAGCATACAAACCCTTTTCTATACAGACATTGACTACCTTTTGATACTTCCTGCCTTCCGATCTCCAACCTTCGTGGAAGTAGATAGGTTGTTCATGAAGTTTTTGCAGTTCATTCTGTGACAGGTTTACAAGACGTAACGAGTCATATAGTTTCAAAATCACATTGTCCTCATGATCCTCCATTACTGCCTCATCTGTTTTGTTGTCTACAAACCACCACTTCATGTTTGAAAGAACATCCTATGGCATAGACTTCAACGGAACCTTCTTTAAGCATCTAACTGGTTTGTAAACCATCTGAGCCCATGGTTTCCCAGTATGCGGATCTGTTCTCGTCTCGTCTTCTACTCTCTTTCCCGATCTAGGCTTTAGCCTTTCAAATCTTCCAAATCTACCCACCCTTGTGATAATCTTTGCAATCACTTCAGCATAGGGGTCGTCTCCAAGGTTTATAAGCTCCTTCCAGGCCAACGACTTTACCTCACACATAGGCAATGAGTTGAAGTCTTTGAGCCTTCTTCTCAAGTACTGAAGCCCGTCCCTTCTTTTAAGAATGAAAAGCTGCAGTTCCCTATCAAAGAACCAGCTCAGAATTCCGCCTGAAAGCTTTCCTAGACTTAGCAGCCCCATTTTTTTCTTCACTGCCAAGTCAGTCTTTTGCTCTTCTTTTCTAAACCACAATCTCATCTTCTCTTCTTTAGTTTGTTCCCTTTCAGCTGTATCAGTTTCTGATTCTTCATTAGATGCTAAGTTAAGCACATCTAAGTCTATCACATCTAATCATTATTTACATATTGTTCAGTAACAGACTGCTTTGAGATCAATACTTCATGAACATTATCATCCTCATCTTCTATTACTTCATCATCTGATTTCCAGTCTACAACTTCTTCTGGGACGAATTCCCCTTCTTCAAGATCTTCCTGATCAAATCCGAATTCATCTTCATCATCAAGACCTATCAGTGCCTCTATCATTTCTTGTTCAACATCCTTTAAGGCTTCTCCCATACTTAAGTACTAGGCTCCCCCTGAACAATTGCTTGCTGAGCAGTCTTTTGGAAAAGATCTGTTAGCTCACTTTCTTTTTGTGCGCCTGGATCATCGCCTTCCTCATCATCTCTTCTAACTCTCCTCAGCTCATCACCTTTGCAGCTGCTCTCCCCTTGAGCTTGGAGATCTTTCATTATCTGCTCAATTAAGGTCTGCATTGTCAAAATTTGAGAGCGCTGAGTAGTTAACTCTTCTTGCTGAGCGGAAACAATTGTTTGAAGCTTAGTATTTTCTAACTCCAGTCTAGAATTGTGTTGCTGTAATTCCTTGACTGCTTTTGACAGTTGGTAAATTTGGACTGTTTGCAAGTCCACTTTTCCCTTCAACTCTGTAAACTGCTGGTTTTCTGTGAATGGAGTGGAGGTGGACGGAATGGAGGCGGATGTAGATGGAGCTGTCGTTGATGATGATGGAGCAGCCGGTATCACAGATGAAGAAGCAGAAGTGGATGGAGCTCCCTGCATGAATCTATGCCTTTTCGCCCTATGCCTAGGAACGAGAGGAGCTTCTTCTTCTAATTCAAACTCAGACTCTTCGGCCTCTTCATCACTAATTGTTGGCCTTGTCATTCTCCTTCTGCTAACAACTAACCTAGATCCATATCTGCTGATTGTGATATCCGGATCTTCACCTTCAGAACTAGATGCGGATGCAGACTCGGAGGCGGTCTCGACGTGACCCTCAGCCTCAGTCTGTTCCCTAGCAATCTCTTCTTCTGCCTGAACCTCTATGTCTAAAAACTCAGCATCAGAAGGTTGATATTCATCTATCTCTTTGAAAATATCATGCATATCGGCTGGACGCTCCAAAATATCTTGAACTAATTCTGCAGCAATATCTTGCTCTGCAACTATTCCCTGTGCCCAAATTTCCTTCCGGAGTTTGCTCCCTTTGTTCATATAGTGGAGCCGAAGTTGACAGCCCAGCAGCTTCAGCGGCTGGTTATGGGCGGGAAGTGGTTCTGGCAACCGGAGTTCTTCTCACTGGTGCTCTTCTTTGTTGCTGCTGCTGTTGCTGTAGTTGCTATTGCTGTTGTTGGGGTTGTTGTTGGGGGGTGCTTCACCTATCTAGTCTTCGCCTTCCGGAGTGACAAAATTTGGATCTATTACTGCACCAAACAACGGTGCTACTTGGGGCCTGACCTGCTCAGCCCTTCTAGCATTATGGGTCTGGTAGTCAGCAAAGATGCGATTATCAATCAAAGCCATGCCATTTTGATCAGGAAGTGGTGGCAGATTTGGCAAAAAATGGCAGATAATCATCATGGCAAAGCGGGGATACATCAAGAATCGTTCCCTAATCGGAGCAGTAATTTGGTGGACAAATTCCCCGAAAAACATCTCTGAAAAGCTGAACCTCTTGTTGTATACTAAGGAAATCATAGCAGATTGCAGCTTTGACACCATAGTGTCGAACCCTACCATCTTCGGTGCGAAACACACCATGATAACATGAACCATGTACCTCCATTGTCCAATCAGTCCGCTTTTGACGTAAGAAGCTTTGTTATATCTTGCGCGTATCTCATTCTCAAAAAGGCCGCTTGCCTTATAGGTACAGGAAAATCTATTGGTCCTGCTTCTTGGTCCTCAGTATCCAGTTGTAGAATCTGCCTCAACATATTAGCCGAAAATGCAATTGGTTGACCATCTACTCTTGTTCACAGCACAGTAGGGGTAACCGAGCAGTCCACTTGAAGGTGCTCCCAAAATTGTCTCACATACGTCAAGGTAATTTGCAAATTATGAGTAAGTGCATAGGAAACTCGAGACTGCGTCAGGAATTCGATCATCTGACGATAAGGTTGTGCCTCTGGCAATTGGAGATCCACGACCATGACCATATTATGCTTATTATAGAAAGCACGATCACCCATAACTGCACACAAAATCATCAAACAAAATTAGGAATTAAAATTAAAATAAAATAGAATTTGTTATATTTGAATTTGCATAACTTCGAACCTGAATAAGTTCGAAGTCCAACACATTTGAACTTAGACAAATTCGAGATTATTTAAAATCATTGGAAGTTAAATAAATTCGAGGCATCCATTCGAACTTGACTGACATCGAACTTATAGATATTTCAGCAAGTTTGAACTTTCTGACAAGTTCGAACGTGAAGAATAAATTCGAAATCGGTCACTTTCAACTTATAAACCATGATTTTGACCCCATTTGACTTAATCAACCGTGTAACTTAGTCCTATTAGGTGCTAATCTAAGTAATGTATCATTTATTTGAAGTTTTATCTTTTAAAACTTGTGATTTTAAATCACCTAGTTTCAAATAACATAATTATCAAATATGGTCGATTTTTGCCACAATAATGTCATAAACTACACGTACTTAGTATTTTTATGATCACTATACCAAAGTATACGTGTATGTTCGGGATGGAAAAAATTCAAGGAATAGGACTGAAATTCGAAATACGAGAAGTTCGAGATTAAGTTCGAAATCGTCGCAGACAAGTTCGAGAACTTAAATTCGAAGGTAGGTGCCTTAAATGAAATACTGCTGACCTATTTATATCAACTACCTTTGAACTTAGCTTAAGTTCGAACTTAAGTTCGAATTTGTCTGTATTTCGAACTTAAGTGAAAATTTTGAAAATCCTTGAATAAAAGTCAACTTTTTCAACTTTTTCGGGTAACAGTATTTTTTTAATTTTGCAAAACCATTAACACTAAGCAATAGATTTTCACGCAAAGTTTTGTATCTAATGCATCCATGTAACTTTGACGTTTATCCTACTTAAGATAAAATAAAATAAAGTAAAATAAAATAAAATAAGATTAAATTAAATAAAGTAAAAATAAAATTAAAATGACTCAAAAGTACCTTTTAATAACTTATAACTTATACTAGCAGAATATTTTTGCGAGAAAGTCAAAGAAGGTTCAATCCGATAGCGATGTCAAACGCACTTTCAGTGTTTCACTTTCACACTTAGGAATTTTTTATTCCTTTGTTTGTTTGTCGTGATATACATTCCAAGTCAATTGTTGGTATAATTTTCCCTTTAAACATTTAACACTTTGGAAATTTCCTTGGCCTTTTTATTTATCAAGAAACTACTGTAATGTCTACACACTACGGATCTATCTAGACGCGAGACCGTCAACGAGTGCGGAATCCTCGTTAACGGGTTGACGGAAACAACTCTCACACGGAACACGGAGACTATCAACAAGCTGTACGGACGAACACGAACGCACCTACAAGATGATTCTCTCCGAAAGAACACACACAAAGCTGATAAACTCGAAATCGCCTTTTGCTAATCACTCACATGAAATCTGCAAAAGTCTGCTAATGATTCGAGTCTATCCCTAATTATAGAGGCTCATTCGAGTTTGCCATGGGCCAAACTCGAATCAGGCCCAAGGCCCATTCGAGTTTGTCCCCTTGACATTCTCGAATCTGCCTTATGATTCATATTCGAATCTGTCCTAGATTCGAATCTCAGTTACTTAGTGAATTCGAATTTAATCTAAATTCGACTTTCACATATTAAACTTAAATTTGAAACTTATGTTTTTAACTTATGTTTGACTTTATCTTTGATCTTTATGTTTGAACTTCCTATAATTCATTACATCAAGTTCAAACATACAATCAATAACTATCAAACATATATAAACACTTGTATCAAATACTCGTTAATATTCAATGCTTTACAGTATTACTTAAACCAAAATGCTAATCCACTTAGACTGCTATCGTCACATAGGATGTACCAACAGACTCCCCCTTGACGATAGCTTCTAACAATTTATACATTTGATTAAGTACTTTGTTTATTTATTTAAATCGCTGCCAGCATACAAACCTTTCTCGATACACACTTTAACTACATTTTCATATTTCCTAGCCTCACTATCCATATGAGTGTCGCTTGAGATTCTATGAGCATGAAGAACTTGAAGGTCATCTTTAGAAAGATTTACAAGGTGAAGGGGATCGTAGACTCTAAGAATCACTTTTTCTTCAAAGTCTTCCATCACAGCTTCTCCTGTCTCACTTTCCACATACCACCAATTTAGATTTTTCATCACGTCCTGTGGCATTGGCTTGAGAGGAACCTTTCTCAGACATCTAACTGGTCTGTATTGTATTCTCATCCACGGACGACCAGTTAGAGGCTCAATTCGAGTATGGTCCATTACTCGTTTACCTACCCTCGGATTGAGCCGTTCGAACTTCCTCGACCTTCCTTCTTTTCTTATGATCTTTGCAATTATTTCAGCGTTGTCGATGTTGATTAGCTCCTTCCATGCTAACGCCTTTATTTCGATCTTTGGTAAGGAGTTGAACACTTTTAGAGTTCTTCTGAGATACTGGAGACCATCTTTTCTTTTGATAATGAATAGCTGCAATTCCCGATCAAAGAACCAGCTCAATATACTTCCTGAAAGTTCTCCAGTACCCGGCACGCATATCTTCTTTTTCAGCTCCAACTCTCTTTTCTCTGCCCTAAACCATAGTTTTCTTTTCTCTTCATTGGTAAGTTCTCTAGCAGGTTCTTCACTTGCTGATTCAACATTTAAAGCAGCGTTTACCACTTCTATGTCGATCATATGATTTCCTTCCGTTATGTAAGTATCTGTGATGGGGTTTTGCTGAACAATGATCTCGTTTGCTTCATCATCTTCATCAGCACAAACTTCATCATCAGATTTCCAATCTGTTACATCTTCAGGCACAAATTCTCCTTCTTCTAACTCTTCCATTTCGTCCTCAAAGTCAAAGCCAAGGTCCATAGGGTCGTCATCGAGATCCATTAGAGCTTCGATCATTTCGTGTATCTCTGACTCTGTGACTTTTGATGAACTGACCTCTCCTCCTTCAGCTCCCGATTCACCTGGCTCCCCCTGAGTCTCAGCATCTTGAGCAGCAGTAAAATCTACTGGCTCATTATGTCTTTGCATGCTGGGATCATTGCCATCATTATCTCCATCATTATTTTCATCCTTGGGCAGCTCTACTTGATCACGGCAGCTTGTCTCCCCCTGAGCCTTTAGATTTTGCATTAATTGCTCAATCAGGGAGCGCATCGATCGTATTTCAGCCGATTGATCAGCAACAAAGGTTTTCAGCTCCAAGATTTCTTCCTGAACCTTGCCCACAACTTTCTTCAGCTCGGCATTCTCGATATCTATATTGGCATTATGCTTCTGAATTTCGGCGAGAGCCGTTGTCAGACCAAATATTTGAATTTGTTGGAAGTCTACTCTGCTCTTCAGCTCAGAAAATCTTTGATTCTCCATGAAGGTGGATGAGGTTGATGGTATGGATTGTATTGGGGTTGGAATGATTGGTGATGGAATGTACGGTTCAACAGGTGGTGGTGATGGTGGAATGGTAGATTGAGTAGGTGGAGATTGAGATATTTCTAGCTGTGCAGCAGAAGCTGAGGTAGCTCCCTGCATGAATCGATGGCATTTTGCCCTTTGCTTCATTACCAACGGGGCAATATCTTCCGCCTCAAAATTAGAGTCATCAGACTCCCTTGACTCTCTCCTCCTTGTAGCTTCTTCATTGATTACCACTAATCTCGATCCATAAGTCCGTATGTGAATGGACGAATCTTCTGGTTCTTTCTCCACTTCTATTTCCTCCATATCTTCAGACTCAGAAGATAAGACGGCTTTTCCTTCTGGCACGGATTGATACTCATCAATTTGCCTAAGAACATCATCTTCTCCTTCCGGAGGATCTAACAATTCCCCAACTAGCTCTGCCGTAATTTCTTCATTTGCATTTGGACCCGCTTCCCAAATCTCATGCAGTGTTTGACATAACTGATCAGATGTCGGAATAGATACTGCTGGTGCACTTGAAGGTCCAGCCTCTTGTGGCACTTGAACTTGACTAGTGGAAGGCCTTTCTGCCTGAGTTTGACTCGCTGAAGGCCTTTGACGTCTTCTCGGCTGTGGAGGTCTTTGTTGTTGTTGACGTTGTTGCTGTGGCTGTCGTTGCTGAACTTCCACTGCCCTTGCCCAGTTGGCATCTTAAGGGGCTACTAAGTTTTGGTCAATTACAGCTCCAAACAAAGGTGTCTCTATTGGGACAGCTAACCTTCCTCGGTGAGAGGAGAAATCGGCAAAAATTCTCTTATCTATGACAACAACGCTCTCAATCTCGTTCAGCTGCGGCAGATTTGGCAAAAAGTGCCGGATGAGCATCATTACAAAACGAGGAAAAATAGGAAATCTTTCTCGCTCAGGAGCCGTTATCTGATGAACGAACTCCGAGAAGAACATCTCTGAAAAACTAAACTTCTGATTATAGACTAATGCGATTATCCCTGATTGGATCTTCGAAACGATATAATCAAATCCAGCTTTCTTTGCAGCGAAACAAACCATGAACACATGTGCGAGATATCGCCATTGTCCAATTAACCCACTCTTCATATAGGATGTCTTAGTAACATCTAAACTATAACCCATTCTTGTAAATGCAGCCTGCCTGATTGATAATTGGAAATCAATAGGCTCATCTTCTTGCTCCTGAGTGCCCAATTGAAGCACTTGACGAAGAATATCAGCAGAAAACACCAACGGATTACCAGCAATCATTGTCCTAAGAACTGTCGGAGTGACAGTGCAATCGACTTGCAGATGGTCATAGAATTGTCGCACGTACGGAATGACAATCTGGATGTTATGAGACAGTGCATATGAAATTTTGGACTCCACCAGGAAATCTACCATCTGGCGGAAACCCTGCGCTTCAGGGATAGCATGGTCCGGGGAAATGACCATATTATGCTTCGGAACAAATACTCTATCCGCCATATCTGCACAATATATCAACTAAAATATTAGAATTAATAAAAATGAATAAACTTGTTTAAATTCAAATTTGTTTTATTTTGAACTTGTGTAAGTACAAAATCCAACACATAAGAATTTCTACAAGCTTAATTAAAATTTAAATTAAATAATTCATATATATTGACAAACTCGAACAAACAGATTCGAATTAACATAATTTCGAGTTTAATGTACCATTCGAGTCTAATGACCAATTCGAGTTTACTGACAAACTCGAATCAAGCCATGAACAGATTCGAAGTAGTCGGCCACCTTCCTCACAAAAATCCATGATTTTAACCATGTTAGACTCAGAAAATCAAATCTTTTAGTCCTACTAGGTTCTAATCAATGAAATTTGTGATTAATTTGACTTTTTACCTTTTGAAAAAGAAACCTTCTACCAATAAAACTTCAAATTCTAATGATTTTGGCCTAAATGGAGTATAATACTACCTAAATCTTGTACAATACACTTTGTTATACCTAGATCTACGAGTAGAATCGAACCCACACAGACAGAAACTCGACAAATAGTTGATTTTGTGAAAACGACAAACTCGAGACTTACATTCGAAATCGCTTCAGCAAACTCGAGAGAATAGATTCGAAAACAGATGTCTTAATGACCATTACTGTTAACCTATTTATACTACCAACATTCAAGTTTACTGCCCTTTTCAAATCTACTGACAGATTCGAGCCCTGCACTTTTCGAGTTTAGCTTAAACTCGAAT
This sequence comes from Centrapalus pauciflorus, assembly GCA_020465985.1. Lineage (NCBI taxonomy): Eukaryota > Viridiplantae > Streptophyta > Magnoliopsida > Asterales > Asteraceae > Centrapalus > Centrapalus pauciflorus. The sequence goes on along the minus strand of JAANYP010002235.1, from coordinate 57,922 downwards.
TCACCTTGAAACTTTGAAAATTTCGAAATTTTTTTAAATAACTTCAACTTTTTCAACCTTTTCAACCTTATTGTGTAACGGGATAAACTATGCCAAATCTTTTACCCTAAGCACGAGATTTTCACGTTATTTTATTCAACTATGAATTCACCCTCAGTAATTTTTTACCTTTTTCCTATGTAAAAATAAAAATAAAATGAAATGAAAATAAGTAAAAATAAAATTTCAAAAATATAACTTAGACTTAAATTGCATTTATTAAAATTTACAACCTATGCTAAACACTTAACAGATTATTTTTGACGAGCATAGTCAAAGAAAGGTTCAATCAGATAGCGGTGTCAGTTACTCACTTCAGTACTTAATCTTTCACACTTAGGAATTTTTTATTCCTTTGATTGTTTGGCGTGACATACCCGTTTAGCCGATTGTTGGTATTTTACCCCTTTAAACATACTACATTTCGGAATATCCCTTGGCATTTTCATTTATCATGAAATTATCTTACGTGACTCAGACATAGATATACTTTTATGATCAAGGCATACAGACAATGATTCTAACTTTTTGGTATTTGCAAACTTTCTTTAAAAGACAAACATCGGACACAGGTCTGTATTTACATACAACAAAGTGTCTTAGTTTGACTCAAGGTTTATTTTTAAAGCTAGCAAGACAGCGGTGACAGGTCTGTACCGACGTACAACAAAGCGACTTATCTTGCTAACGCGAATCAAAAACAGAGGCAACAGGTCTGAACTTACGTACAACAGAGTTACATGTTTTTGACTCTCAATTCCTTATGATTTTTATATGCTTTCCATTTTAAGATGTATTTGATGTTGCTATACATCCCCAGAAAGTTTGCATACCTCATTTAGACTCAAAGTTTGTATGTCTCGTACATAAAAATTAAGACCGAGTGGTCATACATCTAAGTTAGTGACACGTTTGACTTTCTCTTGAATATTTTATTAGCCTTGGGACTCCCTATATATATTATGCCTACCAACACATCAAACTAAAACAAAGTATAACCCTTAGAATTTTAGGTGCATTATGTGTGAATGCCTAAACACTTAGAGTTTGTAACGACTGTGCTAATTTTCGTCACTTTGATCCTATGTATCTAAGACTTAACTCTTTTTCTGATATTCTCTCTTTTTTTTTTTTAATTTTCTATGGTTTTCTCTCTTTTTTCTTTTGTTTTTTTTTTCATAAGAAATAGCAAGAAAATAAAATAACCTACTAATTTACTAAAAATAGAAACTATCCTATATTAGCAAACTTACTATAAAACGAAAGAAAGACTACAACTATAAAAGAAAATAAAACTTCTACTATGGTCAATTTACTCTGGGTTGCGCATTCCATTTAGTTGAATCAAATATTCAAACTGTGACTTATCAAAGGCTTTGGTAAATAAATCAGCATTATTATCGTCCGTTGCCACTTTTACCAATTTCATTAAGTTCTTTTCAGCACAATCACGAATAAAATGATGCCTTATGTCTATGTGCTTTGTTTTATTGTGTTTAACTGGATTATTTGTTATAGCAATTGTAGATTGGTTATCTATCCTAATGGGAGTTTGAGTGTAAGCCAAACCGTAATCCCGCAATTGTTGTTGTATCCACAGAACTTGTGAGCAGCAACTACCAGCAGCAACATACTCGGCCTCGCACATTGACACGGCTACCGACGTCTGTTTCTTGCATTGCCAGGAAACCAGTCTCCCTCCTAGGAATTGACAACCTCCAGTTGTTGATTTGCGCGTCAAGCTGCATCCTCCGTAGTCTGAATCAGTGAACGCCTCCAAATCTAGATCTCCCTCCGCGTGATACCAAAGTCCCAGCTTCGGTTTCGACTTGAGGTATCGTAGAATCCGCTTCACAGCTTTCATGTGCACCTCCTTCCGATTAGCTTGAAACCTAGCACAAATACACACAGCAAACATGATGTCAGGTCTTGAAGCAGTTAAATACATAAGTGATCCAATCATGGCCCGATATAACGTCGGATCCACATGGGTATCACTTTCAGTACCCGGTCCGAGATTGTGATTCACTTGAATCGGCGTGCTGAAATGAGCTGTCAGTTTCGTCCCTTCCATCCCAAAGCGTTCTAATATGTCGTAGACATACTTCGTCTGATGGATAAACATGCCTTCCTTCTTCTGGTCAACTTGCAACCTCAAAAAGAAATTCAACTCACCCATTGCACTCATCTCGAATTTTGACTTCATCACCTTCTCAAAATCCTTGCACATTTGTTCGTCTGATGATCCAAAGATGATATCGTCGACGTACACTTGTACCAAGATGAAGTGTTCTCCCTTTCGCTTAACGAACAGCGTACTATCTATCCTACCGCTTTCAAACCCGTTCTCTAACAGATGGTTGGATAAAGTCTCGTACCACGCCCTTGGTGTAAGGTCTACTACTGCAAGATCTATCTAGACGTGGATCCGTGAACGAGTGCGGAATCCTCGTTGACGGTTAGACGGACAACTCTCAACCAACGGAACACGGAGACTATTAGACGCTGAACGAACGACACACGAACGATCCTACGTACTAATTCTCCCCGAAACGGCACTCACCTAGCTGATAAACTCGAGATCGCCTCTTGCTTAATTCCTCACGAATTCTGCAAAAAGTCTCCTAATTATTCGAGTCTATCCCTAATTATAGACCCTGATTCGAGTCTGTTGTGGGCCAACCTCGAATCTGGCCCAAGGCCCATTCGAGTCTGTCCATATTGACAGTCTCGAATCTATGGTTACATTCGAATCTATCACAGATTCGAATGTCAACCCATATATAATTCGAATCTAGCCTTTTACATAAACAACTAAGTGTTGAACCTTACGTTATTACTTATGATTGAATTTATCTTTGTACTTTATGTTTGAACTTCTTGTAATACGTTACATCAAGTTCAAACATACAAACACTAATAAATATCAACCATATATAAACATATATATCACACACTTGCTAAAATCACAATGTAGGATCACTTAGACTGCTGTCGTCACACAGGATGTACCAACAGACTCCCCCTTGACGATAGCTTCTAATAATTCACACATTTGATTTAAGAACTTGGTTTATTTATTGATTCAAAACACTACCAGCATACAGACCTTTCTCGACGCATACCTTGACCACATTTTCATACTTACTAGCCTCAGTATCCATATGTGCGTCACTGGAAATCTTACAATTATACAAAATCTGCAGATCTTCTTTAGATAGGTTTACCAGGTGAAGCGGGTCATAGACTCTAAGAATAACATTTTCTTCTAAGTCTTCCATAACCGCTTCCCCAGTTTCCGTGTCAGCATACCACCACTTCAGATTCTTCAGAATATTTTGTGGCATTGGCTTGAGAGGAACCCTCCTAAGACATCTAGCCGGCTTGTAGTGAATCCTCATCCAAGGTCGTCCAGTTAGAGGATCAATACGTGACGGATCCTCTACTCTTCTCCCGACCCTTGGATTCAAACGTTCGAACTTCCTTGATCTCCCTTCCTTTCTTATGATTCTTTCGATTACGCTCGCGTAGGGATCATTGCCAATGTTTATAAGATCTTTCCAAGCTAGCGCAGTGATTTCGATTTTTGGCAGGGAGTTGAACGCTTTTAACGTTCGCCTCATGTACTGAAGCCCGTCTTTTCTCTTTATTATAAATAGCTGCAGATCTCTGTCAAAGAACCAGCTTAAAATTCGCTCAGACAGCTTCCCAGTACCTAGAACTCTCATTGTCTTTTTAATTGCTGCTTCTTTCTCTTCAGCCCTGAACCATAGCTTTCGTTTTTCTTCATTAGTTAGCTCTCTTGCAGGTTCTTCTGTCGATGGCTGAGGATTCAATGCAACATTAACTATATCTGCATCGACAATTTTATTTCCATCAATCATGTAAGTATCAGTGATAGGATTCTGCTGCACCACTATCTCGTCAGCTTCATCATCCTCATCAGCAAGTACTTCATCATCCGACCGCCAGTCGACTATCTCCTCTGGCACAAACTCCCCTTCTTCCAGCTCTTCATCTTCGTTATCAAAACCTACATCCAGTGGATCAGCTTCAAGATCCATGAGCGCTTCAATCATCTCGCTGATCTCAAAGTCTGTAGGCTGGTTAGATGAACTGGCCTCACCTCTTTCTCCTTCGCCTTGACTAGGCTCCCCCTCAACTTGTGTAACTTGAGCTGCAGGAAAATCTATAGACTCAAACTCTTTATTCGCACCGGGATCATCGCCTTCATTATCATCTCTTCTCTGCACCTCCTGATCTCGGCACGATGTCTCCCCCTGAGCCTGTAAATTTTTCATTAACTGCTCAATTAGGGAGCGCATCGACCTTATCTCAGCCGCCTGATCGCAAACAAAAGTTTTGATTTCTACGTTCTCTTCCTGGACTTGCTCCACAATCTTCTTCAAATCGGCATTTTCTTTATCAAGATTTGCATTATGAGTCTGAATTTCTCCGATCGCCTTGGTTAGGCTTAAGATTTGGACATTCTGGAAGTCAACGCGAGCTTTAAGCTGCAGAAACCTTTGATTGTCAGTGTATGTGGTCGAGGCAGATGGAATGGACTGTATAGGAGTAGGAATGAACGGTGATGGTATATACGGTTCATCTTGAGGTGGTGGTGGTGGTGGAGTGGTGGTTTGAGGTTCTTGATGTTGTGGAATTTCTGGTTGATCTACAGGAGCTGAAGATGATCCTTGCATGAACCTGTGACGTTTGGCCCGTTGCCTTGTCACTAGTTGAGGAACTTCCTCTTCTTCAAAATCAGACTCTTCCAATTCCCTGTTCACGCGCCTCCTCGAACCACCCTCATTTATAATCAATCTCGAACCATAAGTTCCAATTTGAATATCTGGAACTGCAGCTGCCGGAACGTCCGCGGATTCTGAGTCGGATTCCGAGGATGTTAATCCGTCATCTGCCCCTTCTGGCTCGTATTCCTCCACATCTCTAAATACATCATCTGTATCTACTGGGGGACTAAGCAGCTCATCCACTAATGCTGCTGCCACATCTTCATTGGCATGTGGACCAGATGCCCATATTTCTTCCAAGGTTTGAGCAATCTGCTCAGATTCAGGAATGGCACTTGAAGGCCCTGCTTCCTGTGCTTGGGGCTGTTCGCTCGTAGAAGGCCTGGAAGCCTGGATTTGACTCGCGGCTGGTCTTTGTCGGCGTCTTGGGTCACGCGGCCGAGCACGAGGCTGTTGTTGCTGTTGATGTTGTTGCTGTTGTTGTCGTTGTGGAAACTCAACGACCCCTGCCCAGTTGGCAACTTCCAGGGCTTGAAAATCCCTATCCACTATAGCTCCGAACAATGGACGAGCAACAGGAACAACCAATCTTCCTCGGTGTGAGGAACAATCAGCGAAAATCCGTTTGTCCATAATGTTAACACTCAGAGAATCATTTGACGGCGGCAAGTCTGGCAAGAAATGCCTTATCAGCATCATAATGAACCTTGGGTACAACAAGAATCGTTACCTTTCTGGAGCCGTAATTTGATGAACGAACTCCGAGAAGAACATCTGCGAAAAGCTGAACTTCCGATTATATACCAATGCAATAACTCCAGATTGGATCTTTGATACTATGTAATCAAAGCCAGCTTTCTTTGGCGCAAAACAGACCATGAATACGTGCACCAGGAATCTCCATTGCCCAATCAGGCCACTCTTCATGTATGACGACTTTGTCACATCTAAACTGTAGCCTATTCTCAGAAAAGCAGTCTGCCTAATACTTAATGGAAAGTCAATAGGCCCATCTTCTTGTTCTTGAGAACCCAACTGTAGCACTTGGCGCAACATATCTGCTGAGAAGACTAGAGGCTGGCCAGCGATTCTGGTTCTGATAACTGTCGGGGTGACAGTACAGTCCACCTGTAAATGATCGTAAAACTGGCGTACATACGAAATTACAATTGGAATGTTATGATACAAAGCATAGCTAATCCTAGACGCGGCTAGGAAGTCCAAAACTTCACGAAAACCCTGCGCCTCAGGGATATTATTATCTGGATTAAGGACCATATTATGCTTCGGGACAAAAGCGCAAACTGCCATATCTGCACAATAAATAAAACTGTTAGACTCATTAAAAATCAATAAACTTGTTTAAATTCAAAATTTGTTTTATTTTGTACTTGATTAAATACAAAATCTAACACAATTAAATTTCCACAAGTTTAATAAAATTTAAATTAAACAAAGTAAATAAAGTACAGATTCGAAAGTAACAGATTCGAATTGTCCATATTCGAGTGTAATGGACAGATTCGAAGAGTCCCTTTTCGAGTCTAATGGACAGATTCGAATATCATGGTCATCTCGAATCTAATGACAGATTCGACAAACCCATGAACAGATTCGAAGGTCCAGGAATAGACTCGAAGCCCCGACGGTTGATTCTTCAACAAAAACCCACGATTTTAACCATTTTGAACTTGGTAAATCACATACATTAGTTCAACTAGGTTCTAATCAATGATTTATGCCCTTAATTTGATATTTTATAGGTCCAAACTTAGTTATTTAGCATAAACCCTATTTTGACCCATAAAACTTCAAAATTTGATGTTTTAGCCTAAAATTGTGTATAAAACTATACAAATCTTGTACAATCCGGTAGATTATACCTAGAAGTGTCTGTAGAATCGAACACAACGTCTTCAAAGTCGACAAAATGTCGTTTAGGAGAGAAACGGTAGACTCGAGAACAGATTCGAAATCTCCAATATAGATTCGAGAGTATAGATTCGAAAACAGTAAGTATTAAATGACTTCACTGTTGACCTATTTATACAACCAACCTTCGAGTCTAAGTGTAGATTTCGAATCTACTGACAGATTCGAAGTCTTACTGCTTCGAGTCTGTCTTAGAATCGAAACCACCAATACTTAGAAAAATTTTCGAAAATTTTGAAATAAATTCAACTTTTCCAACTTTTTTTTTCTACGGTATCGTGTAACCAGATAAACTATGCCAATTCTTTTACCCTAAGCTCAAGATAGTTCACGCATTGTTTATTTTATCCAACTTTGAATGCACCCTCAGTAACTTTTGACCTTTTACCTAAGTAAAAATGAAACTAAACTAAAATGAAATAAAATAAACTAAGGTAAAAATAAAATAAAATAAAGTAAAATAAAATTTTGACCAAAAAATTTAATCTACACTTAAGAAAAATTTACAATCTAAGCTAAATACTTAACAACATATTTTTGATGAGTATAGTCTAAGAAAGGTTCAATCAGATAGCGATGTCTGATACTAACTTTCAGTACTTAAACTTTCACACTTAGGAATTTTTATTCCTTTGTTTGTTTGTCGTGACATACCTATTTAGCCGATTGTTGGTATTTTGCCCCTTTTAAACATTCTACATTTCGGAATATCCCTTGGCCTTTTTATTTATCAGGAAATTATCTTACGTGACGCAGACATAGACATACTTTTATGATCAAGGCACACAGACAAAGATTCTAACTTGTTGGTATTTGCAAACTTTCTTTAAAAGACAAACATCGGACACAGGTCTGTATTTTCATACAACAAAGTGTCTTAGTTCGACTTAAGGTTTATTTTTAAAGTTAGCAGATAGCGGTGACAGGTCTGTACTGACGTACAACAAAGCGACATGTCTGCTAACCCGAATCTAAACAGAGACAACAGGTCTGTACTTACGTACAACAGAGTTGCATGTTTTCGACTCTCAGTTTTATATGATTTTTCTATTCATTCCATTTTAAGATGTATTTGATGTTTCCATACATCCCCAGAAAGTTTGCATACCTCATTTAGACTCAAAGTTTGTATGTCTTGTACATAAAAATTAAGACCGATTGGTCGTACATCTAAGTTAGTGACACGCTTGACTTTTTCTAGAATATTTTATTAGCCTTGAGATTCCCTATATGTATTATGCCTACCAACACATCAAACTAAATAAAGTATAACACTTAGAGTTTAGCTGCATTATGTGTGAAAGCCTAAACACTTAGAGTCTGTAACGACTGTGCTAATTTTCGTCACTTTGAACCTATGAATCTAAGACTTAACTCCCTTTCTGATATTCTCTTTTTTTGTATTTTTGTAATTTTCTCTCTATTTTCTTTTGTTTTTCATAAGAAAAAGCAGTAAAATAAGCTAACCTACTGACTTACTAAAAATAGAAACTTACTAAAATTAGAAACTTACTAAAACTAGAAACTTTCCTAAATTAGCAGACTACTGTAAAGAAAGAAATACTACGACTCTAAAAGAAAATAAACTTACTACTACTAAGGTCAAATTACTCTGGGTTGCGCATTCCATTCAGTTGAATTAAATACTCAAACCGTGACTTATCAAACGCTTTGGTAAATAAATCTGCATTATTATCTTCAGTTGCCACCTTTACCAGTTTGATTAAGTTCTTTTCAGCACAATCACGAATAAAATGATGCCTTATGTCTATGTGCTTTGTTTTACTGTGTTTAACTGGATTATTAGTTATAGCAATTGTAGATTGATTGTCTATCCTAATAGGAGTTTGAGTGTAAGCCAAACCGTAATCCCGCAATTGTTGTTGTATCCACAGAACCTGTGAGCAGCAACTACCAGCAGCAACATACTCGGCCTCGCACGTCGACACGGCTACCGATGTTTGTTTCTTGCATTGCCAGGATACCAATCTCCCTCCTAGGAACTGACAACCTCCAGTCGTTGATTTGCGCGTCAAGCTGCATCCTCCGTAGTCCGAATCTGTGAACGCCTCCAACTCTAGATCTCCCTCCGCGTGATACCAAAGTCCCAGCTTCGGTTTCGACTTGAGGTGTCGTAGAATCCGCTTCACAGCTTTCATATGCATCTCCTTCGGATTCGCTTGAAACCTAGCACAAATACACACAGCAAACATTATGTCAGGTCTTGAAGCGGTTAAATACATAAGTGACCCAATCATGGCCCGATATAAAGTCGGATCCACATCGGTATCACTTTCAGTACCCGGCCCGAGATTGTGATTCACTTGAATCGGCGTGCTGAAGTGGGCAGTCAACTTAGTTCCCTCCATCCCAAACCGTTCTAATATGTCATAGACATACTTAGTTTGATGGATAAACATCCCTTCCTTTATTTGGTCAACTTGTAACCCTAAAAAAAAATTCAACTCTCCCATAGCACTCATCTCGAACTTAGACTTCATCACCTTTTCGAAATCTTTGCACATTTGTTCGTCTGATGATCCAAAAATGATATCATCGACGTACACTTGTACCAAGATAAAGTGTTCTCCCTTCCTCTTCACAAATAGAGTACTATCTATCCTACCCCTTTCAAAACCGTTTTCTAAAAGATGGTTGGATAAAGTCTCATACCACGCCCTAGGTGCCTGATGTAATCCATAAAGAGCCTTATCTAAGCGATATACTCTATCAGGATATTTTGGATCTGTAAATCCGGGCGGTTGTTCTACATACACCAACTCCTTCACTTTCCCATACAGGAAAGCACTCTTAACGTCCAGTTGATATACCTTAAAGCCTTTGAAGGAGGCAAACGCTAAAAACAACCTAATTGCTTCTAACCTTGCTACTGGTGCAAAAACTTCGTTGTAATCGATTCCCTCCTCTTGGTTGAAACCCTTTACAACTAATCTCGCCTTGTTGCGCGTGACTATACCCCGATCGTCTCTCTTGCACTTAAAAACCCATTTGGTTCCTATTGCAATCTCCCCTCGAGGTAACGGAACTAACTCCCACACTTCTAGTTTCCTAAATTGTGAAAGTTCTTCCTGCATCGCTTCAACCCAGGAGTTGTCCTTAAGTGCCATTTGCACGTTTTTGGGCTCTACTTGCGATATAAAACACGAATATAGACATGTGTGATATGCCTCGGAGTCGTTTGCCTTGGAGTCGTTTATCATCGACAACAACACAGTGTTGTTATTTACACTACTCCGAGTCCTCACACCCTCGTTAGGATTTCCTATGATGCTATCTATTGGATGGTTCTTGTTAATCCTAGAGGTCTCTATTTCATCAACCCTTAGATTATCTCCTAAGTTGGATCCTATTTCACCTAATGGGGTAACAGGCTCAGCTTCTACATTTTCCTCCTCACGGACGTTTTCCTCAGAGTTAGAACTTGATGCTTGAGTCTGATTCTCAGTGATAGGTGCTTCTTGATCAGCAACTTCTGGAGATCCATCTACAGTCGCAGTAGGCTCGGATGTAGATTCGAACGTGGTCCTTGGAAAGATTTGGCCATCGTCGTTCAGATGCAACGTCGCCATGTCCTTCTCGATTGTACCTGCATTATCATCCAGAGGAATGTTAAATGACTCAAATAACTAATCATAGTCAAATATCCATTCCGGACCAGTTTGGGGTTCATGTGTATAACTTGTGACTTCAATGTTATACACAATCTCCACAGTACCAGTTGTTTTGTTAAACACCCGTTTGTTTGGTGAGTTTGGCACATAACCTAGGAAGTATCCTTCGTCAGCCTTTTCACCAAACTTCGGTTGATGTTTTGTTCTTAAAAGTGTGCATGGTACTCCAAACGCTTCGAATCCAGTTAAGTTAGGTGGCCGTTTATTCAAAATTTCATAACATGTTTTGTTCAATGATTTGACTGTAAGGAATCGGTTTAAAATGTGGCACGCGGTATTCACTGCCTCCCCCCAAAACATGGTAGGAAGCTTTGAATCCGAAAGCATAGTCCTTGCAGCCTCAATCAAAGTTCTATTTTTACGTTCGGCCATCCCATTCTGTTGAGGTTCATATGGTGCACTGAATTGATGCACTATGCCCTTTGATAGGCAATATACACCAATTACAGTGTTTTTGAATTCAGTTCCATTATCACTACGAATACATTTAACCCTAGTTCCATATGAGTTCTCCACTTGGTCCAAGAACCCGATGAGCCTTGCAGCCGTCTCGTCCTTCGTACCTAAAAAGAAAACCCAAGAAAAACGTGAGTAATCGTCGGTGATAACTAAGCAGTACCAACTACCTCCAATACTCCTTTTGTTGATTGGGCCGAAAGGGTCCATGTGCAACAGATCGAATGTTGAGGCTATGGAATTCTGCTTCTTGGACTTGTGTGTCTTCTTGTGTTGTTTGCCCTTCATGCAAGGTAGACACTTATCCTCGAACTGAAAACTTTTCATGGACACACCCTGCACCAGTCCATGCTTCGTAATGTAATTCATCTTCCTCAGGTGCAGGTGTGCCATGCGTCTGTGCCACAGTACGGACTCCGTCTCTGAAGCTTTTGATAGTAAGCAGATCGGACCCATCGAAGTATCTGGCTTGTTCATATCGAGCATGTACAAGTCATTCTTCCTTGGCGCCCGCATCAATATCCAATCTTCAGGTATTTTGAATCCAGGCTTTAGCACTAACGCCTCAGTGTCAGTAAATAACACCGAGTTCTTCTTATCACAGATTTGAGAGACACTAATGAGATTATCAACCAGTTTATCAACGTGATAAACTTGATCCAAAGTAATCGTCCCATTAGTGACTTCTCCAGTTCCAGTGATATTTCCACCCTTGTTACCCGCGAATGATACAAATCCCCTATTACCCCCTTTGAAGTCTGTGAGAAGACTTCTTTCCCCCGTCATGTGCCTGGAGCAACCACTGTCGACGAACCACTTGTTGTTTGGACCGGTAGTTATCTCCTGCACATGAAAGAAAAGAGGTTAGTTATCACGGGGAACCCAAGCCATGACTGACTTTGTAATACCATTCTCGTCCACATACGTGAACTCTTTCAAGTACCCATCTCGCCTTTCAGGGGACTTGGGCCTTTGAACTGAATTCTGTTGTGGTGCCGAGTGATTTAAGTTCACTCTCTGCCGTGGTGTAGGCATTTGTTGTGGAGCTCTGGAATAATTTCTATTATATGCCATTTCTGAGTGTGATCCTTGAGCTCTTACCGGTGCATACTGTCTAACTGGAGTATGAGACCTAACTGGAGTGTGTGACCTGCTAGGTGTGGTGCTCCTATAGACTTGTTGTGGTGCTGACCTAGATTGATTATTGACACGATTCGGTGAATTTGTCCTAATCACTTCCTTTGGTCCAACCTTAACCGGTGTGTTTTTCACAACTTGTTTGGGTGCGGCCTACACAGTTTTCTCGGTAGGTTGAGAACTACTGCTGCTCGCCACACTGGGTGTGGGCTTAACAGGTGTTGGGTTCACTGTCTTAGGGGTAACATCTGCTTTCCTAAGTGGACAGTGAGAAGCAACATGCCCTTTCTCATGACATCTAAAGCAAGACATCTTATCCATGGACTTTTTGGTTGTTCCCTTAGATCTAGGTGTCTCACTAGTGTCTACTCCCTTTGGTATATCTACAGTGTCTGTCTCTTCGACCTGGTCAGCCCATGAACTTTTCTGTTTTCCTGCAGGTGTTTCACTGGAGGAAGACACAAATTTCACTTTCTTGACCTTGACGGTTGAGTCAACCACCTTAGGTGTATTATCAACTGTAGGCTCAGGTGTCGGTTCAGGTAGGTCCTCTAAGTCTACTGACTTGTCAGTTTTCTCCTGAGGTTGAGGCACATAGTTCGCATTGAATGGTGGAGGAATTTCGTGAAAACCTAGACCTACAGGCTTCTTAGACTGTCTTTGGGCATCTAAGACTTTTCCTAGGTTTAGGCTCGAATTCCTAAACTTTTCCAGCTTGTTATTCGCCTCTGCTACCTTAACCTTGGTCTCGGCTAGCTCTATATCCTTGTCCTTAAGACTTTTAGTTAAGGCCTCTACGTGCTCATACATTAGTTCTATCCTAACACACTGCTCGCTGAGTTTGTCTTTTAGAACTACCACGTCTTGAGCATCAGCCTTAAGCTTTTCTTTTAAATCTTGCTTTATATGATTTAGGCTAGCATTTTCTATTTTTAAGTTATCATTTTGAGCAGATATGGTTTTATGTGATTCTAAGACTAGATTTAACCTATCATTAGAAGTAGCACACAAAGCACATAATTCTGAAAATAGAGAATAAGAAAGACTAACCTTAGAGTTATCAGATTCCAAGTTGGCCATCTGAGCAGCAAACTCCAGCACGGTCTGATCATTCGCCTTCTCTACCCACATCGGACTGTTGTCCCGTGTGGTCTGCTCGTCTTCGTCACAACCATTCTCAGTAACTTCAGCCATGAAAGCTCTAGCATTGGACTCAGGATGTGAACTCCAGTCATAGGTACCATCTAGCTGTCTGTCAGAAGTGACATTGGATAGTAGACCCGCTAGATTGGCTTGACCAGATGAGGAACTCGGAAGGTATCTTTGTTGGGACTGATTTTGGAATTGTCCCTGATGTTGGCTCTGTCCCTGGTATGTCTCTACCTTTGGCCTCTGGCACTCCCTTGCGAAGTGTCCTAGTCCTTGACAGTTATAGCATTTCACCTTGGACTTATCAAACCCGATCCCCTTGTTATTCATCTGCAAATTCCTTCCAGATCTCTTAATGAATCTTTTAACCCTCTGGGTCACCATGGCCAGTTGCCATTTAAGATCCATTTCCTATAAGTCATCAGGGTCGATCTGATCGTAATCTTCATCCCAAAGAGCCGGATCATTGATCTTCCCTTGAACACAATTTCCATAAGCGGCCACAAACGAAGCAAGTAGATTCAGATGCTCTTCCGCTGACTTTGCGCTCATGGGCATCTTCGAATAGCTCTGACTGGTCGATGCCTGTTGGACTTGAGGTTGCGGTTCTTCCGATCTTCCTAACCCTAAGAACGCGCGATTCAGTGAGTCTTCGGACTCTGGTGGCGATGACGTTTCTCCGGTGAAAAACGCTGTAGCACTCTTCGGTTCAGCTGTCACTGATGATTTAGATGTCTTTCCAAAATACATAGCCGGATTCTGGACTTGCTCGTAATCAGTCTCAGCCTTAATCATCTCGAAGTGATTTGCCCTCAACGTTTCCACAATGTCATCAAGTGATTGAGCATAATATTTGTCCTCATTCAGCTTAATCATTGCCACGTACATAGCCCATTTGGCTGGTAGGGCATCAAGAAGCTTGTTGTTCTTGTCAGTGTCCGAATACTCAATTCCATGACTTTCAAGTTCCGTTATCAGATGATAGAACCTTGTGATAATATCATCCAACTGTTCATCCTTAATTGCCTTGAAAATCGCAAACTGTTGGGTCAACAGCTCTGTACGCTTTCTACGCACCCGAGGATTACCTTCACACCTTTTCTGGAGAGACTCCCAAAGTTCCTTCGACGTCCTTTGAGTCCGAAATGTGTGTAAAATATCTTGAGGTAAAGCCATACGGATTATGGAGAAAGCTTTGTTTTCAGCTTCAAATAGTTTCTTGTCATCCTCTTTCATCATCTGATATGACAAGACCTTTTGACGACCTTCAACTTCAGATACTGGCGGAATGTACCCTTCATCTATGCACACCCACATGCGCATATCATTGAATCGTACAAAATCTGTAAATCTGTCCTTCCACCAGTAATAGTCCTCAACTTTCATCAGCTTAGGCGGTGCATTTGCCTTTCCAACTTCGTGATCCATCTCAAGGAATTTCTGAAGATTTGACATCTTTTCTGAAACAAATTGAATTTGAACTTAATTAATTTAATTCGAAACTGATTTAGAATAACTTATTCGAATCTAGATAGATTCGAAACTAATTAATATTAAATCTATTGAGAATAAATTCGATTAAGTCTTAAAAGTCAAGTAGATTCGAAATAATGGCAGATTCGAACAACTCCTTAGATTCGATGGTCCTTAGAATCGAAGACTCAGCAGATTCGAATGTCAGCAGAATCGAAGCACAGAATCGAAACAGTAACAGACTCGAAATAAACTCGAAACAACACAGACTCGAGATCCAATTTGAATGAAGTAACAGATTCGAAACTCTCTGAAATTGACTCGAAAGGAGCGTATTTAGGTTAGACTCGAGAATAAAGTGAAACCCTAATTACCCCTATAGATTCGAACGCCGCAAACTCGAAAAACGGCTAACACGTTGATTTTTTGACGTTTTACAGATTAAACCACTATTTTTCAAACAAAAAATAATGATTTCGATCAAAAACGTGAAAAACAACAAAGTGTTTCCCGAATATGAATTTGCTAAGCTCAAAAACACGTTTTTGAGAGCAAAACCGTCCAACTAGCGTCAAGAAACCTAGAATGTATCTGATGAACACGAAGAACACCAAGAACACTCCGTAGGCTCTGATACCACTTGTAAGGTCTACGACTGCAAGATCTATCTAGACGCGGATCCGTGAACGAGTGCGGAATCCTCGTTGACGGTTAGACGGACAACTCTCAACCAACGGAACACGGAGACTATTAGACGCTGAACGAACGACACACGAACGATCCTACGTACTAATTCTCTCCGAAACGGCACTCACCTAGCTGATAAACTCGAGATCGCCTCTTGCTTAATTCCTCACGAATTCTGCAAAAAGTCTCTTAATGATTCGAGTCTATCCCTAATTATAGACCCTGATTCGAGTCTGATGTGGGCCAAACTCGAATCTGGCCCAAGGCCCATTCGAGTCTGTCCATATTGACAGTCTCGAATCTAGCCTTCTTTCGAATCTATGGTTACATTCGAATCTATCACAGATTCGAATGTCAACCCATATATAACTCGAATCTAGCCTTTTACATAAACAACTAAGTGTTGAACCTTACGTTATACTTACGATTGAATTTATCTTTGTACTTTATGTTTGAACTTCTTGTAATACGTTACCTCAAGTTCAAACATATAAACACTAATAAATATCAACCATATATAAACATATATATCACACACTTGCTAAAATCACAATGTAGGATCACTTAGACTGCTGTCGTCACACAGGATGTACCAACAGATTTAATGGACAAATTCTTTCAAAGCTACATCTTGGCAGAAGAATCATATAGACAACATCATCTGAGGTATGTTGTACAAGAAGTGGTTCAAAAGGAGATTATTGATATGCTGAGCCTACTTAATGCTGAAGAGGTAAGTCAAAAGAAGAAGCTCAAGAATCTTAAATTGTTAGACAAGCAGAATGCTGATTTCATTAAGAAGTGGGACAGACTTCCATCCCTGGAAGATCATCTAGAGAAGAAGATATTTTGTAAAAAGTATACACCGATATCGTTTTTGAAGCTCTTTCAAGTCATAGAGCCCAACATGCCGAACCTGGTCAACTATGCCCATTTTCTTCAGACTAGAGCTCAAGCTGCACAAGATGTGAGAATAGATCATAGGATAGCTGACCTCAAAAGAATTGACAATGACCATTTTGTCAATATTATCTATCCTACTTTCATGGTTAGTCGAGCTGATGGGAAGACTTACCAATTTAATGAAGCTGGTCTGTTAAAAATTCATCTGGTTGATGTTGAAGATTTATCCGATGAATTATGCCAGAAAAAAGAGAAGAGAATTGTAGATTTGCTCTCAAAGCAATCCTTCATTTCATGCATACAAATTTGGTCTTAGTGTCAATCCTAGACTTACAAATTGGTATTGAAAGAGGAATGAGAAGGATCAATGTCACTGCGCCGAACAGACAGATCAAAGATATAGAGAAGCTAAAAGAATGTAAGTCATTCTTGATAAACATCCGATTGTCATTTACAAAGATAAAAATCAAGAGAAGAAAGCCATGCGAATGATCGAGCTAAATAAATACTCAGATACTTTACGAAAAGTTATGACAGCTCTGAAATGGATACTTGATCATGATGTGATGTGATGAGATGTTTGAAAGGTGGTGGCGTGATTCCATTTGATAGAAGATTGATTGTTGACTTTGTGTCAGAGATTGAATCCAGATTGAAAAGCCGAAGAAGAATACGAAGATTTGAAATGAAATTTTGCTTAAAAGACTGAAGACGGATTACAGTTCATAAAAGGGGGAGATTGTTGGGGTTTACAATTTTTTGTTTATGAATGTAATAGTTTAGGGGGGCTTAATGTAAATATTCAATACTTGTTGTTTACATAAATAGAAGTAGTTGTGTAACAACCTGAACTTTAATTAACGTCATTCAGCAACGATAAACATGATTAGCAATAATTAACAAGTTTAGAGTTAATTATTATGTTAAATGTAATTTTAATTACATTTATTAGCTATGTGTTTTCTTTATTAAGTTAATAAAAGTGATAAAGTGAAATTAACAAGTTTAACGTTAATTTAGTACGTTAAATGAAATTTGTACAAATTAAGTAAATTTAATTACTTAAATAGCAATGTGATTTTAGTTAAAAATAATAAAAGTTACAATCAAGTTATGAGTTTTAATTATAAAGTTTGATGATAAAATAAAAAGAAACGAAAAATAAACAACTTTTGGGGTCTAATTCATAAAAATGAAACTTGTCTTAAATTAAATCCCCAAATTGATGCATCTGCTCTTAGTAAATCAATTTCAAGCTTTTCTCTACTTCTCTCTACAAGAAAACTACGGTTTCTCATTTGAAATCCATCACAAAATTACAAGCAAATTCAAGAATCAAGTCAAGAAATCATCAAGAAACAAGGTAATTATTCTTTTGATTTGTTCTTGATGATGTGAAATTAAAACCCACGGTTCCTGAAAATTTGTATATTTCAATCTTCTTCAAACCATCAAATTGAGTATCAATTAGTGTTTCAAATATGAAATTAAACTCATGCATGCTTTGCTTATATGTTTAGTTGCTCATAATAGCATTTTGAGAGATTAAATCTAAGTTTGAAACAAAATTCTGAGAATTTTATAAGTGCTGTTATTTTTTCTATTTTTGTGGTAAAATGAAGCCCAAGATGCCCTTTGGTCTTCGGCTATAGACGAGATACATGTTTACGTGATTAAGAAATGAATTAAAGCTTCAAACACCCTTTTATTTCTACCAATTGGCTGCTGAAATCAAAAAGAAAACATAAAGATAGAAGTGCAGCAGATTGAGTATGTGTTTTGCATGCTTACCGAGACCAAAATGAAGAGTACCGAAACCATAATGGTTTCGGTAATAGTAATACCGAATGGAACAGAAACAGCAGAGACCATTACTGAAACCTTGCTTGAAATGGACAGCTACCGAGACCAAGAAAAAAAAAACCTAATACCGAAACCTCAAAGGTTTCGGTAATTCTCTTGTACTGAAACCCACTGCAGCAGCCATTTCTTTTCTGTTTTCATATAAGTACTGAAATATGTGCAGTCTTGTGTGTGATGTATGTATAAAATCAGTAACATTGGGTAAGTGTGCTGTGTTGTGCAGTGAACAAATCCAACATCCCTTCTCAATTTCATTTATAAAAATTAAGTGTTTGTGACATGTGTATGTATTATGTATGTTGACCGTATGTGATAGAAACAAGTTCAGCAGCCCTTAAATTGTTGAATTTGTGATGTATGTAGCTGTCATAACAAGAGTAACAGCAGCCTTGTCCTTTTCTTTCATAAGTCTCGTATGTTTTTGGCTCAAACCAGCAGCCTTTTTACCTTTCTTTTCTTGTGAATCTCGTATGTAATGTCCAAAACAGAAACATTACAACAGTCCACAGCCTCCAATAAAGCTAAATATAGAAGGTCTTTTTATGTATGTGTCAGGTATGCTGTGAGTATAGAAATAGATAACAGGTGCAGTAACCCATTTCTTTTATTTCATAAAAAGAGTAAAAGTGTGTGCAGAACATTCCACAGCAACCATTTCCTTTCCTTTTCCATATAAGTTCTGATATGTGTGTGTGTGTGTGTTGACTTATAAACAAAAAACAAATCAGTAACCTTTAATGTATGTGTGTAATGGGTGTGCAGTTTGTGACTGATGGACAGCAACAAACCAACCAAGATTATATCAAATATGCTTGTGAGTGTGTTATAGGTGTCTGTGGGTAACCGAAATAAGACTCAGATGTGTGCCATGTGAGTCAACAACTTTAATTATTGAACTATAAATCAGGTCTCTAATGCGTGTGTTCTGTGAATTTTGTATAGCAGCAACAAGAACAATATTCAACATATGTGCCTATTAGGAGTGTGTATAAATCTATCATGTGTGTATGATCATGGAGTAAAAATAGAATAACATGATGTGTGTAATCTATGATTGTGGACACCAAGAATATATCCATATATGTTCTAAAAATGTGGAGTCTTTTATACATAAATAAAGTGTGTGCAACTGTGATTAGGTGGACCAAATGTGAATAGCAGCCCTCAAACAACTTATAAGTACGTATTCCTTATATATAGAAGCATGTAAGTGTTTTATTTGTTGTCCTAAATTAGAAACCAAAAGAAACTACAACCAAATATATAAATTGACTATATAAATCATTTAAATGAATTTGTAACTCATATAGCTTGTTTAAGCATTTTATGTCATTAGATGCATTCATCTGAATTTAAAGTACAAATGAAATGCATAAAAGCATATAAAGTCATTAAATCGTGTCAAGTTAAATAATAAGCTTAATTGTGATTTAACAAAGTCTGAAATGATATTATAAGTCAATAAATAATGAAGTCAATACATAAGCTACAAAAAGTCAAATAATACAACAGAAATACACAAATGCGTTATGTAATGTCATAAAAACTTATGTAAATTTGATTGTCATACGATTAACAGGTTCAGCTAAATCTGAACTATGTTATAAAGCTAAAGTCAGTAAAGTCAAGCCAAAGTCAGAGATGCAAGTCAAAGCCAAAGTCTGAGCCAAAGTCAGTAAAGTGAAAGCTAAAGTCTGTAAAGTTAAATCCTGAGATAACTCAGGTGGTGGATTTAATATGCTTGCGAAAGTCAAAGTCAACAGTCATGCCTAAAACCAGTAACTGTGAGTTATAGATATAACTGTATACATGCTTGTCTTTCTGTGAGACATATTGTTGTTCTAGCTTTATTTGAAAATCCATATGCTCAGCTAGAATGTGACCTGTGCACACCTTGGTATGGTGATGCCCTGTGGATCATGATAGCTTTTAATATATCATCATTGAATACTTGTCTTTACAGTCTGAATTAGTCTTGGATATATTTTTGTTGCTATCTTGATTCATTACTTTGAATGCCAATTGCCTTGATATCAATGCTTTCATATGCTTCCGCATAATTCAAGTCTGAGAAAGTCCATGTCAGTCTGTGATTAAGTCTACTCCGATGTTTGCCCATGTTGTCTTACTGGTAGCTAGCCCAGTATGTGGTTGGCCCCCACAATTAAAAGCGTGTGCGTGGGATTAAACATCATCCGATCTTAAGTCCTATGTCTCACAATGTCTGGCTGATAGCGGCAGTCATGTCAAAATCGCGCTTAAAGTCAAAGTCAGAGCTTAAAGTCAAAAGTCAAGTCTCCGCTTAAAATTGTCATGGCATGTTAACTGTTAAATCTATAATCTCACTAAGCACCGCTTACAGTTGTTGTTGAATCTTTTTACAGGTTTAATCAAAGGAAAAGGTCCAGCTGACCCAAGTCTTTAGGATCTGCACGCTCGAATTTGAAGTCATTAGACCACTACTGAATCTGCAAATATTGATTGAAGACAATAATGGTGGTGGTTTGGGTAGATCAGTGCTATGTATTGTGATTATGTATTAGATTAGTGTCCTGGTGCCTTTTGTAGTTTACTTTTAAACTTATTGTAAATTAATCCTAATTTCTGTAATGACTTAATTTCGCATTTTATTAATTCTATCTTAGTTGTGATTGATGCTGTATTGCTCCTTGGGACCTAGTCATTCAAGACTGCCCCGTAAGGGAAGGTCTTGACAGGATGGTATCAGAGCGATAGTTTGAGTGAATCAAGTATTATGAAAGCAATACTTGGTCTCAAACTTAAGCAATACATAAAGTGTCAATCATGCTAGGTGGCTTGAACTGAGATAGGACGTACAGATTGTTAGGATGGGGAAAAGGGTACATAGTCACTAAGTCTATTAAACTGAAAGTCACTTGAATTTTATTTTTCAGTAAGAATGTCTGGACAAGGAGGAATTCCTGATAATGTCACGCCTCAACAACTATTTGAGATGATACAACAACTGTTAGCACAACAAAATGAACAACAAGTCAAATTAATCCAAGAACAATTTCAGGCACGTGATGAGGCTGAAGCAAAGCGTAAGGCTGATAAAAAGAACAAAAGAAAGGATAAGCAAACCTATAATGATAAGTCTGACTCAGATAACTCCAATGAAAATGTCCACACTGAAAAACCAAAAGGCTGCCGATTCAAAGACATTAAGTCTAGTGGTGCCTTGACATTTGAGGGTACCGTAGACCCTATCCAAGCATTAGACTGGATTTGTCACACAGAAGAGATTTTCAATATCTCTGAGTGTTCAGATTCACAAAGAGTCAAGTATGCTACTGCTCTGTTTGTCGGAGCTGCCCGCGCATGGTGGAAGACACAGAGGAGTATCTACGGAGAGGACGTCATCCAAACACTTGAATGGGAGCAATTCCTCGACATGTTCAATGCTAAGTATTGTCCCGCGGATCAGCAAGATAGAATGGAAGTTCAATTGATGCAACTGACTCAAGGCGACAAGACGGTCGATGAATACGAGCACAAATTCTCGCGATTGTGTGGCTATTCATCTTATCAAGTAGCCACAGAAGAAAGAAAAATGAATCGTTTTCATAGAGGATTGAACCCAAAGTATCGTCAGCCGATGAGTGGTAACAAATACAAGACGTACTTAGAGATGGTGGAAGCAGCCAGACAAATTGAAAGCGAATATTTGGAGTATGGTGAACAACTAAGCGCAACTCAGATTAATCCTACATGTCCGTCTCCACCTAAGAAGCAACGATTTAGCAGATTCTTCAAGACGGGAAAGAACCAGCCTCAACAGACTGATTCGTATAGCTCTCCTCAGAAGGCTAAGTCTTACGCGATTCAATCAGAACAGCGAGTGTGCAAAAGATGTAGGAAATCACATACTGGGTTATGTAATCCAATTGATGTGATATGCTATGTTTGTAGCAAAATCGGTCATAGTAGCGAGGAATGCCCATCGAAAGGTCTTGGTTGTTCCACGTGTGGAAAAACGAGACACTTTAATTATCAATGTCCAATGAGAAGCAACAATCAATCCCTGTCGTATGCCGGAGGTTCAACAATGAAGAGCACTGCTGCAACTCCATCAGCCAAAGCACGGGCCTATCATATCACAGCCGAAGAAAGAGAGGAAATGCCAGATGCGGCCATGAGTACGTTTGCTAATTAAATACCTATCGTGCGTCATTCGGTTTTATTACAAACTGTTCAATTATCTCTACAACCCTTTCATATCGATTAACCAAGTCACTTGACTAGCATTCTGCTACCATTGATATTGAAACAGCCACAAATAAACATGATTTGCTCGTTAATAGCACAGTCTTCAATCTCGACCTCATTCCGATTCCATAGAAACATTTTAAAAATAGGATCGCTAAGGAGATCAGGAGAAAGATTTTCTATTCTTGATTTAAATTGACTTGTGATTTCAAAACAAGTCATGAGTTCAATTGTACAGCTTTGTCATCGATAGTGAATATGCGGATGACATATAGGTTGTATCAGTTGATGCTATAACATAAATGCCTTCTCTGATAAGAAATTCTACCTATAAGCTATATAGGTATCAGTGTTTGAATCATGTATGATTCAAAAGCTTTATGGAAACCTAGAATGACTCTTAAACACGAGCTTCTTCGTAAAGCCTATTAATCTGAAAGATTACAACATGTCTCATAATGAGGCAGATGTAGAAGTTGCTGAGTCAATGAAATTAAATAAGAAGAATGATGTTTGAACCCCATTGTCAAGCACCCAATGTCAGCATGGATTGAAATCAAATATGTCAGAGGCACAAAGCTAGAGTCAAACGAGAAATAAAGAGAACTTCATAAGAATTAAGCTATTGGTCTTGAATGACCAATGAAAGTCAATTATAAGTCTATGCACAAGTATATATGGAATTTTTATTCCATTGGTTGTCTATAAAAGTCTTGGTTGAAGCAAATAAAGTAACCCTGAACTCAGGGATTACAAAAGAAAAGTCATCTCAAGTCTGGATACTAGTCAGCGCAAACCAAAAGTCTGCTACGCGATTGATGATAATAATTTATCATCAATGAATGAAATTGATCTATAATACAGATGTGAGATTCCAAAAGCACTACAATTAGTTCAAGATCAAAAGAAAAGAGATATGAGATAACTAATATATTGAGCTGTTATTCAAAATGATATCCGAATTAATTGAAAGTTATATTGAATCTCAAAGCGTAAGTTGACACAGTAAGAAGTATAAGTGGTAAGCAGGAAACCTAATATTCTTATATTGATTGCGTAAGTCAACCGTTATAATGATAATATTGAGAAACTAGTAAATGTACTGGTTATAAAAGCCAAAGAAGCATAAATCATGAAATACAGATGGTGCTAAGTAAACACCAGAATGTTTATGTCAGATTATGGGAATACATAGATACTTTGTAATTTCCTCAGTTGCATTTATCTGAATATAGACAACTTCGGGGACGAAGTTATGCGTGGTGGAACCCATTCTGTAACAACCTGAACTTTAATTAACGTCATTCAGCAATGATAAACATGATTAGCAATAATTAACAAGTTTAGAGTTAATTATTATGTTAAATGTAATTTTAATTACATTTATTAGCTATGTGTTTTCTTTATTAAGTTAATAAAAGTGATAAAGAGAAATTAACAAGTTTAATGTTAATTTAGTACGTTAAATGAAATTTGTACAAATTAAGTAAATTTAATTACTTAAATAGCAATGTGATTTTAGTTTAAAATAATAAAAGTTACAATAAAGTTATGAGTTTTAATTATAAAGTTTGATGATAAAATAAAAAGAAACGAAAAATAAGCAACTTTTTGGGTCTAATTGATAAAAATGAAACTTGTCTTAAATTAAATCCCCAAATTGATGCATCTGCTCTTAGTAAATCAATTTCAAGCTTTTCTCTACTTCTCTCTACAAGAAAACTACGGTTTCTCATTTGAAATCCATCACAAAATTACAAGCAAATTCAAGAATCAAGTCAAGAAATCATCAAGAAACAAGGTAATTATTCTTTTGATTTGTTCTTGATGATGTGAAATTAAAACCCACGGTTCCTGAAAATTTGTATATTTCAATCTTCTTCAAACCATCAAATTGAGTATCAATTAGTGTTTCAAATATGAAATTAAACTCATGCATGCTTTGCTTATATGTTTAGTTGCTCATAATAGCATTTTGAGAGATTAAATCTAAGTTTGAAACAAAATTCTGAGAATTTTATAAGTGCTGTTATTTTTTCTGTTTTTGTGGTAAAATGAAGCCCAAGATGCCCTTTGGTCTTCGGCTATAGACCAGATACATGTTTATGTGATTAAGAAATGAATTAAAGCTTCAAACACCCTTTTATTTCTATCAATTGGCTGCTGAAATCAAAAAGAAAACATAAAGATAGAAGTGCAGCAGATTGAGTATGTGTTTTGCATGCTTACCGAGACCAAAATGAAGAGTACCGAAACCATTATGGTTTCGGTAATAGTAATACTGAATGGAACAGAAACAGCAGAGACCATTACTGAAACCTTGCTGGAAATGGACAGCTACCGAGACCAAGAAAAAAAAAAACCTAATACCGAAACCTCAAAGGTTTCGGTAATTCTCTTGTACTGAAACCCACTGCAGCAGCCATTTCTTTTATGTTTACATATAAGTACTGAAATATGTGCAGTCTTGTGTGTGATGTATGTATAAAATCAGTAACATTGGGTAATGCAGTGTTGTGCAGTGAACAAATCCAACATCCCTTCTCAATTTCATTTATAAAAATTAAGTGTTTGTGACATGTGTATGTATCATGTATGTTGACCGTATGTGACAGAAATAAGTTCAGCAGCCCTTTAATTGTTGAATTTGTGATGTATGTAGCTGTCATAACAGGAGTAACAGCAGCCTTGTCCTTTTCTTTCATAAGTCTCGTATGTTTTTGGCTCAAACCAGCAGCCTTTTTACCTTTCTTTTCTTGTGAATTTCGTATGTAATGTGCAAAACAGAAACATTACAACAGTCCACAGCCTCCAATAAAGCTAAATATAGAAGGTCTTTTTATGTATGTGTCAGGTATGCTGTGAGTATAGAAATAGATAACAGGTGCAGTAACCCATTTCTTTTATTTCATAAAAAGAGTAAAAGTGTGTGCAGAACAGTCCACAGCAACCATTTCCTTTCCTTTTCCATATAAGTTCGGATATGTGTGTGTGTGTGTGTGTGTTGACTTATAAACAAAAAACAAATCAGTAACCTTTAATGTATGTGTGTAATGGGTGTGCAGTTTGTGACTGATGGACAGCAACAAACCAACCAAGATTATATCAAATATGCTTGTGAGTGTGTTATAGGTGTCTGTGTGTAACCGAAATAAGACTCAGATGTGTGCCATGTGAGTCAACAACTTTAATTATTGAACTATAAATCAGGTCTCTAATGCGTGTGTTCTGTGAATTTTGTATAGCAGCAACAAGAACAATATTCAACATATGTGCATATTAGGAGTGTGTATAAATCTATCATGTGTGTATGATCATGGAGTAAAAATAGAATATACATGATGTGTGTAATCTATGATTGTGGACACCAAGAATATAACCATATATGTTCTAAAAATGTGCAGTCTTTTATACATAAATAAAGTGTGTGCAACTGTGATTAGGTGGACCAAATGTGAATAGCAGCCCTCAAACAACTTATAAGTACGTATTCCTTATATATAGAAGCATGTAAGTGTTTTATTTGTTGTCCTAAATTAGAAACCAAAAGAAACTACAACCAAATATATAAATTGACTATATAAATCATTTAAATGAATTTGTAACTCATATAGCTTTGTAAGGTCTACGACTGCAAGATCTATCTAGACGCGGATCCGTTAACGAGTGCGGAATCCTCGTTGACGGTTAGACGGACAACTCTCAACCAACGGAAACACGGAGACTATTAGACGCTGAACGAACGACACACGAACGATCCTACGTACTAATTCTCTCCGAAACGGGACTCACCTAGCTGATAAACTCGAGATCGCCTATTGCTTAATTCCTCACGAATTCTGCCAAAGGTCTGCTAATGATTCGAGTCTACCCCTAATTATAGACCCTGATTCGAGTCTGTTGTGGGCCAACCTCGAATCTGGCCTAAGGCCTCATTCGAATCTGTCCATCTGACAGATTCGAATCTAACCTATTCGAATCTAAGGATACATTCGAATCTATCACAGATTCGAATGTCTTCCTTTACCTATTCGAATCTAACCAATACACTTAAACACTTGAGTGATGAAACTTATGTTTTAACTTATGCTTGACATAATCTTTGACTTTTATGTTTGAACTTCTTGTAATATGTTACATCAAGTTCAAACACACAATCAATAACAGACAAACACATATTAAACATATATATCAAAACACTTGTTAATATTCAGAATATTACTTAAATCATAATGCAGATCGATTAGACTGCTATCGTCACACAGGGTGTACCAACAGACTCCCCCTTGACGATAGCTTCTAATTATTTACATTACATCAAATTTAAGTACTAGAGCTATAGATACTACTACCTGCATATAACCCTGCATCTATACAAACTTTAACTACCTTTTGGAACTTCCTGGCTTCAGATCTCCATGGTTCTGTAAAAAAGATAGGCTGATCATGAAGCTTCTTCAGGTCGTCCTTAGATAGGTTTATCAAATGCAGTGGGTCGTATACCTTCAAAATTACCTGCTCGTCTTGATCCTCCATTATAG
This sequence comes from Centrapalus pauciflorus, assembly GCA_020465985.1. NCBI lineage: Eukaryota > Viridiplantae > Streptophyta > Magnoliopsida > Asterales > Asteraceae > Centrapalus > Centrapalus pauciflorus. The sequence continues at coordinate 31,066 of JAANYP010002235.1, read as the reverse complement.
CTTCAGCAGTATCAATCTCCAGGTACCACCACTTCATGTTGCTCAAAACATTTTGTGGCATTGGCTTCATTGGCACTCTTTTCAAGCATTTGACCGGCTTATAGATCATTCTAGCCCACGGTCTTCCAGTATGAGGATCTATTCTTGATCCATCCTCGACCCTCTTGCCTGTTCTCGGCTTAAGCCTCTCAAATTTGCCTGATCGCCCTTCTTTCCTTATAATTCTTTCAATAACGCTCGCGTAGGGATCATTTCCAATATTGATCAGTTCCTTCCAGGCTAACTCTTTAACTTCAATCTTGGGTAATGAATTAAAAGCTTTCAGTGTCCGCCTCAAGTATTGAAGGCCATCTCTTCTCTTCAAAATAAACAGCTGCAGTTCTCTGTCAAAGAACCAGCTAATAATCCCTCCTGAGAAGTTTCCGGCACTTGGAATTCTCATCGTCTTCTTCATCTTCAGCTGATCTTTCTTTTCTTCCTTCTTGAACCAAAGATTTATTAGATCAGCTCTAGATGGCTCTTTTTCAGCCTCTTCAAGGTCTTTATCTTCAGTTGAGGCTACCTTGATGTAATTAATATCAATCACATTATGATCTTGGCTTTCATACAGTTCAATGATTGGTTGTGAATTGATTATTACTTCGTTAACGTGATCATCTTCATCATCTATTATTTCATCATCTGATTTCCAGTCAGCGACATCATCTGGAATAAACTCACCTTCTTCTAAATCTTCAATATCATCTTCAAAATCAAACTCCATCAGCTCTTCTTCAATATCTTTCAGCGCATCGATCATGTCGCTGTCTAAAGTCCTTAAAGAACTAGCCTCTCCTCTTTCACCTTCTGTTTGACTTGGCTCCCCCTGAGATTGAGCAGCCTGAGCAGTAGAAAAATCTACTGGCTCATCCTGTCTTTGAGAGCTGGGATCATTGCCTTGGTTATCATCTTCATCATCGTCCCTCCGCCTCTGTACTTCTTGATCACGACACGACGTCTCCCCCTGAGCCTGAAGGTTTTTCGTTAACTGCTCAATGAGGGAGCGCATCGATCTTAACTCGGCGGCCTGGTCACAGACGAATGTTTTTAGCTCAATATTCTCCTCTTGGATTGTTTCAACTGTCTTCTTCAATTCAGCATTTTCTTTATCTAAATTTGAATTATGTGCCTGAATTTCACCTATTGCCTTTGTTAGGCTCAGGATTTGGACATGTTGGAAATCCACTCGAGATTTGAGTTGAAGAAACCGCTGATTTTCAGCATAGGCGGTAGATGTGGATGGAATGGACTGAATGGGAGAAGGGTTGAATGGTGGTGGAATATATGGCTCATGAGGTTGAGGTGGTGGTGATGGTGGAGCTGAGGTTTGAGGTTGGGTTTGGGGAACTTCTGACTGACTGGCGGATGCAGAGGAAGACCCTTGCATGAACCGATGACGTTTGGCCCTTTGCCTCGTCAGTAGTGGAGCATCATCTTCTTCTTCAAAATCCGAATCTTCAGATTCCCTGGCCTCTCGCCTTCTCGAACCACCTTCATTATAATCAATCTTGAACCATAGGTTCCAATTTGAATATGAGGATCTGTCGACACTGATTCTGGAGCTTCAACTTCAATCTCCTCCATCTCTTCTGATTCTGTAGCAGATGATGACTCATCATTGCCAGTCTGCTCTGGCACATATTCGTCAACATCTCTGAAGACATCTTCTTCTCCCTCTGGAGGCTCAAGCAATTCACCCACTAATGCAGCAGCTATATCTTCATTTGCATGTGGACCCGCCTCCCAAATTTCATTTAGTGTTTGGCACAATTGATCAGCTTCATTTGGGACAGATGACGGCCCGGCTTCCTGCATTTCTGGTTGCTGACTCGTAGAAGGCCTAGACTCCTGAGTCTGACTTGCAGTATCTCTCTGTCTTCGCCTTGGATCTCGGGGACGAACACGAGGCTGTTGTACTGGACGTTGCTGTTGTTGTTGTGGTTGTTGTTGTTGCTAACGAGGCTGAACTTCTACTTCACATGCCCAGTTGGCATTATCAGGTGCCACAAAGTTCCTGTCTAAGACAGCTCCAAACAACGGACGAGCAACAGGAACAGCCAATCTTCCTCGGTGTGAGGAACAATCAGCAAATATGTGTTTCTCCATTACATTCACGCTCAAAGAATCATTTGATTGTGGCAGACTTGGCAAAAAGTGGCGTATCAACATCATCACGAACCTCGGATACAAAAGGAACCTTTCTCTCTCAGGAGCCGTGATTTGATGGATAAATTCCGAGAAAATCAGCTGCGAGAAACTAAACTTCTTATTGTATACCATCGCGATCATTGCTGATTGGATTTTTGATACTATATAATCAAAACCAGCTTTCTTAGGCGCAAAACAGATCATAAACACATGGACCAAGAAACGCCATTGTCCTATCAACCCGCTTTTCATATATGAAGATTTTGTAACGTCCAAGCTGTATCCCATTCTCAAAAAGCTGCTTGCCTAATACTTAAAGGAAAGTCTGTAGGCCCGTCTTCTTGTTCTAGGGAACCCAACTGCAGCACTTGTCTCAAAATATCAGCGGAGAAAACTAAAGGTTGTCCGGCAATTCTAGTTCTTAACACTGTCGGGGTGACAGTGCAGTCCACCTGCAAGTGATCGTAAAATTGACGTACATAGGATATCACAATCGGAATGTTTTCATACAACACATAACTTATTCTAGATTCCGCCAGAAAATCTAAAACTTCTCGAAATCCCTGCGCCTCAGGGATGTTATGGGCAGGATTCAGTACCATATTGTGCTTGGGAACAAAAGCACGAAGCGCCATATCTGCACAATACATAAAATTGTTAGACTTATTAAAAATCAATAAACTTGTTTAAATTCAAATTTGTTTTATCTTGTATTTGATTAAATACAAAATCTAACACAATTAAATTTCCACAAGTTTAATAAAATTTAAATTCAACAAAATAAATGAAGTACAGATTCGAGAGTAACAGATTCGAAGTGCCCATATTCGAATGTAATGGACAGATTCGAATATACCCTATTCGAGTCTGATGGACAGATTCGAATATCTGGTCATCTCGAATCTATTGATAGATTCGAGAAACCCATGATCAGATTCGAATGTCCATTATCAGATTCGAAAGGCCGACACCCCTTTTTCAACAAAAATCCAAGATTTTAACCATTTTGAACTAGGTAAATCACATATTTTAGTTCAACTAAGTTCTAATCACTGATTTATGCCTTTAATTTGATATTTTATAGGTCCTAACTTAGTTATTTATGAATAACTCTATTTTGACCAATAAAACATCAAAATGTGATGTTTAAGCCCAAATTTGTGTATGAAACCACCAAAATCTTGTACAATCATGTTGCTTATACCTAGATTTGAAAGTAGAATCGACCACAAAAGCTTTAGAATCGACGAAATGTCGTTTAGTGGAAGTACGATAGACTCGAGATTAGATTCGAGATCGCCAGTGATAGATTCGAGAAATCAGATTCGAGAACAGTGAGAAGTAAATGCCTTCACTGTGGACCTTTATATACTAACTACCTTCGAGTCTATGTGTAGATTCGAGTCTACTGACAGATTCGAGAACTTCAAATTCGAGTCTGTCTTAGATTCGAAGCTACAAACACTTAGAAAAATTTCGGAAATTTTGAAATAATTTCAACTTTTTCCAACTATTTTCTACTGTGTAGTGTAACCAGATAGACTATGCCAAATCTTTTACCCTAAGCTCAGATATTTCACGCATTGTATATTTTATCCAACTTTGAATGCACCCTCAGTAACTTTTGACCTTTTACCTAAGTAAAAACTAAACTATACTAAAATAAAATAAAATAAACTAAGGTAAAAATAAAATAAAATAAAATAAAATTTTGACTAAAAAATTTAATCTAGACTTAAGTTATAATAATAAATTTACAAGCTAAGCTAAATACCAAACAACATATTTTTGGTGAGTATAGTCTAAGAAAGGTTCAATCAGATAGCGATGTCCGATACTAACTTTCAGTACTTAAACTTTCACACTTAGGAATTTTTTGAATTCCTTTGATTGTTAGTCGTGACATACCCACTTAGCCGATTGTTGGTATTTTACCCTGTTAAACACTCTACATTTCGGAATATCCCTTGGCCTTTTTATTTATCAGGAAATTATCTTACGTGACTCAGACATAGACATACTTTTATGATCAAGGCACACAGACAAAATTCTAACTTGTTGGTATTTGCAAACTTTCTTTAAAAGACAAAAATCGGACACAGGTCTGTATTCTCATACAACAAAGTGTCTTAGTTCGACTTAAGGTTTAACTTTAAAGTTAGCAGATAGCGGTGACAGGTCTGTACTGACGTACAACAAAGCGACATGTCTGCTAACCCGAATCTAAACAGAGACAACAGGTCTGTACTTACGTACAACAGAGTTGCATGTTTTCGACTCTCAGTTTTTCATGATATTTCTATTCTTTCCATTTTCAGACGTATTTGATGTTGCTATACATCCCCAGAAAGTTTGCATACCTCATTAGACTCAATGTTTGTATGTCTTGTACATAAAAATTAAGACCGATTGGTCATACATCTAAGCTAGTGACACGTTTGACTTTTTCTAGAATATTTTATTAGCCTTTAGATACCCTATATGTATTATGCCTACCAACACATCAAACTAAATAAAGTATAACACTTAGGATTTAGTTGCATTATGTGTGAAAGCCTAAACACTTAGAGTCTGTAACGACGGTGCTAAATTTCGTCACTTTGAACCTATGTATCTAAGACTTAACTCCTTTTCTGATATTCTCTTTTTTTGTATTTTTGAAATTTTCTCTCCTTTTTCTTTTGTTTTTCATAGCAAAACGCATTAAACTAAGCTAATCTACTGACTTACTAAAAATAGAAACTTACCTAAATTAACCGACTACTGTAAAAAGAAAGAAATATAACAACTATAAAAGGAAATAAAATACTACTAAGGTCAATTTACTCTGGGTTGCGCATTCCATTAAGTTGAATTAAATACTCAAATCGTGACTTATCAAACGCTTTGGTAAATAAATCAGCATTATTATCTTCTGTTGCCACTTTTATCAGTTTGATCAAGTTCTTTTCAGCACAATCACGAATAAAATGATGCCTTATGTCTATGTGCTTTGTTTTACTGTGTTTAACTGGATTATTTGTTATCGCAATTGTAGATTGATTGTCTATCATAATTGGAGTTTGAGTGTAAGCCAAACCGTAATCCCGCAATTGTTGTTGTATCCACAAAACCTGTGAACAGCAACTACCAGCAGCTACATACTCAGCCTCGCACGTTGACACGGCTACCGATGTTTGTTTCTTGCATTGCCAGGATACCAGTCTCCCTCCGAGGAACTGACAACCTCCAGTCGTTGATTTGCGCGTCAAGCTGCATCCTCCGTAGTCTGAATCCGTGAACGCCTCCAACTCTAGATCTCCCTCCGCGTGATACCAAAGTCCCAGCTTCGGTTTCGACTTGAGGTATCGTAGAATCCGCTTCACAGCTTTCATATGCATCTCCTTCGGATTCGCTTGAAACCTAGCACAGATACACACAGCAAACATAATATCAGGTCTTGAAGCAGTTAGATACATAAGTGACCCAATCATGGCCCGATATAAAGTCGGATCCACATTGGTATCACCATCAGTACCCGGCCCGAGATTGTGATTCACTTGAATCGGCGTGCTGAAGTGGGCAGTCAACTTTGTTCCTTCCATCCCAAACCGTTCCAATATGTCATAGACATACTTGGTCTGATGGATAAACATGCCTTCCTTCTTCTGGTCAACTTGTAACCCCAAAAAGAAATTCAACTCCCCCATAGCACTCATCTCGAACTTAGACTTCATAACCTTCTCGAAATCTTTGCACATCTGTTCGTCTGATGATCCAAAAATGATATCATCTACGTACACTTGTACCAAGATAAAATGATCTCCCTTTCTCTTCACAAAAAGAGTACTATCTATCCTACCCCTCTCAAAGCCATTTTCTAAAAGATGGTTGGATAGAGTCTCATACCATGCCCTAGGTGCCTGATGTAATCCATAAAGAGCCTTATCTAATCGATATACTCTATCAGGATATTTAGGATCTGTAAACCCGGGCGGCTGTTCTACATACACCAACTCCTTCACTTTCCCATATAGGAAAGCACTCTTAACATCCAGTTGATATACCTTAAATCCTTTGAAGGAGGCAAAAGCTAAAAACAACCTAATTGCTTCTAACCTTGCTACTGGTGCAAACACTTCGTTGTAATCGATTCCCTCCTCTTGGTTGAAACCCTTTACAACTAATCTCGCCTTGTTGCGCGTGACTATACCCCGATCGTCTCTCTTGCACTTAAAAACCCATTTGGTTCCTATTGCAATCTCCCCTCGAGGTAACGGAACTAACTCCCACACTTCTAGTTTCCTAAATTGTGAAAGTTCTTCCTGCATCGCTTCAACCCAGGAGTTGTCCTTAAGTGCCATTTGCACATTTTTGGGCTCTACTTGCGATATGAAACACGAATATAGACAAGTGTGATATGCCTCGGAGTCGTTTATCATCGACAACAACACAGTGTTGTTATTTACACTACTCCGAGTCCTCACACCCTCGTTAGGATTTCCTATGATGCTATCTATAGGATGGTTCTTGTTAATCCTAGAGGTCTCTATTTCGTCTACCCTTAGATTATCTCCTAAGTTGGATCCTATTTCACCTAAAGGGGGAACAGGCTCAGCTTCCACATTCTCTTCCTCACGGACGTTTTCCTCAGAGGCAGAACTTGATGCTTGAGTCTGATTCTCAGTGTTAGGTTCTTCTGGATTAGCAACTTCTGGAGACCCATCTACAGTCGCAGTAGGCTCGGACGTAGATTCGAACGTGGTCCTTGGAAAAATATGGCCATCGTCATTTAGGTGCAACGTCGCCATGTCTTTATCGATTGTACCTGCAGTATCATCCAAAGGAATGTTAAATGACTCAAATAACTTATCATAGTCAAATATCCATTCCGGACCAGTTTGGGGTTCATGTGTATAACTTGTGACTTCAATATTATACACAATCTCCACAGTACCACTCTTTTTGTTAAAAACCCGTTTGTTTGGTGAGTTTGGCACATAACCTAGGAAGTATCCTTCGTCAGCCTTTTCACCAAACTTCGGTTGATGTTTTGTTCTTAAAAGTGTACATGGTACTCCAAACGTTTCGAATCCAGTTAAGTTAGGTGGCCTTTTATTCAAAATTTCATAACATGTTTTGTTCAATGATTTGACTGTAAGGACTCTATTTAAAATATGGCACGCGGTATTCACTGCCTCCCCCCAAAACATGGTAGGAAGCTTTGAATCCGAAAGCATGGTCCTTGCAGCCTCAATCAATGTTCTGTTTTTACGTTCGGCCACCCCATTCTGTTGAGGTTCATATGGTGCACTGAATTGATGCACGATGCCCTTTGATAGGCAATATACACCAATTACAGAGTTTTTAAATTCAGTCCCATTATCACTACGAATATGTTTAACCCTTGTTCCGTAGGAGTTCTCCACTTGGTCTAAGAACCCGATGAGCTTTGCAGCCGTCTCGTCCTTCGTACCTAAAAAGAAAACCCATGAAAACCGTGAGTAATCGTCAGTGATAACTAAGCAAAACCAACTACCTCCTATACTCCTTTTGTTGATAGGGCCGAAAAGGTCCATATGCAACAAATCGAATGTCGAGGTTATGGAGTTCAGCTTCTTGGACTTGTGTGTCTTTTTATGTTGCTTGCCCTTCATGCACGGTAGACACTTGTCTTCAAATTGAAAGCTCTTCAGAGGCACACCTTGCACCAAACCATTCTTCGTTATGTAGTTCATTTTCCTTAGGTGCAAGTGAGCCATGCGTCTGTGCCACAAAACCGATTCCGTCTCCGAAGCTTTTGATAGTAAGCAGATCGGACCCATCGAATTATCTGGCTTGTTCATGTCGAGCATGTACAAGTCATTCTTCCTTGGAGCCCGCATCAATATCCAATCTTCAGGTATCTTGAATCCCGGCTTGAGCACTAACGCCTCAGTGTCAGTAAATAACACCGAGTTCTTCTTATCACAGATTTGAGATACACTAATGAGATTATGAACCAGTTTATCAACGTGATAAACTTGATCCAATGTAATCGTCCCATTAGTGACTTCTCCAGTTCCAGTGATATTTCCTCCTTTGTTGCCAGCGAATGATACAAATCCCCTATTACCCCCTTGAAGTCTGTGAGAAGACTTCTTTCCCCCGTCATATGCCTGGAGCAACCACTGTCGACGAACCACTTGTTGTTTGGACCGGTAGTTATCTCCTGCACATGAAAGAAAAATAGGTTAGTTATCACGGGGAACCCAAGCCATGACTGACTTGGTAATACCATTCTCGTCCACATACTTGAACTCTTTCAAGTACCCATCTCGCCTTTCAGGTGACTTGGGCCTTTGAACTGAATTCTGTTGTGGTGCTGAGTGATTTAGATTCACTCTTTGCCTTTGAGTAGGCATTTGTTGTGGTGCTCTAGAATAAGTCTTATTATAATGCATTTCAGACTGTGATCCCTGAGCTTTTACCGGAACATATTGTCTAACAGGAGTATGTGACCTAACTGGAGTGTGTGACCTGCTAGGTGTGGTGCTTCTATAGACTTGTTGAGGTGCTGACCTAGATTGATTAATGACACGATTCGGTGAATTTGTCCTAACCACTTCTTTTGGTCCAACCTTAACCGGTGTTTGTTTCACAACAGGTTTTGGTGCGGCCTGCACAGTTTTCTCGGTACTCTGAGAACTACTCGTGCTCGCCACAGTTGGTGAGGGCTTAACAGGTGTTGGGTTCACTGTCTTAGGGGTAACATCAGCTTTCCTATTTGGACAGTGAGAAGAAACGTGCCCTTTCTCGTGACATCTAAAGCAAGACATCTTATCCATGGACTTTTTGGTTGGTCCCTTAGATCTAGGTGTCTCACTGGTGTCTACTTCCTTTGGTACATCTATTGTGTCTGACTCTTCGACCTGGTCAGCCCATGAAATCTTCTGTTTTCCTGCAGGTGTTTCACTTGAGGAAGACACAAATTTCACTTTCTTGACCTTGACATTTGAGTCAGTCACCTTAGGTGTATTTTCAACTTTAGGCTCAGGTGTCGGTTCAGGTAGGTCCTCTGAGTCTACTGAGTTGTCAGTTTTCTCCTGAGGCTGAGGCACATAGTTTGCATTGAAAGGTGGAGGAATTTCGTGAAAACCTAGACCTACAGGCTTCTTAGACTGTCTTTGGGCATCTAAGACTTTTCCTAGGTTTAGGCTCGAATTCCTAAACTTTTCCAGCTTGCTATTTGCCTCGGCTACCTTAACCTTGGTCTCGGCTAGCTCTATGTCCTTGTCTTTCAGACTTTTGGTCAAGGCTTCTACGTGCTCATACATAAGTTCTATTCTAACACACTGCTCACTCAGTTTGTCTTTTAGAACGATTACATCTTGAGCATCAGCCTTAAGTTTTTCCTTTAAATCTTGTTTTATGTCATTTAGGCTAGCATTTTCTATTTTTAAGTTTTCATTTTGAGCAGCTATGGTCTTATGTGAGTCTAAAACTAGATTTAACCTATCATTAGAACTAACACATAAAGCACATAATTCACGAAATAGAGAAATAGAAAGACTAACCTTAGAGTTATCAGATTCCACGTTGGCCATCTGAGCAGCAAACTCCAGCACGGTCTGATCATTCGCTTTCTCTACCCACATCGGACTGTTTTCCCTTGTGGTCTGCTCATCTTCAACACAACCATTCTCCGTAACTTCAGCCATGAAAGCTCTAGCATTGGACTCCGGATGTGAACTCCAGTCATAAGAACCATCTAGCTGTCTGTCAGAAGTGACATTGGATATCAGACCCGCTAGATTGGCTTGACCAGATGAAGAACTCGGAAGATATCTCTGTTGGGACTGACTTTGGTACTGTCCTTGATGCTGACTCTGCCCCTGGTATGTTTCTACCTTCGGTCTTTGACACTCCCTGGCGAAGTGTCCCAATCCCTGACAGTTGTAGCATTTCACCTTGGACTTATCAAATCCTATCCCCTTGTTGTTCATCTGCAGATTCCTCCCAGTTCTCTTTATGAATCTCTTAACCCTCTGGGTTACCATGGCCAGTTGCCATTTCAGATCCATTTCCTCTAAGTCATCAGGGTCGACCTGATCGTAGTCTTCATCCCAAAGAGCCGGATCATTAATCTTCCCTTGAACGCAATTTCCGTATGCGGCCACAAACGAAGCAAGCAGATTCAGATGTTCTTCCGCCGACTTTGCGCTCATTGGCATCTTCGAATAGCTCTGACTGGTCGATGCCTGTTGGACTTGAGGTTGCGGTTCTTCCGATCTTCCTAACCCTAAGAACGCGCGATTCAGTGAGTCTTCGGACTCTGGTGGCGATGACGTTTCTCCGGTGAAAAACGCTGTAGCACTCTTCTGATCAGCTGTCACTGATGATTTTGATGTCTTTCCAAAATACATAGCCGGATTTTGGACTTGCTCGTAATCAGTCTCAGCCTTTATCATTTCGAAGTGATATGCCCTCAACGTTCCCACGATGTCATCCAGTGATTGAGCATAGTATTTATCTTCATTCAGCTTAATCATAGCCACATACATAGCCCATTTGGCCGGTAGGGCATCAAGAAGCTTGTTGTTCTTGTCTGTATCAGAATACTCAATACCATGACTTTCAAGCTCTGTTATCAGATGATAAAATCGTGTGATAATATCATCCAACTGTTCGTCCTTAAGAGCCTTGAAAATTGCAAACTGTTGGGTCAACAGCTCTGTACGCTTTCTACGTACCCGTGGATTACCCTCACACCGTTTCTGAAGAGACTCCCAAAGCTCTTTCGACGTCCTTTGAGTCCGAAATGTGTGCAAGATATCTTGAGGTAACGCCATTCGGATAATAGAGAAAGCCTTGTTTTCAGCTTCAAATAATTTCTTGTCATCTTCTTTCATCATTTGATATGACAAGACCTTTTGACGGCCTTCAACCTCAGAAACTGGTGGAATGTACCCTTCATCAATGCACACCCACATGCGCATGTCGTTGAATCGTACAAAATCCGTGAATCTATCCTTCCACCAGTAGTAATCCTCAACTTTCATCAGCTTAGGTGGTGCATTGGCCTTCCCAACTTCGTGATCCATCTCAAGGAATTTCTGAAGGTTTGACATCTTTTCTGAAAGAATTTGAATTTGAACTTAATTAATTTAATTAGAAACTGATTTAAATTAACTTATTCGAATCTAGATAGATTCGAATCTAATTAATATTTAATCTTTTGAAATTAAATTCGATTAAGTCTTAAAAGTCAAGTAGATTCGAAATAATGTCAGATTCGAGGAAGTCCCTAGATTCGAAGTGATGACAGATTCGAAGGAGTCTATAGATTCGAACACCCTTAGAATCGAAGGCACAATAGAATCGAAATTCAGCAGAATCGAAGCACAGAATCGAAACAGTATAGACTCGAAACAAACTCGAAAGTAATAACTGATTCGAAACACCACAGACTCGAAACTGACTGAAATTGACTCGATAGGAGCGTATTTTGGTTAGACTCGAAAATAAAGTAAAACCCTAATTACCCCTATAGATTCGAGCGCCGCAAACTCGAAAAAACGGCTAACACTTTGATTTTTTTTTTGACGTTTTATGGATTAAATCACTAATTTTCAAATGAAAAACAATGATTTCGACCAAAAACGTGAAAAACGACAAAGTGTTTCCCGAATATGAATTTGCTAAGCTCAAAAACACGTTTTTGAGAGAAAAACCGTCCAACTAGCGTCAAGAAACCTAGAATGTATCTGATGAACACGAAGAACACCACGAACACTCCGTAGGCTCTGATACCACTTGTAAGGTCTACCACTGACAGATCTATCTAGACGCGGACCCGTTAACGAGTGCGGAATCCTCGTTGACGGTTAGACGGACAACTCTCAACCAACGGAAACACGGAGACTATTAGACGCTGAACGAACGACACACGAACGATCCTACGTACTAATTCTCTCCGAAACGGGACTCACCTAGCTGATAAACTCGAGATCGCCTATTGCTTAATTCCTCACGAATTCTGCCAAAGGTCTGCTAATGATTCGAGTCTATCCCTAATTATAGACCCTGATTCGAGTCTGTTGTGGGCCAACCTCGAATCTGGCCTAAGGCCTCATTCGAATCTGTCCATCTGACAGATTCGAATCTAACCTATGTTCGAATCTATGGACTCATTCGAATCTATCTCAGATTCGAATGCCATCCTTAACCTATTCGAATCTAGCCAATACACTTAAACACTTAAGTGATGAAACTTATGTTTTAACTTATGCTTGACATAATCTTTGACCTTTATGTTTGAACTTCTTGTAATATGTTACATCAAGTTCAAACACACAATCAATAACAGACAAACATATATTAAAAACATATATATCAAAATACTGGTTAACTCAGAATATTACTTAAATCATAATCGATTAGACTGCTATCGTCACACAGGGTGTACCAACACTGCCAAATTCAGTTTTTCGTGTAGTTCAGATATATTGTTATTTAATTCTTGGATTTTGCTTTTAAGTTCATTTGCTTTGTCTTGCAAATCTGAAACTGCTCATAATGCTAATGCTTTATCCTTGCAAAAATCCAATACTAATGCATGTTCATTATATAGCTTGTTTTCCAAGGAATGAGCATGTTTCTTTTTAGCCTTTAAAGATTTCTCAAATTTCTTTAGCATAAAGGCCATTTGTGTTAATCTTTCTTCAAGCAAACAGGAATCATCATTTTCAGAGTCAGAATTAAATTTACCTCTGGTGTTTCTGAACTGTCTAATTTTTCTGACTCTGATTCATCCGTCTCTTTATCTTTGCTGCAGTCAGCATTTCCTGTTGCCATCATCGTGAATTCTTCAGTCACCTCCTCATCAGACTCTTCCTTGTCCTCATTTTCTTCATCCGTTAACCCAACCAATACCTCATCTTCTGCTATCATTGCTGACTCACTCATTTCTGATTCATTGAAGACTTCTGATTTTAAGCAGATATGAGCATCCTCTGACAGCTGTAGCCAATGATCATCCTCAGCCATAAGAGCTTTGCCAGCTTCTTTTTCTTTGGCTAGAAGTGCCTTCCTTAGTAATTAGAGTTTTTGACTACTGGCATTCTGCACTCTCGAGCAAAGTGTCCTGGCTTGCCACAATTGTATCATTTTTGCTCTGTTTCTTTCTTGGCTGATTTATCAGATTTGTCATATATTTCATCTTTCCTACCACTGCTTTCACCAGACTTTTCATACTTCTCTTTCTTGTCCAATTTCCGTGAGCCAGTCTTGTATCGCATTTTGTTATTGGTTGGCTTTCGATAGAATTTCTTCTGAAATGCCTTAGTGAGTAAGGCCATTTGCTTTTTCATCTATTCTATCTCTGAATCCGCGGATGAATCTGATTCAGAAAAGCTACTGCTTATGATTGCCCTTTTTCTTTCTTCAGCTTATATTTATATTTCTTTTCAGCCAATAAAGCTAAAGGGTCAACGGTCTCTTTCTCGGCTTTCTGTTTACCAGACATTTTCCTTAAAACAACATCTTAATAGTTGTTAAGGTTCTCAAAGATCATGTGGAAATCCATCTCTTCAATGTCTTTCGTCTGTTGGATGATCATCGCATACTTTTCCCATTCAGGGTTAAGTACGTTTAGAAATTTGACGTTTATGTCTAGATTGGACTTTGTAACCCCAATTCTTTTCATCTCACTCACTAGACTGACAAACCGCAAGTAAGTATTTTCTAGTAATTCTCCCTCTCGTGCGCTAAAATTCTCAAAAGTCATCAGACTGTTCCTTGCTCTATTGGTTGTTGCCCTGTCGGATCCCCTCATTAGCTTGCACACCTCATCCCATATGGATTTGGCTGTCTTCGTGTTTGTTAAGCAGGTGTAGATGTCATTAGGGATAGAAATCAGTAGCAACTTCCTTGCTGTTTTGTCCCCTAGTTTTCTTCGTTTCTGTGCCTCTGTCAGGTTTGTTACCTCAACAGTTCTTTCCGGAATTGGAGGGTTTCTATTGGGTACACCAGGGATTGTCTCTAAGAATACAGCTAGTCCGTTAGTCAAGGACTTTAGCATTTCTTCAGAGAGATCGTGGAAACTGATAAATTCCAAAAATCTTTCCCTCCACTCTACGTATTCTCCCCGGTAGAGAATTGGAGGTTTCGTCTCTGATCCCATTGCAAGCACGTCTTTTGACATGATGACTGATAGATAGGTTACTTTCCAAGATCGAATGATATTTGATTGAATATTGAAACAGTTGATCTACTTTTGAAAATTGATCAAACTTGAAAGAATGTTGAATGAAACTCGAATGAATAAGATAATCAACTCGAATGAAGAGTTGATCAACTCGATTAATGAATATGTGAAACTCGAACCAATGTATACTCAACTCGAATCTATAACAAATCAACTTGTTAGAAGAAGTAAGCAACTTGAATTAAGTAATGACAAAACTCGAATAAGTTATGACATAACTCGAATCAAGTACTAAGCAACTTGAATAAATGTGTGTTAAACTATTGACAGTGTGCAAGTCGATTAAAACAGAGTGCAACTCGATTAAAATAGTGTGTAACTCGATTAAGTCAATGTGTAACTCGATCAAGTATATGTGCAACTCGATTATGTCTATGGTAACGTTGATTAAATCCTTGTTGAAAATTCACTTGAAATTAAAGCAACTCGAATATACCTTCCTTTGAACTTGAATCAACTCGAATTGAATTGAGTTCAACTCGAATAGAATGCAAGTTCAACTCGATTGAAAGGGACTTCCAACTCGATTGAAAGACACTTCCAACTCGAATTTAAGGTAAGACAACTCGATTGAAAGGCAAGTTCAACTCCATTAACACTGAAGTCAACTCGATTTGAACTTGAATTCAACTCGATTAACCCAAGAACACAGTATTGTCCGAGTTTCTTAATTTTCCAAAACTTTCAAGTCTGAAATTCAATTTAATTTGTAAAACTGAGCTATTTTTGACCAAATTGATATCGAAGGTAGGGATTTTGATTTCAAACACTTTTTGTGAAAGAATTTCATCCAAAAACAGATCTAAATATGACTTTTTCAATGAAACAGTGAAGAACTTTCGGTTTTTCAATATTTCTGAAAAATCAACAGATCTTTTTCTGTGTTTGGTAATTCAAAACAAATTTAAGATCAATTCAATCATTTTCCTAATCACTTCCTTCGATCCAATTTTCACATCCAACAATCAATAGGATTAAAACCCTTGTTGATTTTACTGTTTTTCGAAAAAAATATTCAAGAACAGTTTTCGAAAACTTTGATTTCAATCAAAATCACCCTAAAGCTCTGATACCAATTGTGAATTCTACTTATCAATCAACAATTAAACAATACAATAAAGATTCAGATCAAGAACAACTAACCGAATAATTGTATTAACAAGAAACGATTACAGATTGGAAAATGTTGAAACTGTTGCTGTTGACCTAGGTATCCTACCACAAAATCCGTGCAATACGATTTACAATGTCAGATTTGTATTAATTACAAAGTCAAACTTCTATTTATATTATTAACAACTTTGTCCTAATTACATTTTAAACCCTAAACTTTGTTTTTCATCAACAAAATAACATTCCAACACAAACGGATGGCCAGAGTGAAAGGACGATTCAGACACTTGAAGATATGCTACACGCCTGTGTGGTTGAGTTTGGTGGAAATTGGGACACACACTTGTCATTGGTCGAGTTTTCTTATAATAACTCGTATCACTCTTCTATCGGCATGGCACCTTTCGAGGCCTTGTACGGTCGTAGGTGTCGTACCCCTTCATGTTGGTGTGAGGTTGGTGATAAACCTATTGGAGGTCCTAAACTATTATAGATTACACATGATAACATTAACATTATTAGAAATAATAGGAAGGCAGCTCAAGATAGAAAAAATAAATACGTAGATAAGAAACATAGACCGATGAAACTTGAGGTTGGAAGTATGGTTATGCTCAAAGTGTCACCTTGGAAGGGAATTATGAAATTTGGAAAGCGAGGCAAGTTTAGCCCTTGATTTATCAGTCCGTACAAGATCATCGAGCGCATTGATGAGCAAGCCTACAACTTGAGTTACCGCCAAAGTTAGCAAGAGTTCACGATGTGTTCCTGTAATTCCTATTTAAGAAGCATTCATTCAACATTCATTCATAAGATCAATAATATTATAAGCATGAAGAACACAATGAATATAATGAAGAACAATAAGAACATTCAAGTTTAGATAAACCTTAATTTCTTTCCAATTCCACGTACGTACAATGCTTTCAACAACTTATACTATGAAAACCTAAACAAACTATTTATAAGCAAACAAATTGATCTAAACTATCCATACCCATGGGTTGACCTTTTGGTCTTTTAACCCATTTACATAGAACATTGAAACCTTGCAAAATGAACAGAAAACTAAGTTTCATTTATTACAATATAAACCTTGAAACTATCACAACTCTAGATCTAACATTCTCCCCCTTTTTGATTAGCTTTCAAATCTTGGTTTCAAGTTGGTGATCAGCTTCCTTTGGTCAAAATATCGATCAAGTCGCCTGACAGTCATCCTGTACTCCAGCTTGTCTCGGACATCCTGTTGGAAGTCTCTAACACCTTGAAGTACGGCTTTAAGATCCCAGATTCTTTTCCCGAGCTTCAATGCTTCCTTAAGATTGTCGATTCTGATCATAAGCATTTTTCTGACCATGTATAATGTCCTGTCACAATATTACTCAAATTCATCTCTTCTCATCAGCGCTTTCTTTCTTTGCGATTTCAGATATACTACTCCAACCGTTGGCGATGTAAGAATTCTTGACACTGAAAAACGTTCAAGGCCTGGAGTATCCTGATTTGGTGCAAGTAGATTCACTTTTCTTTGTCTCGCCTCTAAAGCCATTTGGAAATCAAATATGATAGACAGTGTGAGATTACGGCGAAGAAACTTGATGATACAACGTTGAGCATTCATGTGAACTGGATCTCTGCTTCTTTATGTAGCAGATTTAGATATAAGAACTCAAGATCCTGCAAAAACAAGTTAGGAATGTCGGCCTCGGAGAATGTAGACATCGTTCGGTCTTCCCTTTCTACTTCAAAGATGGGATAGAATATACTCAAAAAATTATCGAACTTAATCTTTAGAACTTTGACGATAGGAGACCAGCTTCTAACAAATTCTTTACTTTTCCTTAGAGACCAAATCATTGCAACATACACCGATCTATCTCTTTGTTCCATTCCTTCCACTGACTAGATTAAATTGGCTCTGACGGTCTTTAGCTCACAAATGAACATCTTCTTATACTTCTCTTCCATGTATGGGCTTCTTACCCTTTGCTTTACCCAGTCAACGGTCTTGGCAGTTAGCCTTTCAGTGTGTCGTTCTTCTCGTTTTTAAGAGGAACTAGCACCTCCAGACGTTCTCGCTTGCAACCTTGTGATCTCTTAACTAGATTTGGGGCAACAGAGGTAAGTGATGGTACATCTGAACGCTCTTGGAAGATCGGAAATACTCTCGATTATTATGTTGGCTCGAAAGATTGATCTGGGATACCTGGAATGACTAATGGACTTTCGGAGGCTGGTTGGACTGATGGAGTTGGAGCTGGAGATGGAATTAATGATGGCACTTGGACTGGAGACGGAGACGGAAATGGTGATACTGGATCATCAGAAGGTAGCTCAAAATCAAAATCTTGTGGTTCAACCCCTTCTTCACCAGCATATTCAACTCGTAGAGACGCCTTCAGCTGAACTTTCATTGCTTCCTGTTCCTCTTCATCGGATTCAATAATGATAACTTCAGTAGGGTCAAATATCCTCAGAGGAATGACAGTTAATATCTCTTCTTGCTGCACGAATTCAGTGAAGTTCTCGGGTTCCTCCCAGACAGTAAGAGGTAGATGAGTTCCTAAGAAAGATTCCTCAAGAGGCTCAACCTGTAGTTCTGTTTCAGTTTGTTGGGGTCCGGCTTGACGAGAAGGTGCAGTTTGTTATGGACTCGGAGGAGCTGAATCTTCGAATACCATTGGAGCTTTGCCAGAAGCTCTGGCCCTTTTCTCCCCATCATGGTTATCAAGATCCTCCTGATCATCATGCTTACTTCTGGTAACCTGGGAGGCAACTTGACAGGATTCAGCAATAACTTTTAAGCGCTCCCCCATTTGAGTAACCAGGGGGTTTGCTGTTGTAGAAGATGAGGAGCCGGAGGCTTCGTTGTTCAATATTTCCAGCAGTAGGGCGTTTGTGGATGATAGATTCGATGAAACTTTAAGAAGGGAGTGGAATGCGCATTTGGCTTCATCAAGGGTGGGGGCTTGATGAACGACCGACTGCTGAGTCATAAAGTTGAACATATCACTTAATTGTTATGAGTCCGGGTGTAACTCGGGGCCACTTAGGCTCTCCGTTTGTGTCTTGGGAGACTCCAAAGAAGTCCCTTGATGGCCTGTGCTCATGGATGGCATTGATGTGGCCATGACAGGACTTCCACACATCATCACCGGCATACTTTCAGTATGCACAGCTTCGAGTGTTCCGACAATGCCGCTCAGGCATTGTGTGTGGATCGACTCGAGTGTTTTATCCAAGGATTGTTCAATATCAACGGGCGCTAGACTCGATTGTGCACGAATTGATGGCGGCCACTGGGGTTGTTGTCGTCCTTGTTCAATATCCGCGGACTCCAAATGAGCCGCAAATAGATTGTGTGCTTGATCCCCGTGATAATGTGAAACACCGGCTTGTTGAGAAACCGGTAAATGGCTGGGTGGGGTTTGTGCATGCACCACTGGCTAGTGGTGTCTATTTCAATACCAGTGCCCAACACATGAGCGCTAGTAGCAGATGTGGCAGCCCGGCTTATTTGTGGCTCGAAATCCATAGGAATTCTCCTAACTCCCCCTTGACTCTCGATAATTTCTCGCAAAGCAGTGAGAGAGCGCATTTGAGGTCGCGCGGGGGGAGTGACATCATCATCATCGTCATTATTATCGTTGTCGTCATCAGGAGAGGGAATATTTAGGGGTGATAGATGAGCAGTATGTGTTTCCTCACTTCCCTTATCTCCTGCTTCTTCATTCTCAGGCTCTCTACCCTCATTTCCCCTCTCATTTTCATTTTCTCTCTGTGCTCCCCCTAGACCTAACAACTCGAGGTTTGCTCCTTGGGCAGGCACAACCGGTCCTGGCTGTGCCATTGGAGCTTCTCTCTCTCTATATTGCCTAATAGTCTGAGAATCTTGATCTGCATAGGCTAGCAGCTCTTCTGGTATTGGCATGACTTGAATATCCGGAGGAGAGATCGGATCGTGAAAGTATTTTATTTAAAAATCTTGTATTGCGATGTAATGATCTCTGTGACGGATGTCAGGAATTTGGGTCACGCAATGGGATATGATGAGCTGAAGGAATCGCTGGGCAGAGATGAATTTTCTTGCTCGTTTGGTTCCTTTAGCCTGGATAACTTCTATTAATTCATTCCATAGGGTCCAGGCGTAGTTGTGGTGGCGATTGCAGGCCAAGCTATGAAAGATCTGGAGAATTCGGAGACTTGTGCGATCAGCTCCGGATGCTTTGACAGTGAGACAGCGGTTTAGAATGGAGTACATGTAATACAAGTGCTCCAGGAGCTTTCGGCGGATGAATTCTTAGGCTTTGTTGAAGTTGCCATCATAGCCCAGCTGCACAATTTCTCTGTAGATTTGTTCCTCTGGAAAATCGTCATCGTATACAGGGCGGCAAGGGAAGTCAGGTCGGCGAGGGAGACGGAGAATGGGGCGAAATTTGGGAAATGGGATGTCGACAGTGTGGTCCTCGATGTCACCAGTGATACAGATGTTGTCAGGGTCAGGGTGATAGGTGAGGGTATGCCAGAATTGCTGGACATAAACTTGGGGTGGACGTGGGTGGGGACGGCTGGGTAAGGCATAGGAGATTCGATGTCCCATTAAGATTTCTTCGACGACCCGGTTAGATAGTTTGGTGTCAGGGTTTTCCTCAGATTTATGGAGAAAGGCTGTGTCAATGAGGAAATTGTTGGGTTTGATGGGAAGCTACATTTGTTTCGAGAATATTCGCTCTGAGGGTCTGGGTGTTATGGCTACGGATCTGGATGTGATTTCGTCATCTGAGTTTTGGTTGGGGTTTAAGTGTTAACGGCTCGGCTGAGGTACATTTTCTCCTGATTGGGAACGAGATGCCATTGTACCTGTCAGAGAGTTTGAAAGTCAGATATGTATCATTAAGGAATGTATGACTTGTTCCGAAGTGTTTCTTGTTTTGGGCGTTTGATAGAATTAAACTGATTTGTTAAAGGGCTTCTACAGAAGACTTGTCGATAAGAGAAGTCCGCCTGTAGAACCAAAGTCTAGAAGACCAGTCCCAACTCAGATTAATTCACAAGAAACAGCCTTAAAACAGGATTTGAACCCCTGAACAAGTGAACTTTCAAGTGAGCTCAACACTTTTGAAAAAAAAACAGACTTACAAAATTTTTGGCAAACCTGCGGATGTAGTGTCATCCGAGAGTTGAAACTCTCGGATGAAACTATGAGTGGAAGTTAGGTCTTGGAAATAACTTCTAAGGCAAGATGGACCCCAACATGTGGTTGAAGTGTTATCCGCAAGTTGGAACTTGCGGATGAGCCTTTGGCCGCAGGTTTAACTTAGAAATTTCACAAACAAAGTCTTGGATGATGACTTGCGGTTGGAGTATTATCCGCGAGTTGTGACTCGCGGATGAAGCTTTGTCCGCATGTTTCACTTAGTCATTTTAGGGCCTTTTGAAAAGTTTAAACATGGAGTTTTATCCGCAAGTTGCAACTTATGGATTAACCATTGTGCCCCTTGTGACTTAGAAAGATTTGAAGTACATCATGCGGATGTTGTGTTATCCGCGAGTTGAAACTTGCGGATAAGGCATGACTTGTTTTTAACTTAGCAAAAATTTGGACCATTTGTGCGGATTATGGGTCGTCCGCGAGTTGAAACACGTGGACAAAGCATTACTCGCATGTTTAACTTAGGACTTGGAGTATCTTAATTTCCACAAACAACTTTCACTCTTGATAATTTTGATCAAAAAGCTTATATTCAAAAAGGCTTTTGGGTTTCTTAGCCACGAAGATAACAACCATTTTAGGCCTTAAAACTCTTCTAAAACCCGATTAGGTGCATGGATTCCAAAGTAAATCGGTGATAAATGTATAAAAACAACATGTGTACTCACTTTGGTGCACGAAAACGCTTTAAAACACTTCAGAATCTCGATTGATTGATGAAACAGTTGAGGCTGTTTGAACTCGTGTGTGTGTGTGTGTTCTTGAAAGTGAGAATGATGAAGATGATGAAAAGAAGAGGGTGAAAGTGAAATAGGCGGTATTTATAGAATTCGAAAAACCGGTTCCCCCAAACCCGATTGGGGAACCCGACCCAGTGCCAAAAATATCTAACCTCAAAATATCTTAATTATTTAATAAATAAAATGAAGGTGAAACAAAATAAGAAAATGTTAGAAACTTTATTTCTTGTAATTCAAGCTTGTGTAATTGTGCTTAATTGTAAATATTTATTTATACACTAAAGGGGATATTGTTAACCCTGAAATAGTGTATAATTAAATATAATAAAAGTCTAGGTTCAATTTATAATTAGGAACAGTTTACTTTGGGGGGAATCTTAATTTCCAAGACTTTAAGAGGAGTGTTTGGACAAACCCCCAAAGTAAGCTTAGGTATATAAAGTATTGTTCTCCTAGGGTTTTAGAAGACACAAAGGAGCCTCCATCTAGTGTGTGTTCTTGAGTGTGTGAAATTCCTAGAGATTGAGATCACAATTTCTCTTTTGTAATCTTCATATTCTTAATACAAATCATTTGATTATTGTGTTTGAGTGCAAAATATACTGGGAATCAAAGTTGTCAACTGGTATCAGAGCAAGAAGATTGGATTTAAACTTGAAATCTCAGATTTGTTCGTGTTCTTCACAAAAAAAGTCATGAAATTGGGCTGAAACTTCAAAAAATCACCAAAAATTCATACGATCTCCGTTTGAGCTGATTTTCGGATATGTTGTGTGAGTATATGCCAGAAACATCCTGTCAAAATTTCAGAGGCTAACTCCAAATATCGAGGGAGTAATCGCAATTTTACTATTCTGGTCATTTTCGGTTACGTTTTTGTGATTATATTTTTGATTTGAGTGATATACTTGTTGAAATGATCTGAAATTTTGCATGAATGATCTTATATATTAGATAATTTGTTCTGGAAATTTTCATGATCTAATTTGAAGTATCCAAGGAGTAATTGCATTTTTTAAATCTAATTGTTCTTCGTGTTCTTCGCAAAAATCAAAGGTTTTGCTCTTAATTCTATGTTAATATTCTGTTTTTGTTTGGTTTTCTATTCCATAATCATAAGCAATTAATCTTGTACTGATTTCGAGCATTTCTTGTTTAATAATTACAAGTTTTCTTGTTTAATCGTTGAAATTGTTAATCGGTAATTTCTTAAGTGTTATTCTCGTTTCAGTGCTTCCAGAGAGCATAACTTCAGACTGGAACCCGGACTTCAATGAGATGGTTTTCAGGTCACTTCAGACTGGAACCCAGACTTCAATATAAAGGCTTCTGATCGCTCAGTTCAGGACCCAATCTTCAAAGAAATGGCTTCTACTTACTTCCGAGTGGAACCCGTACTTCAAAGCAATGGCTTCTGCATCATGACAGATCAGAACCCGATCTTTCATGTTTAGATGGTTTCTAAACACCCAGTTTAGAACCCGTGTTTACGAGACTTCTCTGGAATTTTCTCTACTTTTATGCATATCAGTTTGAGTTTGAGTTACATTCTTGAAATTCATTCATAACGTTTTATGTTTCACTGATAGTGTTCTTATTTGCAGGGGGGGGGGGGGGGGGGGGGTTTCAGATGCGCTTTGAAGATTACATCTTAATGAAAAGTGTGTAAGCATTATGAATACTCTAAGGCACACTTTGAAATGTTTTGTTAGAACAATATGATTCTCTGATTGAATAAATTTCCACCAAGATTAATTGATCTAATCTTCGTGATGATCTTGATCTCATTCTTCCTGAGATTCTCTCAAATATTCTGATTTCTCCCACATATTCTGATTCTCTCATACATCAAGTTTCTCCATACGAGCTAATTCTTTCATGATAGTCTGATTCATTTTCAAATCTAATATCAGACTTTTGATTGAAGTTCTCTCATACAGTCTCTCAAACTTTCCAAGGTATTTCATTCAACTCTCATCCATCTTCTAGAATACCCCATGAGCTTAACCACTATATCCTTCAAGATATCATGCTGACTCCGATGATGCCCAGTATGTGTGATTAGGCATATATATATCGTTCCTATGGTCTAAACCAGAGCCGGAAGACCTACCCAAGGAGCAAACCACTTTAGTTTGTGTGAGTAAGGGTTCATAGGTCAATTAGTTGAGGAGTGTTAGTTACCACGGGGTACTAGCAGGGTCGAACATAGATAAAATGCAAATGAGAGGGTTTATCAAAAGGAGATGGGGTGCATCCTGAGCTAAAAGTGAGCTGGAGGGAGTACAGTTGAAAAATGACGAGAGCTGAGGAGTGAGAAAGGATTAAAAGAAAAGACAAATCCTACCAACACCGTGTCAGTCTGCTGGGTTTCCTACATCTGCTACCAAATTCCATGAGTTGGATTAGGTATTGAATAAGACGTCATGGACCCAGTGACGCATGCACCTAACCCCCCTAGCTACTCAGTCGTCTCTTAAAAGACTTCTGTTTCAATTCACACGGAGTTATATCACATACTCTATCGACATATCATTTGGATATTGTTGATATTGAAACAAGGAAGACATCCTCTCCGGTCTCCGACTTGTTCACAAAACCTTTGGATTTTCTATTTAAATTAAACTAACACCTAAAAAAATAAAGAAAAGTAAAATATTTTTGGGTTTTCTTTATAAATAAAGACTTAATAAAATAAACACACAAAAATAAAATATTTTTTTTCTTGGATTTTCTATAATAAATAAAAAACTTAAAGAAATAAACACACTAAATAAAAATAAGCACACCAAATAGCAACATATTTCTCCCCCTCCGAGTGTGCATAAATGAGAAATTGAAACATTTGGAGACTTACCTAGTTGCCTCCCGATAAAGTGTGACAGGGCTATTAAATTAACACAACGATTAGAATTAAATAAAATAAACACGGAACATAATTTATTAGAAAATGTAATATTTGCGAAAAGAAAATCTGTCTTTCGAGAAGGCAGATAAACTTTTCCGATATGTTGCATTTTAAAATACGTTATGTTAACAAATTCAGCATACCTAACTTGTTCACCAGAAAATTAAAGCGTTTTTCATCCAAAGGTTTTGTGAACAAGTCAGCTATCTGATTTTCAGTGTTTACGAAATGTAATTCTACGGTAACTTCTTCAGCGTGATCTTTAATAAAATGGTACCGAATATCAATGTGTTTAGCACGAGAGTGTTGTACAGGGTTACGAGTAATGGCTATTGCGATCATGGAGTCGCAATAGATTGGAATCCAACTTAGTCTGAAACCATAGTCCCGGAGTTGAGTGCGCATCCACAGCAGTTGTGAGCAGCAACTTGCGGCAACATATTCTGCTTCAGCGGTGGACAGAGAAACACTGTATTGTTTCTTCGATGCCCAACTTACCAGTTTGTCTCTGAGGAATTGAACTGGATGTGGCCCGAGGTACTCTTTCTGTCATGTTTGCAACCTGCATGATCTGCATCTGAGTAGGAAGTTAGTTCGAAACTGATTCCTTTCAGATACCAGAGACCAAGGTCAGGCATGCCTTTTAAATAACGAAAGATTCGTTTTACGGCAGCCAAATGTGACTCCTTAGGGTCGGCTTGAAATCGAGCACAAAGACAAGTAGCAAACATAATGTCCGGTCTACTGGCAGTTAAATATAATAAGGAACCGATCATTCCTCGATAAGCCGTGATGTCAGTGGATTTACCCATTGGATCGGCATCAGGCTTTGAGGAAATGGACATGGGAGTTTTCATAAACGTACAGTTTTCCATCTTAAATCTCTTTAGGAGATCATGGATGTATTTTGACTGGTTTATGAGAATCCCGTCAGGAAATTGTTTGACTTGTAATCCGAGGAAAAAGTTCATTTCCCCCATCATACTCATCTCGAACCTCGATCCCATTAATTTTGAAAATTCTTCACAAAGTGAAGGTTTTGTAGATCCGAAAATAATGTCATCTACGTAAATTTGAACAAGTAGAATGTCATTAACTTTATGTCGTATAAAAAGGGTTGTGTCGACCGTACCTTTGGAGAAGCCAGAATTTAGAAGGAATTCTGTTAGACTGTCATACCATGTCCGAGGTGCTTGTTTCAGACCATATAGAGCTTTATTGAGAGCATAGACATATGATGGTCTAGACTCATCGACAAAACCTTCAGGTTGAGAAACGTACACCTCCTTTTTCAGAATCCCGTTGAGAAACGTCGTCTTGACGTCCATCTTGTAGACCGTGAAGTCCTTGTGGGCCGCATACGCTAGTAATATACGAATAGCTTCAAGTCTGGCAACTGGGGCGAACGTCTCATCGTAGACGATTCCTTCTTGTTATCGATACCCTTTAGCCACGAGTCTAAGTTTGTTTCGGATGACAATTCCTTCTCGTCTCGTTTGTTCTTGAAAATCCATTTTGTGTCGATAATGGACCGATCCTTTGGTTGTGGGACTATCCTCCATACGCGTAGGCGTTCGAACTGATGTAGCTCGTCACGCATTGCATTCACCCAGTCTGGATCTCATAGAGCGTCGATTATGGTTGTCGGTTCGATCTTGCTTAGGAAAACAGGTTATAGGCATTCGGCATTGGTAGCTCTTCTAGTTCGAACCAGAGCGGAATTATCCCCAATGATTTGTGATTCGAGTTGGGATAATGTCCACTTGCATCAAAGTGGTACGAGGTCTTCTGCAGATTGGGGTGATTCAGATGGGGTTGAATCGGTTTGAGGAGCATCAACCGGTGTCGAAGGTTCTGAGACTATTTCCGGGCTCAGGTTAGGAATAACAGAACCGGTTGGGGATTTGGGAGAAGTTGGTGTGAAGTCAGACGGTGTGGGCTCAGGTGTGTCAAGGGTGGGTGAGCTTGGAGTGACCTCATTTGTATCTGCATTAGATTTAAGAAAAGAATTAGTACTAGACTTAGAGTGAGGATATAATAAGCCACATAAAGAGTCTAGGTCTAGATCATCTTCTCTGTTTGGCGTAGTGGATGCAGATGGCGTCTGAGTCGATTCAGACGATTGTTGGGGAGCCGGTTCTGAACTGATGTGATCAGAAGCGTTCTCGGACTCAGCTAAATCATCGAATGTGATGTTCACTCTCTCATTAACTGTTCTAGTCCGTTTGTTGTACACCCGGTAGGAGGCTGAGTTCTTCGAATATCCGATGAATACTGCTTCATCTCCTTTGGCGTCGAACTTACCGAGATTATCTTTGTCATTTAGAATGTAACACCTGCAACCAAAAACACGAAAGCGTTTGACATTAGGTGCGCGTTTATTAATAATCTCATAGGGTGTTTTTCCAAACCGTTTGTTGATGATGGATCGGCTTTGAGTGTAACACCCAATGTCCACGGCTTCAGCCTAGAATTGAAGAGGCAACTTTGAGTATATGATCATGGAACGAGCTGCTTCAACCAGAGTTCGATTCTGTCGTTCAACGACTCTATTCTGTTTGAGGAGTTCTGGCAGCGGAATATTGGTGGGAAATACCGACGGAATCTAGGAATTCGGTTAACTCCTTGTTTTTGAACTCAGTACCATTGTCTGTGCAGATGGTTTGGGCTTGAAGTTGGAGATTTACTTGGGTCTGCTTCAGAAATGAGATGATCAGTTCTGGCGTCTCATCCTCCGTGCGTAGGAACTTTACCCAAGTGTAGCGTGAGAAATCGTCGACCATCTCCAGTATGTACTTCTTAGCATTGATGCTCTGAATGAGCATTGGACCACACAAATCCATATGTATAAGCCCTAGAGGTTATGTGGTGTTGGGGACTGGCTTTGGTTTGTGTGATGCTTTCTTGATCTTACTCTTTTCACAAGCTGCACACAGTTGATCTTTGTCGAACTTTAGTTCCGATAGACCTCTGACGAGTTTGTCGGTTACGAGGTTGGTTATGTTCTTGAAATTCAGATGAGAGAATCGCTTGTGCCATAACCAAGAATGTTGAGATGAGGCCATGGACAGGAGACATATTGTCTTGTTGACCTTGACTTTCGAGAGATCGATGGTGTATAGTGTGAAGACCACCCCTTACGGGGCAGTTCTCACCAGTCTAGGTCCCACATCATGCAATACGATATCAATCAAACTAAGATAGAGTAATTATAATGCGGAAAATTAAATTACAGTACAAGCTATTAAGATTTAAGTTTAATACAGATTAAGTTTTTAAATTAAACTTATAAAGGGCACAAGTCTAATCTAATTCATGTCATCATATTATCAAAAGAAATCTACCCAGATCACCACAATATCATCATCCAATTAGTACCAAAATGAGATCGTTGAGTAGAGGTCTATGATACTTCTGTCTTGATCGTGTAAGACCTAAGAACTAGGTCCGGCAGGTGACTTTCCTTTGCTTTTTCCTGTAAAATATTAAAGCAACATCTGTAAGCAAAGCTTAGTGAGTTTATAGATTTTCAATATTAACATGCGTGTCAAACGGAGTCATAATTCTAAGCGTGATAAGTCTTGGCTGCCGCTACAGCCCTCATCATGATTGAGATATAGTATCTTAAGATCGGATGATGTTCAAACCACACTCACGCTTATATCGTGGGGATCAGCCACATACTGGGCTAGCTACCAGTAGGTCAACATGGCCGAACATCGGAGGTCATTACCAAGTTCGTGAGAACTGGTGAAATAGCCGGGTCTAGAACAATAGACCATAAGGGCTAGTCAAGCTGAATAAATCTTTATCAAGTCTGATCAATGAAGTAAGCATAAGTCTTAGGAGTCATGATAGCAACGAATCATAAAGCAAAGTCTGAAACGCTAATAAATGCAATATGAAATGGTAAGCAAATAACTATCATGATTCACTGGGCATCACCCATCCATGGTGTGCACAGGTCTCAATCCAGCTGATAAATGAATGTCAAATAATGTAACAGCATCAATATATCTCAAACGGATCTTTGCATGTTCAATTTGAATATCTATAACTCACAGTGTTGGGTCTTGGTCAAACAGATATATGAATCTGCCACCTGAGTTATCTCAGGATTTTGTCAATTCTTTTCTCTGTCAAATCAAATCTCTGACCCGCTTTAAATCTTTTTAAAATCTTTGTCTAGATGTTCAGAATTTCACTGAACCTGTCCAGAATTATCATATCATATCATTATTATCATTTCTTTAGTCGTTAAGATCTTTATTTTATCTGATTCTGATAATTGTTTGTTCATATATCATCTTAAGCTTGGAACAAATCAGATTTTGAATTTAAAGGCATCAGATTCGAAACACCTACACATTTCGAGTTTAACTAACTAGATTCGAGAACATAGATCAGATTCGAATACATATCATTCGAATCTGATGACTTAGATTCGAAGCTTCTATAGCATAGATTCTAAGGGATAGATTCGAATTAGTGATATAGATTCAAGCCATCCATGCATATAGATTTGAATTTAAGACTTAGATTCGATGCACTTTCCTAGATTCGAACACATAGATTCGAACCTACATAATCTCGAATCTAGATGATTAGATTCGAACCATACACCCAATTCGAATCTAATTGAATATTTTCGAATCTAACACCATTTCGAGTCTGTTCAATGCATTTTCGAATCTGATCATAATATCCTCGAATCTGATCATATTTACAACTCTAAAACTTGGATTTCTAAGGCATAAATCACATATATAATCAATATTAAGCCTATGTTCGATTATCTTATACTTATCTTTAGTTAAATATGATAAAATAGCTTTAAATTTCATAAAGTTTAATAGATTCGAAATACCGAATATATATATAAAACGTAAAATTATAAAATCTTACCTCAATTCGTATGATCTCACGCAGGAATTTGGTATAATCGCGTAGTATTCGCCGAGATCTTCCTAACGGTATATTTATCTTGATAATCGGATAGTCGGTTTAGGAGAAATTTTAGAGAGAAGTTAGAGAGAGAAACTAGAGAGAGTTTTAGAGAGAGAGTTAGAGAGAGAGACAAATCTGAATTCTGAGTTTAAATTTCTCGTTTATATACGTCGTCTAGTTATATTTGCTAGCTAACTCACTTTCATTGTTGTATATTATATCTCTTTTATTTTATTTTCTTTAATAATTAAATAAATTCATAGATTAAATATTTATATAATTTAATTTAATATTTCATTATTAATTAAATTATAATTCAAATAATTTAATATTATTGCATTATCAGTTCAAAATGTTACTGAGTTTACGACTAGATAAAAATTAGGTTGTTACAGAATGGGCTCCACCACGCACAAACTTCGTCCCCGAAGTTAGCTAGATTCGAACAGACCGGGATATGTAGCTTTCATAACATCTCTCAATTCCCAAGACTGATGCGAACCTTTGTGGTGTTTCCACTGGACGAGCACCATCTGTATCTCTTTATTCCGAAGCTTTTTGGTCTTCGAGTCTAGAATACGTTCTGGCTCTTCAACCATGCGAAGCTTCTTATCAATCTGCAGGTTAACATGTGGTATCTGAACTTCCCTTTCGTCAGCTAAACTCTTTCTTAGATGACTAACATGGAATACAGGATGTATTCCAGCTAAGTCTGCTGGTAGATCAAGACGGTAAGACTGATTCCCAATCTTTTCAACGATCTTGAACGGACCAATAAATCTCGGAGCTAGCTTGTTTCTTTTAATGAACCGCACCCCATTCTTCATTGGGGATACTTTTAACATCACCCAATCGTTAACCGCAAAACTTATTGATCTGTGTCGGTTGTCATAATACGACTTCTGCCTGCTTTGAGCTTCAAGTATATTCCTTCTAACAAGCTGAATCTTTTCATGAGTCAACTGTAGAAGGGCAGGTCCTGCTATTGGCGATTCGCCGGTTTCGCCAACAGGTAGGAGTTCTGCACTTTCTTCCGTACAAAGCTTCAAAAGGAGCCATCTTGATTGTAGAATGATAACTGTTATTATAGGAAAATTCGACCAACGGCAAGTGGTCATCCCAGTTACCACCTAAATCAAGAATGCAGGCACGAAGCATATCTTCAAGAGTTAAGATAGTACGCTCACTCTGGCCATCTGCATTTGGATGATAAGCAGTACTCATAGAAATCCGAGTACCCATCCTTTCTTGTAATGCTTGCCAGAATCTGGACGTGAAACGACTATCACGATCTGATACGATAGACTTTGGCACACCGTGTCGTGAAATAATTTCAGTGATGTACAGCTGCGCCAATCTATCGAGAGAATAAGTTTCTTTTATCGGAATAAAATGTGCTGATTTCGTTAATCGATCCACGACTACCCAGATGGAGTCGTGTTGTCTCTTGGTCCTTGGCAGTTTTGTGACAAAGTCCATGGTTATATGCTCCCACTTCCATTCAGGAACTGGCAGTGGTTGCATATCTCCAAAGGGCTTTTGATGTTCTGCCTTAACCATCTGGCATACTCTACAGCTTTCAACACATTTTCCGATATCCTTCTTCATTCCTGGCCACCAGTAATCGGCTTTCAGATCGAAATACATCTTTGAACTGCCAGGATGAATGGATAACTTGGACTGATGAGCTTCGGACAGAAGAGTGCTACGAATAGAACCATATTTAGGAA